>CM031900.1:6620104-6673638 GCA_018691285.1 Cucurbita argyrosperma subsp. sororia | reverse complement strand
GCACCCCCCTCGCCCAGAGGAGAAGATACCTCATTAATGAATAGATGACCCTAGTAAGAGAAACTAGGAGTCAATGACGAATAAAACTTAAAAACACCTGGAAAGATTAGTTATGAATTCATGAAAGATAAAGTTGGCTACTTACTGGGTAATTTAATTACTCATCAAAATTATTTAACTTTTCTTTCTAGATTTAGTTGATGCAGGCCAACCGAAGACGAGGACGAGACCAGCGGGCTAGAGACTATTTGGGAATCCATGTCTGTGTCTGTTTTGTGTACTTATGCTTTCGTTGTCAAGAATTTACTTTGGTCGTTTTTAGTTTTAAATAGTACTGGTTTTAAATGTTTTATTGGATAAATAGCTATGTATAATAAAAAGCTATATCGGGTAAAGCTATATATTGTAAATAGTTATATATAGTAGATGGTTATATCTGGTAAACCTAAATATAGTAAGCTAAACCATATATATATCCGCTTGGGCAGAGCTTTGAAAATGGAACTTTCTATTCTCTGTATTCTCTCTCTTGTTGTACATTTTCTATCCTTGCATTTTCTCTCTCCTGTTCTTTGTGTTCATCTAGATCGAGTGTGTGCATTGTTGTGCGACCCTAACAATCAATGCGTGACAACAGATACTTGTTCTTGATGGTCATCATGTTCAGCTCTTGCTAGTCTATACATAACCGCACGGAACCATTATTCTTCTTTATTAATATTACTATGGTCCCCAGGCGATACCTTCGATCATATGAGTCTCCTAGGCAACTACATTTTGACCTCCTTGATCTTAGTTGAGACTATTAAGTATGGAGCATTTAACATTGGAATCGTCATCATCTCAATTTCGATCCCAAAACTAACTTCTTTAACTGCAAAAAAATTATAGCTGTACATCGAAAATGACATCTTCAAACTCTTGTATTACAAATGTTGAGGCTAGGTTCCCTCTCATGTCTTGTACGTCTGTGACGCTAGCCAATAGAGCCCAAGCACCATGACTTACTAGCTTCTTGCCCTTCGAAGTGAAGATCACTTTCGATGAACCTCGATCGTTTACTCCATTGAACTCAAAACTTTCCCCAATGGGAAGTTTGAATATCAATTCCTTGGCATGAAATGTTAGATAAAACCTGAGGTTTCCTTATTTAGCTTTACACGTTTCCATTAGTTGATTGAATATCTTCCTTTGACCATTTGACAAACACGTTGAATGGATTACCAACTTTCTAGATGGCCATTTTTTAGGAAGTGGCACAGATTTAGTTGGCCACTCTCCGGCCATTTTTAGGATAAGTTAAATATTTAAATAGGTGAATCTGCTCATAAAGATTTCATCACTCTTTCTTAGCAAAGTCAAATTGCAATTCTCTCTCTGTTATTTTTACGCATTTTATTTTATTCCAACAACTTTCTTCTCTCTTCCCGTCAAACGATTTCCTCTCACATCAATTGTGAAAAGGGATTTCCATGCCGATTGTCGAAAAACAACAAGTGGTATTAGAGCCAGGTTGAAGGCCCACTCGTTGTAGTTGGACCTTGTCAGCATCGGGTACTGAATGGTGGCGGTTGTCGTCACCCTGATCACATCGTCTTCCTGATCACTCGCTCAACAATAACTCGACGCCTGTCATCACTGCGTCGACATCTTTGTGGAGGTGATGGAGATGTCGGCACATGATGACGACGTGGAGGAGTGAGCGAGCCTGCACGTCAACCTACAGGCGCAAGGGTTATGGCACGCTGTCGAGCCAGAGGAAGGAGAAACGATTGAGTACCGGGAGGATCAGCTGGCGTTCGCTGCCATATTATGGTCTTTGCCCCCAGAAATGCTGGCGACTCTCTCCACCAAATGCACCAAATGCACAGCGAGTGCAGGAATCCAACATCGAGCAGCTGCGAAAGGAGCTCTCAGAGATCCGCTTTAAGGACAGCGAATCCGTCGATGATTTTTCAATGCGGATCACGGGGCTCGCCAATAGCATCACCACTCTCGGTGGCAGCATCGGCGAGACAGAACTCGTGAAGAAGATGCTGCAGGTTGTCCCCGATCACCTCGAGAAAGTTGCGATTTCAATCGAGACATTGCTTGACGTGAACAACCTAACAGTGGAAGAGGTGACTGGAAGACTGCGTAACATCGAGCAGCGGAAGAAAAATACCGCTTCAGCTGTCGACAAGGTGGGTCGTCTACTCCTCACGGAGGAGGAATGACTTGCATGCCTACTCCTCAAGGAGGAGGAATGACTTGCACGCCTAAAGCGCTCCATGACAACACCGACGAGAGCAACGGGCCCTCCAGCCACAGAGGCGGTAAGAAGCCATGGAAGTCTCACGGGTGCATGCGCGGGAAAGATGGTGATAAAAAAAAGGAGTCGATTGATGGCAGGCTGATCCAGTGCTCGAACTGTGGGAAGAGAGGTCACCTGAACAAGAATTGCTTGAGCAAGCTCAAGAACAAGGAAAAGGTCGAGAAGGCCCATGTGGCGCAATCCGAGGAGGACGAGCCAGCTCTCTTCATGGTAAGTGCATCGATCTTATCCGACGTCCCCAGTTTTGATTCAAAATCCACAGAGGTGGAGGTAATTGATGACGGCGTAACTGCTCCTCTGGTGAGCGTCGAACCCGAGGTAGAGCTCCAGCTAGGCGTAGCAAAGGCACCAATTGGGGAGCCAATTCAACTAACGGAGGAGCGAGTATTCGCTCAGATCGGCGAGAGGGACAAGCAGCATGAGCACCGGTGATGGGTCCTCGATACAGGGGCAACAAACCATATCACCGGGGCTAGATCTGCATTCTCCGAGCTCGACTCGAGAATTCGCGGGACGGTGAAATTCGGCGACGGCTCTGTCGTCGAGATCGAAGGGCACGGTACCATCTTGTTCATCAGCAAGGGAGGCGAGCACCGCAAGCTGACTGACATCTACTTCATCCCAAGGCTCAAGGCTAATCTTGGGAGCC
This sequence comes from Cucurbita argyrosperma subsp. sororia, assembly GCA_018691285.1. NCBI lineage: Eukaryota > Viridiplantae > Streptophyta > Magnoliopsida > Cucurbitales > Cucurbitaceae > Cucurbita > Cucurbita argyrosperma. The sequence continues at coordinate 6,670,675 of CM031900.1, read as the reverse complement.
TGGGTCAACTCGATGAGGCCGACTGCTTCATTTCCATCAAGCACGGACTACTCAAAATCTGCGATGATCGACAACGGTTGCTCACGCAAGTTCAGCGCATGACAAACCATCTTTACATCCTGGAGTTAGAGATAGAACAACCCGTCAGCCTCTCGGTCAAGACCAAAGAGGTATCTTGGAGGTGGCATGCAAGGTACGGGCACTTAAACTTTCCTGCTCTAGAAAAACTACAGAAGGAGGAGATGGTGCACAGTTTGCCGACAATCAAAGGCATGAACAAGCTGTGCGACGGGTTCCTCATCGGCAAACAGAGGTGCACCCCCTTTCTGTCTTGGGCATCCTACCGCGCCGATGAGCCGTTGGAGCTTGTACACGGCGATATCTGCGGGCCCATCAAGCCAGCGACCCCAGGTGGTAAGACCCTATTCCTCCTGTTGGTTGATGGCAAAAGCCGCTCATGTGGTTGATCCTGCTGCAAGCGAAAAGTGAGGCGGTAGAGGCGGTTAAGCGCATTCAAGCGCTAGCGGAGACCGAATGTGGGACGAAGATGTGAGTGCTGCGCATAGATCGAGGCGGAGAATTCACCTCAACAAGTTTCAGTAAGTACTGCGATGAGTTCGGTATACAATGGCAACTAACGGCGCCCTACTCCCCTAGCAGAACGGAGTGGTGGAACGCCAAAATCAGACCATCGTCAGGACAGCGAGGTCTTTGCTGATGACGGTCGGGATGCCTGGGAGATTCTTGGGAGAGGCGGTAATGATGGCCGTCTATCTCTTCAATCAGTCGCCAATCCGAAGTCTCAATGGGAAGACGCCATATGACGCCTGGTACAACAAAAAGCCAGCGGTACATCATTTTTTAGTGTTCGGCTGCATTGCATACATGAAGGTAGCACTCCCCACCTTACCAAGCTCGATCCTAGGGGGCTGAAGGTCGTCTTCATTGGCTATGAACCCAGGAGCAAGGCATACAGATGCTGTGATCCTGTAGGGGGGCGAGCTCACGTGCTCGCGACGTCATCTTCGACGAAAGCACCTTCTAGCAATGGAACGACGTAATCGAGGCAGACCACAACCCAGATCAATTCACGGTGGAGTACCTCATCACTTAGTCGGAAGAAGGAGGAGCCCAGCATGGAACCGTCACCACCGCCAGAAAGTGCACCCCTTGAACCAGTTGAGTTCGCAACACCACGGACTGCGGATTCGACACTGGATGCCAATCACGATGATGATCTTGTGGCCAGGTACCGGAGGATGGACGACCTAGTGGGAGGAGGGTGAACCACTTGGACTGGCAACGCGCGAGCTTGAAGAAGTGGCTGAACTGCATGCCATCAGTGCAGATGAACCGAACACCTTCGCTGAAGCAAAAAGGAACCCGTGCTAGCTGAAGGCAATGCAAGAGGAGACTACATCCATGACCGAGAACCAGACATGGAGTCTGGAGGATATGCCACTGAGACACTGAGCCATAGGGCTCAGATGGGTCTTCAAACTGAAGCGCAACGAAAAGGGAGAAGTTGTGAAGCACAAGGCCTGTCTTGTAGCAAAGGGCTACGTCCAGAAGTAAGGAGTGTACTTCGAAGAGGTATTTTCGCTGGTGGCAAGGTTAGAATCCGTCCGCCTTTTGCTGGCAATTGCGGCACATTGCTCTTGGGAGGTCCACCACATGGACGTGTAGTCCGCTTTTCTTAATGGAGAGCTGAAGGAGACCGTCTACGTCCGACAACCACCTGGCTTCCTGGACAACGACAACCCGAGTAAGGTACTGCGCCTGCACAAGGCACTCTACGGGCTTTGGCAAGCACCACGAGTCTGGAACGCGAAGCTCAACAGTACCTAACTATCACTGAAGTTCAGGAGTTTGCGCTATCTGGTAAACACTCGCTCTGATCTTGCTTATTCCGTTGGATACATGAGTAGGTTTAAGGAAGCACCTAGGGAGGAGAATCTAGTGGCTGTCAAACGCATCCTGCACTATTTAGCCGGAACCAGAGGCTGGGGTGTAAGATACTACGCAGGGAGAGGAAAGGAGAAGCTTAAGCTGGTCGGCTACAGTGATAGTGACATGGCCGGTGACGTTGATGATCGTAAGAGCACCAACGGGATGATTTACTTCCTCTCAGGCGGCACGATCTGCTGGCAATCAACTAAGAAAAAGGTAGTTGCTTTATCTTCTTGCGAAGCAGAGTACATTGCCGCTTCGATGGCAGCAACACAGGGGGTCTGGCTTGCGCGACTGATGGAGGAATTCATCGGAAAAGAAGGCGATCCACCAATGCTTTATGTGGACAACAAAGCTACGATCTCCCTGATTAAAAATCCAGTTTTGCACGACCGAAGCAAGCACATAGATATTAGGTTCCATTATATTCGGGAGTGTACAGATCGGGGACTTATCAAGATTGACTTCATCCGAACAGAGGAACAGCTTGGAGACATCTTCACCAAGTCTCTCGCATGGGTAAAATTTGAGGAACTAAGTTCAAAGACCGGAGTTCAAATAATAAGGTAGATATACCACAGGTTCTACGAGGAGATTGTTAGATAAAACCTGAGGTTTTCTTATTTAGCTTTACACGTTTCCATTAGTTGATTGAATATCTTCCTTTGACCACTTGACAAGTACGTCGAATGGATTACCAACTTTTTAGATGGTCATTTTGTAGGAAGTGACACAGATTTAGTTGGCCACTCTCGGGCCATTTTTAGGATAAGTTAAATATTTAAATAGGTGAATCTGCTCACAAAGATTTCATCACCTCTTTTTTAGCAAAGTCAAATTGCAATTCTCTCTCTATTATTTTTACGCATTTTATTTTCTTCCAACAACTTTCCTCTTTCTTCCCGTAAAACGATTTCCTCTCACATCAATTGTGAAAAGGATTTTCGTGGCCGATTGTCGAAAAACAACATGAAAATCGATGAATGTGTATCGCCTTCAACTTAACGGTTTTCAGATCATTGTAAGTTTCTTCCCCACTCCAATCGATGTAAGATTTCATAATCCACCCGATATTGGCACATCTTCTAGTGACTAGCTCTGATATCATTTGTATTGTCATCAACCCGTTTTAAAATACGCCTATTAGGGAGAGGTTTCCACACCCTTATAAGGATTGCTTTGTTCCTCTCTCCAACCGCTAGCAGATATTGTTTGTTTTAGTATGTTATGTATCATCCTCAACCTCATAGTTTTAAAACACGTCTACTAGGTTGACGTTTACACACCCTTACAAGGAATGCTTCATTCCCCTCTCAAACAATTGCGGGATCTCACAATAAGTGGTTGAGTGTTCTAAGGTGCCAAACTCAAGTTTTGGTCCTCTTAAGAGGGCCGTGGGTTCAAATCCAACTTCTGACAAATAATATTATTGTAAGGCAAATGTCGAGCCAAAGTGTATAATTTCTACTAGTGTTAGGAGCTTTGGTTGAAAGTTTCCAGATATATTCATAACCTCAAGAACTTGATCTCAATTGGTATGTTGGATAACATAGGTTCAATCAAGTCGATAGACAGACATAGGACGCAACCCTAAGAGCATGACTAGGGGGTTTACTTAATATAACAAAGAGATGAGAGACTAGGGGGTTTACTTAATGTAACAAAGAGAGACGGGGGTGAGAGACGGGGGTTTACTTAATGTAATAAAGAGAGACTAGGTGGTTTACTTAATGTAACAAAGAGATGAGAGACTAGGGGTTTACTTAATGCAACAAAGAGATGAGAGACTAGGTGATTTACTTAATGTAACAAAGAGATGAGAGACTAGGGGGTTAACTTAATGTAACAAAGAGATGAGAGACTAGGGGGGTTTACTTAATGTAACAAAGAGATGAGAGACTAGGGTTTACTAGTATAGAGAGATGGGACTAGGGGGGTTTTACTTAATGTAACAAAGAGATGAGAGACTAGGGGTTTGCTTAATGTAACAAAGAGATGAGAGACTAGGGGTTTTTACTTAATGTAACAAAGAGACTAGGGGTTAACTTAGTAACAAGAGACTAGGGGTTTACTTAATGTAACAAAGAGATGAGAGACTAGGGGGTTTACTTAATGTACACCAAGAGATGGAGACTAGGGGTTTACTTAATGTAATAGAGAGATGAGAGACTAGGGGGGTTTACTTAATGTAACAAAGAGATAGACTAGGGGGTTTGCTTAATGTAACAAAGAGATGAGAGACTAGGGGTTTGCTTAATGTAACAAAGAGATGAGAGACTAGGGGGTTTACTTAATGTAACAATAAGATGAGACTAGGGGATGATGATGATGAGGGTGTTCATGGGGAGTATGACACTATGGGGTTCCGCTAGGGACCAAGGGGTATGCTAGCGCCCCTTGGAGATTTACATTCGCATGTGTGGGTCGTGTGCATGGAAGTACTAGATAGGTTTTTTACTATGGCTGTGCTTTCAAGAGATAGAAGATGTTTTAAATGTTTTCAACACTTATACTAGAGATGAGGTTTACTTTTAAGAGTTATATTCCAGATTTAAATTTAAGGTTGTTACAGATGTTAACGACTAAAGTCCTAAAACTGTTGTTAAGAACTAGACGTAAAGTAAGTGAAACCTAAGCAAGTGTTGAGAAGATCATCTAGAACTATCAGAAAATCAGATACATATTTATCTTCATTACACTATGATATGAACCAAGAGACATCAATTATACAATATACGTCAATGAAGATGTGAAGAAAATGTTGTTGAAATTATCAAAAGATATTTCAATTTTGCCTCATTGAAGAAGAATGAAGCTTCATTGTTATACATTTTGGGTGAATCATAATAAAGAGTAATGTAGAGTTATGGTGTTTCTTTAATGTATTTTAAGGCTTATTTATACAGTTCCTAATTATGGCCATAAAGTATACATAGTGGCTAGTTACAGACATAAAGTATGAATGTTACAAACTCTTGAGATGCCTCACGTAAGATCAAGGGTTTTATTTTGACGCAATATAAAGTCATGTATGTTATCATTGTGAAGGAGACTTAGAAAATGTAGTAAAAGGGACATTTATGCTTTCCTTTAGTCAATATAAAGTCATGTATGTTATCATTTGTGCTTTCCTTTAGCCAATGACTAAGTTTCTTTGTAATTCTACGTAGTTTCGGTTGCATCTAGAGTCATTCAAGCTAAACATGATCAATCTTGCTTGTGGAGTGATTCGAATCTCAAACAAGTGTTCTTACCTTGAGATATTTGATCAACAAGGTAATATGAATTTTACTTACCCTTGGAGTGATTCGGATCTCAAACAAGTGTTCTTGCTGTGACATTTTGGTCAACAAGGTAATTCGAATCTTACTTCTCTTGTAGTGATTTTGATATCATTTGGTATCATAGATTTTCCTTGGGTTGATTTCTTATCATTTGGTATTAGAGCTTTTCCATGGGTTGATTCATTATTATTTGGTAGGAGAGCTTTTCTTGGGTTGATTCCTTATCACAGTATCTATTGCTAACTGATGAAGGAGAACCAAAGTCCTTTGATGAGGCCCTATAGGTAGAAGATTCAACCAAGTGGGAGAAAGTCATGGATGATGAGATGAGCTCACTAGCAAAGAATAATACGTGGGTGTTGATTGAGCTACCTACAGAAAAGAGAGCTCTGTTGAACAAATGGGTGTTCAGAATCAAGGCTGAACCAGATGACAAAGTGATGTTAAAGGCTTGGTTATTATTTAAAGGATATTCACACAGGAAAGATATTGATTGTGCTGAAATCTTTTCTCTAGTTCTGAAATTAACTATTATCTAAATTTTGCTGAGTATTGTTGCTTCGAGGAATTGGTACCTTGGGCAAATGGATGTAAAAAAACATTTTTACATGGAGTTCTAGATGAGAAGATCTGTATGCAACAATCAAAGGATTTGCATCTCCAGGCAAAGAACACATGGTGTAGCTCAATTGGAGCTTGTATGAACTGAAACAAGCACTGAGACAATGATATAAAAAGTTTGATTCCTTAATGTGCAAGAGTGGTTTCAACAGGAGTGAAAAGGATGAGTGTTGTTGCTTCAAGAATTACACTAATTCTTATGTGTTTCTACTCCTGTATATAGATGATATACTAATTGCAGGATCTGGTATGATGAAGATAAACAACCGAAAGACAAGCATGTCTTTAGTATTTGAAATGAAATATTTGAGTACAACAAAGCAGATCCACATGATAGAATTTCTTGGGATAGATCTGCTGGCACAGTAAATCTATCTTAGGAGCAGTACATTGAGAAGGTGTTGTACAAATTCAAGATTAATGATGTTAAACTAAGGACTACCTCTTTTGGAAAATTATGTTAAATTTTCAAAGTGACACTCTCCCAAGAAAGTTAAAGAACATGAGTACGTGGCATAAGCTCCGTACGATTTTGCAGTTAGGAGTTTGATGTATGTCATGGTTTGCACTAGACTTGATATAACACATGCTGTAGGAGTTCATAGCAAGTACATGGTAAACCGTGAGAAATAATATTGAGAAGCTGTGACGTGGATTTAGAGATATCTGAGAGGTACATCTAATATTTCACTTTATTATTACAATGACAAAGTAGTTCTACAAGATTTTGTGGATGCTGATCTTAGTGGAGATATATACTCTAGCAAGAGCACATCCAAATACATCCACACTATAGATAGAACAACAATGAGTTGAATGTCCTAGCATTAAAATTGTGTTATTGCTTCATCTACGGAGGTTGTATACGTGGCAAGAGCTGAAGTTGGAAAGGAGATGATATGGATGAAAGACTATCTAAAATAGTTAGACAAAAAGCATACAAGAAGATTATTTATCTAGATAGTCAGAGTGCTATACAATTGGTAAAAACCTCGGTCTATCATTCAAAGACAAAACACATTAGAGTATGATATGATTTCACTCGTAAGTTAGTGGAAGAGGGTGACATGTGTTTGAAGAAGATAGATGGTGCAAAAAACTCAGCAAACATGTTGAAAAAAATGTATTGATGTTGGAAAAATTGAAGTTGTGCAAAGCTTTAGTTAGTCTAGTGCAGGGATGATATTGATCGAGGAAGAGTCATTCGAGAATAAAATTCTAGATTAACTGGAAGAATTGTTAGGCTATGAAGTATGCTATAGGAGAATTGTTAGGCTATGGAGTATGCTACTTATTTATAGCTTACGCGATGGTTATACAAAGCAAGGTTATATGTTCTAAATTAATATAGTAAAGGGTCATATATAGTAAATGACTATATATGAGAGATGTTTATATGTATAGTAAACTGAACTATATAGATGCCTAAGAAGTGCTTTGAGTATATACTTTCTATGTATTCTCTATTATTGTATATACTTGAAAGGCATCCATATAAACCTCTAGTCAAGGTTCCATCTTACATTTTCTCTCTCCTATTCTTTGTATTCATCTATATCGAGTGTGTGAGTTATTGTGCGGTCCTAACAACACTGTCTAACTATTTTCTTTTATGGACTCGAATTTTTAAACCCTTAACTTTCATAAATTTTCTCTGAAAACTATTGATTGTTTATATGTATTTATGTCTTCCATTTCTCTCCCCAAGATTAAAGATATTTCTTAAAATTGAAGCTAGGGTGCACACCTTGGGCATCACTCAATTGTACTAAATTTTATTGGTGTGGTTGAAGGTTTAGGCATGGGTGGTTTTGGAATCATTTAAGGTTCTGTAGCTCAATTGGTTAGAGCGTTGGTCTTATGAGCCGAAGGTCGCGGGTTCAAGCCCCGCCAGAACCACCAACATCCTTGAATATGTGATTTTCAATTTATAAAATTCCTCAAATATTCAATTTTCAATTTTAATTTCCTCACAAGGCTTATATATAGAGGTTGCAATCTTGTTGAGCTTGTGGCTTTTAGTAATCTTGTTGAGTGGCTTATATTTAGAGGTTGAGTTGCTCGGTTTCTAGAATATGCAAAAATGGAAGACTATAAGGAAAAAGCAAAAATCTTCACAAGCCCCTCTTTCATGTAAAGTTTGAGTTATGAAATTTCCATTGCTAGAAGGAAAGCTTGAACCTCCAAAGCACCATTATATAAGGATTGCTTCAATCTCATCCGCTGGAAGAAGGGTTTTGAACCTCCGACCTTGTGGTTAACAGCCACACGCTCTAACCAACTGAGCTATTCCAGCCAATCATTTGTAAAAGTTCTAGTCCACATCTAGCAGAGATTTTCCATTTTGGCACATTACGTATTGCCATCCGCCTCACAGTATTAAAACGCGCCTATTAGGGAGAGGTTTCCGCACCCTTATAAGGATTGCTTTGTTCCTCTCTCCAACTGCTAGCAGATATTGTCTATTTTAATCCGTTAAAAATTATCGTCAACCTCACAGTTTAAAACACGTCTACTAGGGAGACGTTTACACACCCTTACAAGCAGTCAGAATGGCCGAATGGTCTAAGGTGTCAAACTCAAGATCTCACAATAAGTAATCATATTATTGTGAGGCAAATGTTGAGCCAAAGTGTATAATGGGGTCTTGGGTTGAAAGCATCTAGATATATTCAATAGTAGCCTCAACTTGATCTCAATTGGATCTCAATTGGTTTGTGAAAAATAGTCATAATACTCATAACTTCTTCTAGAGGAGATCTTAGGTACACCCTCTTCATTGGTCTTCAACTGATGGTAACCAATTAGTAGGTTAACTTTGGAGAACACAAAAGCTAAATACAACTGATCGAACAGGTCATCAATGCGTGACAACAGATACTTGTTCTTGATGGTCATCATGTACAACTCTGGCTAGTCTATACAAAACAGCAGGAACCATTATTCTTCTTTATTGATATTTCTATGGTCCCCAGGCGACACCTTCGATCATATGAGTCTCCTTGGCAAATACCCGCTTTTATCACTATCAAAACTCTCCTTAGATATACCTCATGCTCTACATTAGTTTTGGACTACACTAGTATATCATATATGAAAACTATCAAGAATGTATCGAAGAAGTATTTGAATATCCAGTTCATCAATTTCATAAATGTTGTAAGGGCATTGTTAAGTCAACAGATGTCGTCTTGAACTCATAATACTCATAACTCTAAAGGAGATCTTAGGTATACCCTCTTCGTTGGTCTTCAACTGATACTAACCCATTAGCAAGTTAACTTTTGAGAACACTAAAGCTAAATAAAACTAATTGAACAGGTCATCAATGTGTGACAATAGATACCTGTTCTTGATGGTCATCATGTATAACTCTTGCTAGTCTATACATAACCTGAGGTTCTGCAAAAATAAACCAAAAAAAAAAAAAAAAAAAAAAAAAACCTTAGTGTTAAAGTATATTTTAGATTTTTTTTTAATTCTAATTTTGTTTTTAGGAAATCACACCATAGATCTTATCTCATTTTGTTGCAATTATTTATCCTAATTTTGTTGCAATTATTTAAATAAGAGTTAGAAATTATCCCATTAAAGCAAAAGAATCAATTGAAAATTGGCCAAATGCTCTAACATAATCAAAAGAGAGAGGAAAAAAAAAACTATATAGACAAAATGATAGGAAGATTTGGAAAAACAATGGAAGATTGTCAAAATGAAGAGTAAATACGATAAAGAAAGAGGAAGATTCAGTGAATAGAATTAAATGATCAAACAAAAGAAATAAAAGTTGATGGACCAAAATTAAATGATAAAACAAAACAAATAATAGAGTGTAACGACCTAAATTTCTACATATCTAGAGTCACCATAACATCTCATGCTCATCTCTAATGTAGAACATAACTCTAGAAATTCTCATCTTAAATAGTGGAAAATTTAAAACTTCAGAATACATTAAATCACAAGTCAGAATACATTAAATCACTAGAAAACACCGCTGGACTTACATGTTTCAAACATCATGCTGGAGTTAAAAATAAGATAAAAAACAATTACAAATTAAATAATTTAAACAAATAAAATGCAAACACCCTAATCTAACCAAGACTAGAATTTTAAATATGCAACTATCCTATGCACGCGCCACAGTCTCTGATCACGATGCCGCTGTCAACTGTACATGGACACCTTGCCTTTACCTGAAAAACAATGTGGCACACGGTCGAGAACTCGTTTACTATTGGCACATTTTCTAGGGTCCTCTCTTTTCCTCTTACGTCTACAACACATGCTAATATAGTCCATCCGCCTTGTTGGACTAACCTCTTTACTTTCATCATCGAGACTACTTTGGGGGTAATCCCAGTACTTGTGCCTTTAAATTTAAAGGTAGGTCCCGTCGGTGGTGAAAATTTTACTTCCTTTTTACGACAGTCTATACTAGACGGTTTTTTCGCTAACCAATTCATGCCTAATAAGACGTCAAAATCCGTCATATTTACTACCATCAGGTCAACGCTTAGAGTTTGGTTCCCTATGATTACTTGGCCATTCTTTACTCTATCCCTAGCTACTAAGTCGAACCCTCGAAGGGGTGCTTACAGACAGTTCATGCAATAAGGGTTCTAATTCGAACACTGTTTGTACAACAAAAGGCATAGAAATAAAGGAATGCGTGGAACTAGAATCAAATAAGGTAAAAGCGAAATGACCTAAAATAGATAGTGTACCGGTCACCATGGCATCAGACCTCCCAGTGCCTTGCTAGATGCGTAGGCCCGAGCTTGAGCTCACGGTGGTGTTGGTTGTTCCATCTGCTCTACTACTCTAGGTGGGTTTGGTTGTGCTTCAGCATTTCAGCAGTGCAGTTCACGGCAATGTGCCCCTCTTGACCACATTTGTAACACGGTTGGCTGCCAGCCATGCACCCCCAGCGTGTATTCTCCACAGATAGTGCACCCTTCTTCTCTCCTCCCTCTAGCCCCATGTTGATTCTTGGGGTTCCTGTCGGTTCGTCGAGGAGGATGTCACTCATTCCATCTTGGAGCAGGTCTGTAGTTGGAATGGTGCCTACGTGCTAGTGGTGGACGGTCAATCCTGATTCATGTGGGCACTTCTTCCCAGTTACTACCAGCTCCTCACGTTGTTTCTCATCCTTTTGTTTCTCTAAAGCCTTGGCAGTTCTCAAGACTTCCTCATAGGTCTTGTTGAAATTGAAACCGCTCTGATACCAATTTGTTGAAATTGAAATCGCTCTGATACCAATTTGGTGAAAAATAAAGTCGCTCCGATACATACCTCGAAACAAAATGCTCACTCTAAATCTAGCTCGTTTAGATAACTCTCACAAAACTTTAAAGGGGTGTTGAAAGGGGAGAGAGACAAGGAGACAAAAAAGTTCTTAAAAGGTAACTCAGAAAATAAATTACTTTATGTTTTTTTCTCTCTTTTTCTTTTTTCTGCACATTTTACAATGGATACATAGAGCCTTCTATAGTTTTTTTTTTTTTTTTCTGAGGCTAAGTTTAGCGGTAACTACCCTCCCTTCTCTCTCTCCGAGACGCCCTTCTCCTTCTCTGCCCTCTCTCGCATAAGCCCTTTTCCTTCTCTGCCCTCCCTCCCATAAGCCCATTTCCCTCCCAAATTGTAAGGTTTTTTTTTTTTATCAAATAACAAACAAAAATCATAATCATTTTTTTTTTTTTTTTTTTTGCTTCTCTCTCGTTCATTTAAGTTTATTTCTCAACAAAAAACTCCTCCATAAACTTAAATGCTCCTTCTCAATGATTCCTCCTACGGTCTTTTCGTTTTTTCGAGCTCAGTCATGGTCTCTTCAACTTTCTCTTCTTTTTTTTCAAGCAGCAAAATAGGGTTGTCCTGGTCTGGTGAGACTTCATTTGGATCTTCTCGAGAACATCCCATCTGGGCCACCTCCTCTTCATTTTTCCAGTTCTCAGCTACGCTTGACTCAGACATCACGACTTCATTCCGTTTACTCAATTCCTTTCGTAAGTCCACAACGACTTTTACAGCTAGCATTCTTGTTCCCTCCAGTTTGGTTTTATCACGAGTGAGTATCTCAATCGTGTCGTAAATTCACTGCCTCCTATTGGACTTGATGCAGGTTCACGTCGAGTGAGTTTCTCTGTTGAGTCAGCATCTCTATATCTTTCTTCTTCCTCACTAGCTCGTCCACTAGACCCTCAATCTCCATTAACAGGTCTTTCTCTTTCTCCATACCTTCTTCAACTTTCTTCGTAAGATCGGAGATTATCTTCTCATTCTTTTCCTTTTCCTGTTTTAGACAGAGGAACTCTTAGTCAGCTCAATCACTTCCTTCTCTAACCATTGAACTTTTGTTTCCAGCTCTTTCTTTTCTTCTTCAATTTTCATCCTCTTTCTTCTCTCTACCTCAAATTGCTTTTACGGCCATTTGAGCTCTCTCTCTTCGAGTTCGGGCTCTCTGTTCTTCCGTTGTTTATCCTTCTTCGATTTTCTCATCTCTGATATCGTGATTTCGCCAAATCCGCTGCGTATCACCTCATTTCCAACAACTTCCACTACCTCAAAACTATCGCCATCATCTTTTGTGCTGTCGTCTCCTTTTGTGTTCGGCTCTTCGTTTTGAGCCATCAAGAGGATGCCTCCACTTGTTGCGTCATCCAAGGCTAGATTGATGGTTTCTTCCACCTTCTCTTTGGCTTGACAATCTCTGGCATAGTGACCATATTTCTGACATTTAAAGCACTGGATGTTGAAATTGTATCCTTGACCATGCCCTTGAATGCATCCTCTTCCACGCCAATTTGCTTGGCTCGATAGTCTCTTCTCCTGATAGTTTTCTTCGCGACTATTGCCTTGAGCAGCTCAACCATTCCCGCGGTTTCCACTATCTCTACCTCGAAAATTCTGTGAGTAGAGTATTTTTCCATCCTTTATTGTTGCTTTCGTCTGAAGCGCTTGATCGAGTGGCTCCTCCTTCGTTTTCTTACGTTGCTCATGTGCCTCAAGAGAACCGGCAAGCTCATTGACTGTGAACTTCGTTAAGTCCTTCAACTCTTCTATTGCACATACGACATTCTCGAAGTTGTCTGTTAACGACCTCAAGATTTTCTCCACAACCCACGTGTCATGCGCCTCTTGAACACCCTCATTGGTGCGCATTCGCACTCATCATCATACAGTGCGCGTCCACACCCATCATCTATATGGGAAGTAGCCCTATGCTTATGAACACACAATATACATGAGGTCCCTCTAAATCCAGTTATACTTTTTTTCTGACACAACCCTCTAATCTCATCTCTTTGTTACACAGTGTAACATGTGCTCATGGATATTTACATTAATATCATTTTCATACTCTTAGGGTTGTGTCCTATATCGATCTACGACGTGATGCAATATAGTATACAACATCATAAGGCATGTTCAAATGGAAAACATCATCATGTTAATCACATCGTCATGCATACATCATACTCATCATAGAAGCCATTAAGTGCATCAAATATAGCATGTACGTCATGCGTCGAAACATAAACAACGTACATTTAACATACATCACAGCACAACGTCATACTCATACATCATCATAATTCAAACAATCTTTAGCCTATCCTATAGTAAGACAACTTACTTGGTTGGCCTTGGCCGAAGTACTCCCTAATTAGCTAACGTAAGCTCCTGTTCCTTGAGAGTTGCTTCCTACGTTGCCGGGGTTTGTTTCCTATGATACCGTTCACCACCTTCCGTTAGTATTTTCACAATTAAATTACTAATAACTTAGTAAATGTGAAATACAGATCTAAAATGGCCTCGAATACCTTAATCAGTGCCAAAAACAGATCCGAAGGTGTCAGAACGGTGGAAATCGGGCCAAAAACAGGTTATCTGAGCCGAAACAGCCGCTGGGAGCAATCGGAGGAGCCACTAGAGCGTCACCTGAGAGAGCCCAAGCCATTTGTGCCGAGCAGAGCTGAGGGACCGCTTCATCACTGTGTACCACGTGGCAGTAGTAGAACGTGCCATGTCATGCGGTGGCGTCAGATCAAAGCACGGGCACAGTCTGGTTTTGGTCGTTGTTAGGGTCATCGGCTATAGAAGGCTACTGGGCCAGACTGATCGTTGAGCCTTCACTTACTGGACTGGGCCGCAGGTGTTTGGGTTGCAGGGCGGTTTGGTTGGACCATGGGTCTCGTCTCAGGTTGGTTCAACTGAACGGTCGACTAATGGGCTTGATTGAGGTTTGGGTCACTGTAGTTGGGTTGGGCCAAAGGCAGAGGCCGAGGGGACAGAAGTTAGGCTGGCTCTCGGGTTTTGGGTTTAGGTTGACCCCAATCTAGTGCATCTCGTCTTCCTTAACCGACTTCGGCCAATTTTCTGGCGCCCTTCCTCTCTCCTTTCCGTGGAATTTTCGTTGTCGATTTTGGTCCCCTTGCTTCCTTTTTCTCTCTTTTTGTTGTTCCTCTTTCCTTCCTCGACGTTTTGTGGCATCACAATTCCTAAAACCACAGTCTAAGAATGTTTAAGAAAACCAAATTTTTCAACCTCGCTTATCGACGACAACGCTTACGAAAAGGCACAAAACGTACCTTGAGTTATTGTGTCGTCCTTAGGAATCCTTCTCGTGATGATAACTACGCGTTTTGCGTTGGTTTTTGGGTAGTTTGGGACTCGTCGAAAAAACTTGAAAACTCACTGACGTTATTTGAAATCTCTCTCTCTCTTATTTTCGTATTTTCTCTTTCTTTTCACTGTTTGCCAGGTATTCTGAGGTGTTCCAGGAGTCTTAGGATGAAGGTTGAGTGGGGTGTGGTTGTCGTTTCGCGTGGAATCTGCGAAACTCGACAGTTGCCGGAAAACTCGCAGGTTTTTCGACGACTGAGTTATATTTTTTTAACAATAACTTTCATAAATTAATAACAATACAAAATGAAATTTTTAATAATATATTAAATATTTCAAGACTTTAGTCATGCAAAAATTCAAATGTTCGCATAAAATCTAACACATGAACTATGGTAAATCAGAGAAATCATTTTGGAGAAGTTCGAATTTGAAACTGGTGATTTTAAAGGACAAAATCGAAATTTAGATAAGTGACAACAACTGAAGCTAATCAGGCAAGTGACCTTACTCTAGGATAGGCTAGAAATTGTATGAGTTACAATTTATGATGTATGTGCGAAATATATATAGTTTGATGTATGACGTCCTTGATATGTTGGATGCATTTTATGACGATATGATGAGTATGATGATTGCATGAAGTTTGTCTTAATATGTTGATGTTTTCCATATTAAGCATGCTATATGATGATGAGTGCCATATTGCATAATGTCGATAGACCAACATAGGACGCAACCTTAAGAGCATGAAAATTATATTAATATAAATATCCAACGAGCATGTGTTACTTAATGTAACAAAGAGATGAGAATTGAGGATTGTGTCAGAAGAGATGATATGGAAATTAGAGGGATCTCATGCATGTTGTATATTCATAAGCATAGGGATACTTCCCCAAGTGATTTTGATATCATTTTGTATCAAAGCTTTCCTTAGGTTGATTTCTTACCATTTCGTATCCAAGCTTTTCCTTGGATTGATTCCTTATTATTTGGTAGGAGAGTTTTCTCTTTGGTTTATTCGTTACCACAGTATCTATTGCTAACTGACGAAGAAGAACCAAAGTCCTTTGATGAAGCCCTATAGGTAGAAGATTCAACCAAGTGGGAGAATGTCATGGATGATGAGATGAGCTCACTTGAAAAGAATAATACGTGGGTGTTGATTGAGTTGCCTACAGAAAAGAGAGCTCTGATGAACAAATGCGTGTTCAGAATCAAGGCTGAACCAGATGATAAAATGATGTCAAAGGCTTGGTTAGTAGTTAAAGGATATTCACATACAAAAGATATTGATTATGCTGAAATATTTTCTTCTGTTGTGAAATTAACTACTATCCAAATTTTGTTGAGTATTGTCGCTTCGGAGAATTAGTACCTTGGGAAAATGGATGTAAAATTAACATTTTTACATGGAGTTCTAGATGAGAAGATCTGTATGCAACAACCAAAGGATTTGCATCTCCCAGCAAAGAACACATGGTATAGCTCAACAGGAGCTTGGATGAACTGAAACAATTGTTAGGTTATGGAGCTTGATGCTTATTTATAGCTTGGTCAAAGGTTATATCCAGTAAAGCTATTTTTGGTAAAGCTATATATTGTAAATAGCTATATATAGTGGATGGTTAAATCGGGTAAAGCTATATATAGTAAACTGAACTATATATATATCCCGTCCGGTAGAGCGTTGAGATGTACTTTCTATTCTCTGTAATTCTCTCTTACTGTACATACATGAAGTCATCAATAGAAAAATCCTTTTAGCCAGAGTTCTCCTTGCACTTTTCTCTATCCCATTCTTTGAGTTCATCTAGATTGAGCGTGTGCGTTGTTGTGCGATCCTAACAACAAGCACTGAGACAATGGTACAAAAAGTTTGACTCCTTAATGTGCAAAAGTGGTTTCCACCGAAGTGAAAAGGATCAGTGTTGTTACTCTAAGAAATACACTGATTCTTATGTGTTTCTACTCTTGTATGTGGATGATATACTAATTGCACGACATTGCATGATATACTAATTGGAGCAGTTAGAAGACCTTGCATCCCAGTTTGACTCAATAAAATATGACATCGCATGAATTTGAACTATTTTCTTTAGATACAACTTATGCTAAACGAATCACCTTTCACACACTTCACTCTACATGAAGAGCTTCACATTCCTTGTTAATTGGGTCAAGACTACGCTTATCTTGGAAAATTATCGAATGAATATCTTATAGTACCATGCTTACCTCAAGAAACTCCTCACATCTACGGTTGAGGTTGGCCATGGTAGTATATCACAATATTAACTTTAATTGAATCCACTAAAATACCTTCACCTGATACAACATGTCTAAGAAAAGTCACTTTATGAAGCTAAAACTCACACTTTAAGAACTTGGTGTATAGCTTATGCGCTTTCATCACTCTCAAAACTCTCCTTATATATACCTCATGCTCTACATTAGTTTTGGAGTACACCAGTATATTATATATGAAAACTATCACGAATGAACTCATAATACTTGTAACTTCTTCTAAAGGAGATCTTAGGTTTCATTGGTCTTCAACTAATGGCAACCAGTTAGCAGGTTAATTTTGGAGAACACTAAAGCTAAATACAACTGGTCGAATAGGTCATCAATGGGTGACAATAGATACTTGTTCTTGCTAGTCTATACATAATTGTAGGTAACCATTATTTTTCTTTATTAATATTACTATGGTCCCTGGGCGATCCCGTCGATCATATGAGTCTCCTAGGAAACTACATCTTGACCTCCTTCATCTTAGTTGACACCATTCAAACGTCATCATCTCAATTTCGATCCGAAAACTAACTTCTCTAATGTTGTTCCCTCTCATGTCTTGCACGTCTGTGACGCTAGCCAATAGAGCCCAAGTACCATGACTTACTAGCTTCTTCCCCTTCAAAGTGAAGATCACTTTCCTCGATCATTTACTCCGATCCGAAAACTAACTTCTCTAACGTTGTTCCCTCTCATGTCTTGCACGTCCTGTGACGCTAGCCAATAGAGACCAAGTACCATGACTTACTAGCTTCTTCCGCTTCAAAGTGAAGATCACTTTCCTCGATCATTTACTCCATTGAACTTGAAACTTTCGTGAATGGGAAGTTTGAATATCACTTCCTTGGCATGAAAATCGATGAATGTGTATCGCCTTCAGCCTGGTAACTTATTATAAAAAAAAAAAAAAAAAAAATTAAGATTGCTTCATGTTCCTCTCTCTAACCGTGTCAAATTTAGTTCGTATCGCTCTTCACTCCCATCGCTAGAAGGAGGGGGCTTGAACCTCTGACCTTGTGGTTAACAGCCACACGCTTTAACCAACTGAGCTATTCCAGCCAATAATTATTAAATTCAAGCCCACCACTGGTAGATATTATCAGATTTTGTTCGTTACGTATCACCATCAGCCTCACGATTTTAAACCGCATCTACTTGGAAGAGGTTTTTAGACCCTTGTAAGAAATGTTTCTTCCCCTCCTCAATCGATGTGGGATCGCATAAGCCACTCCTTCTGTGGGCCCAACATCCTCATTGGCACATCTCCTGGTGACTAGTTCTAATATCTTTGTAAAAGTCCAAGCCCACTACTAGAAGAGATTGTCCATTTTGGCACATTACGTATTGCCATCAGCCTCACAGTATTATAACGTGCCTATTAGGGAGAGATTTCCGCACCTTATAAGGATTGCTTTGTTCCTCTCTCCAATTGCTAGTAGATATTGTCGGCTTTCGTTTATCACCATCAGTCTCATGCTTTTAAACCGCATCTACTAGGGAGAGGTTTTCAGACCCATGTAAGAAATGTTTTCGGACCCTTGTAAGAAATGTTCTTCCCCTCTCCAATCGATGTAGGATCTCATAATCCACCTGGGACCAACATACCACATCTACTAGGGAGAGGTTTTCAGACCCATGTAAGAAATGTTTTCGGACCCTTGTAAGAAATGTTTTCAAACCCTTGTAAGAAATGTTTTTTTCCCCTTTGCAATCGATGTAGGATCTCATAATCCAACCGGAACTAGCATCCACATTGGCATATCTTCCAGTGCCTAGCTCTGATATCATTTTTAAAATTCCAAGACTCTGATATCATTTGTCAAATTCCAAGCACACAGCTAGTAGAGATTGTCCATTTTAGCACATTACGTATTGCCATCAGCCTCACAATTTTAAAACGTGCCTATTATGGAGAGGTTTCCACACCCTTATAAGAATTGCTTCGTTCCTTTCTGTAACGATTTAGATTTTTTTTTTTTAGATTTTTATGTTTGAGGTTTTATTTTTACTGCAAAAAATGAAAAGATATTATGCTTTGCATTTATTCTCGCCAGAAAAGGTGCGCAATTTCTGACAAGAAAGTTATTATCTTAATGGTAACAACCCTTTATATTCATATGTTCAACCCTTCTCTTTCCTTAAGAAAGATTTTTCTCCAAACCTTTCACTCAAAACATTAGGTTTGCTATTTCGGAGACAGGTTTTGAAGATGTTGCATGACCGGGGGAAACAAGAAGTTGCGTCAAGGGTTGTTAGTGACGAAAGGGGGTTGAAATAGGTGAAGGTGTCGCACGCCGTCAGAATTTGGATTGCGAGAGAAACAGAGAAGGCTATGTCGTCATCATCGGCGAGTCTTCGGAATCGGGGAGGCAAAAATTTGGGTTTCACTTTCTAGCGGGTAAGGAAGACGCCGGGTTAGGTTAGAATCAGGTCGGGTGCCTCTAAACTAGCCCACGAATGAATGCAGGCTGTGTGCGTTTCTGCCCAACACAGACGTGTGCCTGCAGCTCCGCTCTCGGCTCCGTAGTGTGTATGGTGGCTCGGCTTCAACAATTCCCACAACTCAGCTTAGGCTTAGCTGGTCGGCTCGGTGGCTCGGCTTATCAACTCGGTATCACTATATATATCGATTCTAAGGTGTTTGGCTCATTCGAAGCCGTGTCTGCCCTTATTTTTACCATTTGAGGTCAGTATGGTTCCTAACCGTTAAGGAAAAATTATGTTGATAGTTTATTTTGATAAATAGCATGAGATTTAGCTATGGTATTTGATGTAATTAACAGTTGAAATTAGCTTATTGTGAGTGACTTCGGCTAAGGCCATCGAGGTAAGTGACCTTACTGTTGGAGTTAGCATACTATGTGTTGTATGATGGTGCGTGCCCTGTGGCCTCTGCATGCACCATATTTTATGTGATATGACTATATGATGTATGGATTATGTGATGGTTTACGCTATGAAAAGTTATGGATTATGTTGTTTGTTGACTATTGACTGTTTACGCTATGAAAAGTTATGGATGATGTTGACTGTTGACTATTTATGCTATGAAAAAATAGTTGATCTGCTAGTATTATATACTATGAAAATGTTGATCGATGCCATGGATACACGTAGTATTATCGAGCCATGTCATGAAATGCTGATGGAACTGGAATGTATTTTCATGTTATGCAACATGACACGTAATCTAAGTTATGTGGTATGCCATTTAATGTGTAAGAAACGTATATGTGATGTTAGCAATGCTTATGTAATGCCATGTTAGGTATGTTAAGGAACCTCATGCATATATGTATGTCACTTGCATCGGGATACTTCCTCTTTATGTTACGAAAGAATGAAATACGATATTTATGTTCGCCATGATATCATGTGGGCCATTTTCTGTTATATGGTGTTCGACAACGTGTAATACGTTGTGCCCAACCAAGTCAGGCCCAAAGGGTACATACACGAGCCCGCCTGGTGGGTGCATGTGCGCATACATGAGCCGTGTGTGAAGGAGTAAAAAAGAAAGGAATTCCTTGCTCGACTAGTCAAGATTAAAGCAACCCTACCCAGAATAGAAAATAAGTTGTGTATGCATGGGTGACGTCACTAATTAGGTCTAGAAAATTAGGGGCGTTACACTCTCTCCAATCGCTAGTAGATATTGTCTGTTTTAGTCCGTTAGGTCACGTCTACTAGATTGACATTTACACACCCTTATAAGAAATGCATCATAGCTAAGTGGTCTAAGGCGCCAGACTTAAATTTTGGTCCACATAAGAGGGGTTCAAATCCCACTTCTGACTACTCATATTATTATATGATTTTTGAAACTTTAAATTTTGATAATATCTCGAAGAAGCAACAACACCATTATAAGGATTTCTTCACTCCCATTGATGGAAGGATGGCTTGAACCTCCAACCTTGTGGTTAAATGCTACAAGCACTAACCAACTAAACTATTGCACCCAATGATTTGTTACAATCTAAGCCCACCACGAGTAGATATTGTCGGCTTTCATTCGTTACGTATTGCCATTAGCCTCATGCTTTTAAACCCCAACTAGTAGGAAGAGGTTTTCAGACCCTTGTAAGAAATGTTTCTTTCTGTCTCCAATCGTTATGGGATCTCATAATCGACGCCTTCTGTGGGCCTAGCATCCTCACTGGCACATCTCCTCGTGACTAGCTCTGATATCATTTTTAAAAGTCCAAGCCCACTGCTAGCAGAGATTGTCTATTTTGGCACATTAGGTATTTCCATCAGCCTCACAAATTTAATACGCGCCTATTAGGTTGAGATTTCTACACGCTTATAAGGATTGCTTCGTACCTCTCACCAACCGCTAGCAGATATTGTCTGTTTTAGTCTGTTAGGTATGTCGTCAGCCTCACAATTTTAAAACGCGTCTACTAGGTTGACGTTTACACACCCTTATAAGGAATGCTTCATTCCCCTCTCAAACAATTGCGGGATCTCATAATAAGCAGTTAGGATGGCTGAGTGGTCTAAGGCGCCAGATTCAAGTTCTAGTCCTCGTAAGAGGGGTGTGGGTTCACAGGGGGCTTAGGTTGAAAGTTTCCAGATATATTCATAGCCTCAAGAACTTGATCTCAATTGGTCTGTTGGATAACATAGGTTCAATCAAGTCGATAGACCGACATAGGACGCAACCCTAAGAGCATGATAATGATATTAATATAAATATCCAACGAGAATGTGTGACTTAAGGTAACAAAGAGATGAGACTAGAGGGTTGTATCAGAACATCATGCATGTTGTATGTTTATAAGCATAGGGATATTTCTCTTGAGACGGTGAGTGCAGACGCACACAGTATGATGATGATGAAGGTGTTCATGGAGAGTATGACACTATGGGGTTCTGTTGGCCTGTGAACGGGACTACATATTAACTTGACCAAATAGGGTCCAGGGGGTGTGCGAGCCCCTTAGAGATTCACATTCACACGTGTGGGTCGTGTGCATGGAAGTACTAGATAGGTTTTTTTTGCATCTCATTGTTTTAAATTATTTTGTATTATTTTGATAGGTTTTTCTTTCGAGAGTTATATTTTGCGCTGTGATTTTAAGAGATAGAAAACATTTTAAATGTTTTCGACATTTATACTAGAGATAGGTTTTCTCTTGAGAGTTATATTTCGCATTTTAGCAGAGAATGAGACGTTAGTAACGACTCTAAGTAAATAGAAATTTAGGGTCGTTACAGTTGGTATCAAATGTCTAGATTTTAGATTTTGTAGACTAGCTTATGATGTAGGCTTGGCACATTTTATGGTCCCAACGTCGATGCCCCGTCACCGTCTGGTACGCCTTGTATAAGATAAGAAAATAGAAATGCCTTAGACTTAAGAAACTGTATCTTAATTTCTAGAACCATGCCGCCCAGACCACGTGGAGAGTAAGACGAGGAAAGGGACTACCACTATTAGAGGAAGCGGACGAAGTGAGGCTGAAGAGGGCCCACCTCAAGATTAGAGACAGGGTTCGAATTAGAACCCTAGTAACTAAGGATAGAGTAAATAATGGTCAAGCAATAGTAGTCGACAAAACATAAAGCATAGACCTAATAGTAGTAAAGATGACCGATTTCAACGTAATACTTGACATAGATTGACTAGCTGAAATTCGTGCTAGTATAGACTGTTGCAAAATGAAAGTAGTATTCTCACCATTGGCGAGATTTAAATTCCAATTTAAAGGCACAAGTACCTAGACTACTCCAAATGTAGTCTCAATGATGAAAGCAAAGAGATTAATCCAATAAAGCGGTTGGGCTATATTAGCATGTGTTGTAGATGTAAGAGAAAAAGAAAAGACCTTAGACAACGTACCAGTAGTAAATGAGTTCCCGAACATATTTTCGAAAAACCTACCAAGAATACCCCGTCCCCAAAGCCCTTATAGCATGGCATCAATAGGATTAAAGGAACTTGAGACGTAATTACAAAGTTTATTGGGTAAGGGCTTTATCCGTCTTTAAGTCCCTCGTTGAGTTGCGCCAATATTAATGGTCAAATAGAAAGATGACTCAATGCGTCTAGACATCGATCATAGGAAACAAAATATAAGGACCCTAGCTTAAATGAAATTTTGGAGAGAAATGAACAAAAAGTCCGGTAGCATATAGACAAGTACTACCTGACATACCTCATCCACGTAAATGAACTATAAACCCTGTCAAATTAACAAGGACTTAAGTTACGAAAGGAAGCCTAGGAAAATATTAATCCGCGAGTTGAAAGAATTCACAAGAAAGAGATTGCTTTCATCAAAATACTCAGACATAATCAGTATATGAAACAGATCACGTTGGAACAGGAGATAAGATAAGAGAAAAGTACCCACATTTAAGATACGAGCTTTACACTTTCGAGGATGAAAGTTCATTTTAGGGGTATATGATGTAAGGATTCGAAAAAAAAAATTACCAAGATCGCAATGAAATGAAAGAATTGATTAAATATTGATCTAGTTGGTGAAAGGAAGCAACTCTTGAAGAAAGTGAGAAAGTTGAAACGTGTTGCTCAAAAAAATTTAGGAGAAGGCTCAATATGACATGATAATGTTATATATGAAATTTGGTGACCATTAGGTTATGATAATGGGCAAAATCAAGTAGGTGTAAATGACTAAAATGCCCCCTATGATTATGTACCACTAGCTTGTGACCCAAGTGACCTCTAAATGACATGAAATTTGATGAGAACCTTATGGCATGGTGTAAAGGGATTACACAAAGTTACAATGCTATTGGAATATGTTGAAGAATTAAACTAAGATTTGGGGTAGTAAATGACCAAAAGACCCTTATGAAGATTCTAAGATGTTTTTCAAGATCTTAGAGGACTCAAAATACTATAGAAAATTATATGAGACTCATTTATGATATTAAGGGTAAGTATGCAAGGTTTTAAGGGGATTAGGACAACTTTGAAATGTGAACCAAGAGAAAAAGTTCAAAAGTACCCCTCAATTGTTTATAAGAAATCAAGGTTCTTATTTATACCAAGTGACAAGATGGTTATGCAAGATTTATACATGCAAAGAAATATTTATGATTCATGTGGATGAGGGCGTACTCGTTAAGAATTTTTTCTTAGTTGTACTTCAAGACTTAACAAAGAACTCTTAGAATAAGGCCGTGAGTAATTCCAAGATCAAAACACTTTTGGGGACCAAAGTTTCTTTTACAGGCATACGATCTAATAGCCCAAATAAATAAATATAACTTTAAAAAGAAGATTAGGTTAAAAAAAAAAAAAAAAACTTTCCCCGCACTTCTCTCCCTAATCTCACATCCATTCCCCCATTAACTCTCTTCAACCAACCCCTCAGGTCATAATATGCAAAAAAAAAAAAAAAAAAAAAAAAAAAAAAAAAAAAAAAAAAAAAAAAAAAAAAAAAAAAAAAAGTCCAGATTTGTTTTTAAAAAAAACAAAGTTAAGGTATATCAGGTTGTGCAAAAACAGAAAACAAACGTCAACCTATATCAGGTTCTGCAAAAACAAACACAAAAAACAAAAGTTAGTGTTAAGGTATATATTAGATCTTTCTTTTTTTTATTCTAATTTTGTTTATAGGAAATGTTAGAAGTTACTTACATCTTCCTTAATTCTGTTGCAACTATTTAGATAGGAGTTAGAAATTATCAAATGGAAGCCAAAAAAAATCAATTAGGAGTCAGAAATTATCAGATCCAAGCCAAAGAGTTAATTAAAAATTGACCATCATAAGAAAGAAAAAAAATATACATATATATAGATAAAAAAAAAAAAAAAAAAAAAAAAGGGAAGATTTGGAACATGTTCAAGTAATAACCAAAAAGATCTATAGTATATGGATAAGGTTGGGTGCCTTATCCTGGTAACACTATTGATACGGTCCGCTTTGTAATTGTTACAAATGATTTGATCCAAATCATTCATGTGGAGACATGTGAGTGGAAGTATCCTATACAATGAGTTTGTATAAAAGTGGACCACGAAATATTTTATCTCTGTTTATAAATCCATTAATTAAGAAGATTAATATTTCACAGGATGATCATGTGCGACTCGATCTTAATCATGAGTGAGTTATGAACTCCGCTCTATGAGGACTTGTCTTTTGATTTGCACGGGTGAGAATGGCTTTTGTAGCCGATTCAATATGCCTACTATTTTAGGGAGTTGACCAAATAGGGAGCTGGGAACATAACTCACAAGATGGAATTCACTCCTTCCCATATAGGGTGAGTAGATGAGTAATTCTCTTAAGTGCTGATTTCGGGACTTGAACAATGGGGCCCCACCCTCTCACTGGCCGAGAGGAACTCAGTTTATGATTGGATCATAAACGAATTGTTTATTAGATGATCAATAGTACTTAAGGTACAAGATGTAATTACAGAGGTAAAACGGACTTTTGACCCACCTCTAGTTACGAATAACTCTTGAAGGATCGACTTGTCTTTAATGATACCCATGGACATAACTTATCCTACAGTGCATAAGAGTTCAACTATAAGTCTATAGTTAATGAATGAAAATTAATTAATTAAAGAGTTTAGTTAATTAATTTGATGTCATTGGAGATTATAACCGGTAGGTCTATAAGGTCCCATGCTAGCTCATAATAACACCAAAAGGCAAATTTAGTTGAAAGAATAAATTTGAAAGGTTCAAATTAATATATTTGATATATTAAATAGTAAAGGAGAAAAATAGATTTAATTTGAATAGTTAAAATTAGAAAAGTATATTTATTTTATTTGGTACATTAAATATATTAATTTAGATACATTAAATAAACTTATATATTCGAAAATGGAATGAGATTTTATATATATTTTTATAGACGGTGATATTTAAATATGGTTTAAATAAAATATAGTTTCCTAATATGTAAGATATTGGAATATATTATTTCGCAAAATATTCTTACAAAGTCCTTAAATAGGACTCTAGTCTTGAGTCAATAATATGGTTCTTACACCATTTTGGTTAGAATTCTCTTATTATTTTAAAAGGTTCCCACAAGCCAATGTACTAGTATTAGAGTCATAGCACCGAAGATTTTGTGGAAGAGCTTTGTTGTTAAAATCGAGAATCGTAATCTACGGTTTCTACAAAGGTATGAGATATTGCTTTCCTATTTATTGCTTACGTTTTAATTCCTATTAAAAATCAAACAGTTCTCAATGTTTCCCCTACCTGGACCAAGAGTCGATTCCCTTTAAGAATCCATTAACAAAAAAAAATAGACCAACAAAATCTGGGAATAAAAATACAGACATAAGAAAGAGAGAAGATTTGAAGTTAGATTTAGAAGTAAAAATCTATTAAAAATTGTGCATATGAACTAAACGAAGAGTAAACACAAAAGAGAAAGAAGATTTGAAGTTAGATTTAGAAGTAAAAATCTATTAAAAATGGTGCAATAATACATATGAACCGGAAGAGTAAACACAAAAGAGAAAGGAAAAAAAAGAAAGTGAAGATTTAGCTAATAATTCAAAACTAGTTAAAAGTAAATGCATATAGAAAAGTTAATACAGAAGGAAGTAAAGAGAAAGATTTAGTGAATAGAATTAAATAATCAAACAAAAGAAATAACCTTTGGTGAATAGAATTAAATGACGAAACAAAAATAGAATTAAATGACAAAATAAAAAAATATTAGAAGTCAAAGATTTGGTGAATAGAATTAAATGATAAAACAAAAAAAAAATATTAGAGAGGAGAGAAAATTTAATGAATAGAATTAAATGATTAAACAGTTATGATAAAATAAAAGAAATAATAAAGGGCAAGAAAGTTTAACAAAAGAAATAATAGAGGGCAAGAAAGTTCATGACAAAAGCACGAAAGTACAAGAAGGTGTAACATAAAATAACTCATCAATTTTTTTAACAATAACTTTCATAAATTAGTAACCAAGAAGGTGTAACATAAAATAACTCACCAATTTTTTTAACAATAACTTTCATAAATTAGTAACCATAGAAAATGAAATATTTATTAATATATAAAATATTCCAAGACTTTACTCACGCAAAAATTCTGATATTTACATAAAATCTAACACATGTACCATTGTAAATGAGAGGAATAATTTTGTAAAAGTTTGAATTTGAAACTGATGTCGTGGGCTCACATACGTTGACTTGAATTTCAGAAGACAAAATCGAAATTTAAATTAATGAAAACCGCTTAAGCTAATCAGGTAAGTGACATTGCTATAGGATAGGCTAAAAATTGTATGAGTTACAATTTATGATGTATGTGCATAATATATATAGTTTGATGTATGACGTACTTGATATGCTTGATGCACTTTATGGCGATATGGTGAGTATGATGATTGCATGACGTTTGTCTTAATATGTTAATGTTTTTCCTATTAAGCATGCTATATGATGATGAGTGTCATATTGCATCATGTCGATAAATCTACATAAGACACAACCCTAAGAGCATGAAAATGATATTAATATAAATATCCAACGAGCATGTGTTACTTAATGTAACAAAGAGATGAGACTAGATGGTTGTGTCAGAAGAGATGATATGGAAATTAGAGGGATCTCATGCATGTTGTATGTTCATAAGCATAGGGATACTTCCCCAAAAACGATGAGTCCGGACGCATACAATATGTTGATGAGGGTGTTCATGGGAAGCATGACACCAAGGGGTTCTGCTGACCTCCGGACGTCGATACATATTAGCTTGACCAGAGAGGATCTAGGGGTGTGCGAGCCCCCTGTAGATTTACACTCGCACGTGTTGGTCGTGTGCAAGTAAGTACTACACATCCAAGGTAGTCCGAGATTGGAGATCATCCCTAGAGAATAGAGATAGGTCCCAAGAGAATGATTGCATGTCTTTGCATTAACATGACCTCTATAGTGGGGTCACTTACTAAATATTCTTTGAAATACTCTAGCTGTGTGTCATATCATTTTTCACGTAAAGGCAAGACACCCATATACAAATGACAACGACATCGTGAGTAGAGACTGGCACGTGCATAAGGTACACTTAGATTAAAATTCCTAGTCTTAGGTTAGGATAGATTGTTTTGCATCTCATTGTTTTAAATTATTTTGTATTTTTTTTTTTAATTTTTTAGTATTTCGTATTAAACACGTAAGACCATGAATGTGTTTTCAAGAGATATAAGATGTTTTATATGTTTTCGACATTTATACTAGAGATGAGATTTACTTTTAAGAGTTATATTCCGCATTTTAGAAGAGAATGAGACGTTAATAACGACTCTGAGTAAGTAGAAATTTTGGGTCGTTTCAGATGTTAATGACGAAAGTCCTAAAACTGTTGCTAAAGAACTAGACGTGGAGCAAGTGAAACCTGAGCAAGTGTTGAGAAGATCATCTATAACTATCAAAAAATCAGATAGATATTTACCTTCATTACACTATGATATAAACCAAGAGACATCAGTCATACAATATACTTAAATGAAGATGTGAAGAAAATGTTATAAAAATTATCAAAAGATATTTCAATTTTGACTCAGTGAAGAAGAATGAAGCTTCATTGTTATATATTTTGAGTGAATCATAATAGAGAATAATTTAGAGTTATGGTGTTTCTTTAATGTATTTTAAGGCTTATTTATATGGTCCCTAATTATGGCCATAAACTATACATAGTGACTAATTACCGTCATAAAGTATGACTATTACAAACTCTTGAGATGCCTCACATAAGATCAAGGGTTTTATTTTGACGCTATATAAAGTCTGTATGTAATAATTGTGAAAGAGATTTGGAAAATGTAGTAAAAGGGGCATTTGTGTTTTCCTTTAGCCAATGAATAAGTTTTTTTTTGCAATTCTATGTAGTTTAGGTTTTATGTAGAATAATTCAAGCTCGACATGATCAATCTTGTTTGTGGAGTGATTCGGATCTCAAACAAGTGTTCTTACCTTTAGATATTTGATCAACAAGGTAATCTTAATTTTACTTCCCCTTGGAGTGATTCTTTATCATTATGGCTAAGTTTAGATTGAATGTTTAGAATCATTCAAGCTAGACGTAATCGATCTTGCTTATGTAGTGATTCGAATCTCAAACAAATCTTCTTGCCTTGAGATATTTGATCTACAAGGTAATCCAAATCTTTCTTTCTTGCAGTGATTTTGATATTATTTGGTATCATAGCTTTCCCTTGGGTTGATTTCTTATCCTTTGGTATCAGAGATTTTCCTTGGGTTGATTCCTTATTATTTGGTAGGAGAGCTTTCTCTTGGGTTGATTCCT
Organism: Cucurbita argyrosperma subsp. sororia; assembly: GCA_018691285.1. Lineage (NCBI taxonomy): Eukaryota > Viridiplantae > Streptophyta > Magnoliopsida > Cucurbitales > Cucurbitaceae > Cucurbita > Cucurbita argyrosperma. The sequence goes on along the minus strand of CM031900.1, from coordinate 6,641,608 downwards.
TATCACAGTATCTATTGCTAACTGACAAAGGAGAACCAAAGACCTTTGATGAGACCCTATAGGTAGAAGATTCAGCCAAGTGGGACAAAGGCATGGATGATGAGATGAGCTCACTTGCAAAGAATAATACGTGGGTGTTGATTGAGATACCTATCGAAAAGAGAGCTCTGTTGAACAAACGAGTGTTCAGAATCAAGGCTGAACTAGATGACAAAGTGATGTTAAAGGCTTGGTTAGTAATTGATTATGCTCAAATATTTTCTCTGGTTGTGAAATTAACTACTATCCAAATTTTGCTGAGTATTGTTGCTTCGAAGAATTGGTAGCTTGGGCAAATTGATGTAAAAACAACATTTTTACATGGAGTTCTAGATGAGAAGATCTGTATGCAACAACCAAAAGATTTGCATCTCCAGGCAAAGAACACATGGTGTAGCTCAATAGGAGCTTGTATGAACTAAAACAAGCACCGAGACAATGGTATAAAAAGCTTGACTCCTTAATGTGCAAGAGTGGTTTCCACAGGAGTGAAAAGGATGACTGTTGTTACTTTAAGAAATACACTAATTCTTATGTGTTTCTACTCCTGTATTAGATGATATACTAATTGCAAGATCTAGTATGATGGAGATAAACAACCTAAAGGCAAGCATGTCTTTAGTATTTGAAATGAAATATTTGAGTGCAACGAAGCAGATTCACAGGATAGAATTTCTCAAGATAGATCTGCTGGCACATTAAATCTATCCTAGGAGCAGTACATTGAGAAGGTATTGTACAAATTCAAGACTAATGATGTTAAACTCAGGACTATTCCTTTTAGAAAATTATGTTAAATTTTCAATGGGGCACTCGACCAAGAAAGTTGAAGAACATGAGTACATGGCATAAGCTCCATACGCTTTTGCAGTTAGGAGTTTGATGTATGTCATGGTTTGCACTAGACTTGATATAACACATGCTGTAGGAGTTGATAGCATGTACATGGTAAACCGAGAGAAATAACATTGAGAAGCTGTCAAGTGGCTTTAGAGATATATGAGAGGTATATCTAGTACTTCACTTTGTTATGATAATGACAAAGTAGTTCTACAAGATTTTGTGGATGTTGATCTTAATGGAGATATATACTCTAGTAAGAGCACATCTAAATACATCCACACTATAGATAGAACAACAATGAGTTGGATGTCCAAGCTTTAAAACTGTGTTATTGCTTCATCTACTGAGGTTGCATACATGGCAAAAGCTGAAGTTGGAAAGGAGATGATATGGATGAAAGACTATCTAAAATTGTTAGATAAAAAGCACACAAAAAGATTATTTATCTAGATAGTCAGAGTGCTATACAATTGGTAAAAACCTCGGTCTATCATTCAAAGACAAAACACATTAGAATATGATATCATTTCACTCGTAAGTTAGTGGAAGAGGGTGACATGTGTTTGGAGAAGATAGAGGGTGCAAAAAACTCAACAGATATGTTGAAAAAAATGTGTTGATGTTGGAAAAAATAAAGTTGTGCAAAGCTTTAGTTGGTCTAGTGTAGTGATGATATTGATCGGGATAGAGATCGTTTAAGAATGAAATTCTAGATCGACTGGAACAGTCTCCAAATAGAAGAAGTATTAGGCTATGGAGTATGCTGCTTATTTATATAGCTTACGTGACTGGTTATACATAATAAGGTTATATGTTCTAAATGAATATAGTAAAGGGATGTTTATATGTTATAGTAAACTGATCTATATAAATATATATGCTTAAGAAGTGCTTTGAATATATACTTTTGTGTATTCTTTGTTATTGTATATACTTGAAAGACATCCATATAAACCTCTAGTCAAGGTTCCTTCTTACATTTTCTCTCTTCTATTCTTTGTATTCATGTAGATTGAGTGTGTGAGTTATTGTGCGGTCCTAACAACACTCTCTAACTATTTTTCTTTAAGGACTCGAGTCTTTCAGTACTTAATTTTCATGAATTTTCTCTTAAAACTATTGAGTGTTTATGTGTATTTATATGATTAAATTCTATCTTCCATTTCACTCCAAGATTAAAGATATTTCTTAAAATTGAAGCTAAGGTTGCCCAAACTTTGCTGGGCAACTAAATTTTATTGTGTGATAGAAGGTTTAGTCATGGGTGGTTCTTGAATCATCCAAGGTTCTGTAGCTCAGTTGGTTAGAGCGTTGGTCTTATGAGCCGAAGGTCGCGGGTTCAAGCCCCGCCAGAACCAACATCCTTCGATATGTGATTTTCGATTTATAACATCCCTCTTTACATTTAGTGGTGATGGAAAACTCGGAGATTGGAGAGAAAGAGACCTTAAAGAGATAAAAAAAAAAAGGAGTCATTGTGACTCCCATCAACCTCCAGCATGATCTCGACCGGACCCTACAGCCACACACTCTAACCAAATGAGTTATTCCAGCCAATTACGTATTTGTAAAAGTTTAAGTTCTGGTAGGAGTCATTGTGACTCCCATCAACCTCCAGCATGATCTCGACCGGACCCTACAGCCACACACTCTAACCAAATGAGTTATTCCAGCCAATTACGTATTTGTAAAAGTTTAAGTTGGTCTATTTTGGCACATTACGGATTGCCATCAGCCTCACAGTATTAAAACGCACCTATTAGGGAGAGGTTTCTGCACTCTTATAAGGAATGCTTTGTTCCTCTCTCCAACTGCTAGCCACATACTGTCTATTTTAGTCCGTTTAAGTATTGTCATCAGCCTCATAGTTTTAAAACGCATCTACTAGGGAGACGTTTACACACCCTTATAAGGAATGCTTCATTCCTCTCTCAAACCAATGCGAGATCTCACAATAAGTAGTCAGAATGGCCGAGTGGTCTAAGGTGCCAGGTTCAAGTTCTGGTCCTTGGTGAGCCAAAGTGGATAAGATCTAACTTTCCAAAGGTATGGAGGGCTTGAATGTCCAATCTTGTGGGTTAAGAATTACAATTTATGATGTATGTGCATAATATATATAGTTCGATGTATGACGTACTTAATATGTTGGATGCACTTTATGGCGATATGATGAGTATGATGATTGCATTAAGTTTGTCTTAATATATTGATGTTTTCCATATTAAGCATGCTATATGATGATGAGTGTCATATTGTATCATGTCGATAGACCGACATAGGACGCAACCCTAAGACCATGAAAATGATATTAATATAAATATCCAACGAGCATGTGTTATTTAATGTAACAAGGAGATAAGACTAGAGAGTTGTGTGAGAAGAGATGATATGGAAATTAGAGGGATCTCATACATGCTGTATGTTCATAAGTATATAGATACTTCCCCAAGTGATTTTGATATCATTTGGTATCAGAGCTTTCCTTGGGTTGATTTCTTACCATTTTGTATCCGAACTTTTCCTTGGGTTGATTCCTTATTATTTGGTCGGAGAGCTTTCTCTTTGGTTGATTCCTTATCACAGTATCTATTGCTAACTGACGAAGGAGAACAAAAATCCTTTGATGAAGCTCTGTAATTAGAAGATTCAACCAAGTGGGAGAATGTTATGGATGATGAGATCAGCTCACTTGAAAAGAATAATACGTGGGTCTTGATTGAGTTGCCTACAGAAAATAGAGCCCGGTTGAACAAATTGGTGTTCAGAATCTAGGCTGAATCATATGATAAAATGATGTCAAAGGCTTGGTTAGTAGTTAAAGGATATTCAAATACAAAAGATATTGATTATGTTGAAATCTTTTCTCTTGTTGTGAAATTAACAACTATCCAAATTTTGCCGAGTATTGTCACTTCGAAAAATTGGTACCTTTGGAAAATTGATGTAAAAATAGCATTTTTACCTTGAGTTCTAAATGAGAAGATCTGTATGCAACAACCAAAGGATTTGCATCTCCCCACAAAGAACACATGGTGTATCTCAATAGGAGCTTGGATGAACTTAAACAAGTACTGAGACAATGGTACAAAAAGTTTGAATCCTTAGTGTGCAAGAGTGGTTTCCACCGGAGTGAAAAGGATCGGTGTTGTTACTTTAAGAAATACACTGATTCTTATGTGTTTCTACTCATGTATGTGGATGATATACTAATGGCACGACATTGCATGATATACTAATTGGAGCATTTAGAAGCCCTTGCATCCCAGTTTGACTCAATGAAATATGACATGGCATAAACTTGAACTATTTTCTTTAGATGCAACTTAAGCTAAACGAAGCACCTTTCACACACTTCACTCTATACGAAGAGCTTCACATTCCTTGTTAATTTGAGCATTTAGAAGCCCTTGCATCCCAGTTTGACTTAAAGAAATATGACATTGCATGAACTTGAACTATTGAAAGATGCAACTTAAGCTAAACGAAGCACCTTTCACACACTTTACTCTACATGAAGAGCTTCACATTCCTTGTTAATTGGGTCAAGACTACGCTAATCTTGGAAAATTATCAAATGAATATCTTATAGTACCATGCATACCTCAAGAAACTCCTCACATCTATGGTTGAGGTTGGTCATGGTAGTATATCACTGTATTAACTTTAATTGAATCCACTAAAATACCCTCACCCGATACAACATGTCTAAGAAAAGTCACTTCCTGAAGCTAAAACTCACACTTTAAGAACTTATGTATAGCTTATGCGCTTTAATCACTATCAAAACTCTCCTTAGATATACCTCATGCTCTAAATTAGTTATGCAGTACACCAGTATATCATATACGAAAAGTATCACGAATGAACTCATAATACTTGTAACTTCTTCTAAATGAGATCTTAGGTTTCATTGGTCTTTAACGGATGGTAACCAGTTAACAAGTTAATTTTTTAGAACAGTAAAGCTAAATACAACGGGTCGAACAAGTCATCAATGCGTGACAACAATAGTTTTGGAGTACACCAATATATCATATATGAAAAGTATCATGAATGAACTCATAATACTTGTAACCTCTTCTAAATCTTAGGTTTCGTAGTATATCATATATGAAAAGTATCACGAATGAACTCATAATACTCGTAACTTCTTCTAAATCTTAGGTTTCATTGGTATTTAACGGATGGCAGTTAGCGTTAGGTTAATTTTTTAGAACACTAAAGCAAATACAACTAGTCGAACAAGTCATCATGTACAACTCTTGCTAGTCTATAGATAACAGGGAACCATTATTTTTCTTCATTAATATTACTATGGTCCTCGTGCGACATCGAAAATGACATCTTCAAACAGCCATCATTATTTTTCTTCATTAATATTACTATGGTCCTCGTGCGACATCGAAAATGACATCTTCAAACAGTCATCATCACGTATAACTCTTGCTAGTCTAATTATTTTTCTTCATTAATATTACTACGGTCCTTGTGCGACGTCAAAAATGACATCTTCAAACGGTCATCATGTACAACTCTTGCTTGTCTATACATAACAAGGAACCATAATTATTGTTCTTCATTAATATTTCTAGGTCCTGCAACATCGAAAATGACATCTTCAAACTCTTGTATTACAAATGTTGAGGCTAGGTTCCCTCTCATGTATTACAAATGTTGAGGCTAGGTTCCCTCTCATGTCTTGGCATGAAAATCGATGAAACTTATAGATTTATACTATGGAGAAGAAGCACGATGAAACTTATAGATTTACACTAGCACAAACAAATAAGGATTGCTTCACACCACTCCCATTCGCTAGAAGGAGGGCTTGAACCTCCGACCTTGTGGTTAACAGCCACACGCTCTAACCAACTGAGCTATTCCAGCTAATTATTTATTAAATTCAAGCCCACCACTGGTAGATTTTATCGGCTTTTATTCGTTACGTGTCGCCATTAGCCTCACGATTTTAAACCGCATCTACTAAGAAGAGGTTTTAGACCCTTGTAAGAAATGTTTCTTCCCCTCTCCAATCGATGTGGGATCGCATAAGCCACCCCTTCTGTGGGTCAACATTCTCACTAGCACATCTCTTGATGATTAGTTCGGATATCATTTGTAAAAGTCCAAGCCCACTACTAGCAGAGATTGTCCATTTTAGCACATTACGTATTACCATCAGCCTCACAGTATTAAAAGCGCCTATTCGGGAGAGGTTTCGGCACCCTTATAAGGATTGCTTTGTTCCTCTCTTCAATCGCTAGTAGATATTGTCGGCTTTCATTTATCGCCATCAGTCTCATGCTTTTAAACCGCATCTACTAGGGAGAGGTTTTTAGACCCATGTAAGAAATGTTTCCAGACCCTTGTAAGAAATGTTCTTCACTTCTCCAATCGATGTAGGATCTCATAATCCACTTGGGATCAGCATACCGCATCTACTAGGGAGAGGTTTTCAGACCCATGTAAGAAAAATTTTCAGACTCTTGTATGAAATGTTTTTTTCCCCTCTCCAATCGATGTAGGATCTCATAATCCACCCGGGACCAGCATTCACATTGGCAAATCTTATAGTGACTAGCTCTGATATCATTTGTAAAATTCCAAGCACACAGATAGCAGAGAATGTCCATTTTGGCATATTATGTATTGCCATTAGCCTCACAGTATTAAAACGCGCCTATTAGGGAGAGGTTTCCTGATAAGGCAACCCTAATCCTAAGCCCAACGATCCAAACATTTGTTGAAGCAAGAACCCTTGAATCAAAGTAATTAGCACCTCCTTATACGAAATTCGGATCAATGAAGAGATAATGCTAGAATTAGATTATATTTTACGATCAAAGATCTAGATGTAAGATTTGGAAACCTTATTTTAAATTGAGTCACTCCACAATCGAACTTGATCAAGGCTTGATTGAATCGCTCGGATGCAGTTCTACCACAAGAATTGCTTGAAACTTAGAAATGATAAATTTGATGCTCTGATTTTTAAGGGAAATGTCTCAATTTGAGATCTCAATTTCATTCATCTATGATTCTGATTTTTACATAACATATTGTGGGTAATTATAGTCTCCCAATAAAAGATATTTGTGGCCGGGATTCAATCCCGATCCCATTTAATCTCCACAAAAGACGAAGTAAATTTGACCACTTGACCATTACAAACTGAATAATAAAATCTTCCAACAAACTTTGATATGTTTGACTGGCTGAAGAGACGAACTTGAAATCTATTGGACTTTTCCTGTGTAGGTTCGAACATTGTTGTTGACATTCTTACTTATCATCTTCCTCCTCTCTAAACGGATATTTAGATCAATTTTATATGCATTGTTATTAATTCTTCTTTCAAGGACTTGTGGATGTAACTTTATCTTCCTTTCAGATGGGAATTTAATTCTTTCACGGGCTTGAGAATTGTTATTAATTCTTTCCTGCATTGTTATTAATTCTTTCAAGGACTTGATAAGGGTCATCCCCTCTTGGATGTAACTTTGTCTTCCTTTGAGATGAGAATTTAATTCATTCAAGGACTTGAGAATTATTATTAATTCTTTCAAGGACTTGATAAGGGTCATCCCCTCTGGGATGTAACTTTGTCTTCCTTTGAGATGGGAATCGCTCCTTCCGAAAATGTATCCAAACCCAGTCACCAGGTTCAAAAAATGATTTCCTTCCATCCTTTGTTGATCCTTGAAGCAACTTTGAAATTTTGTTTTCCTTGTGAAAATAAAAAAAATGATTTCCTTCCGTCCTTTGTTAATCCTTGAAGCAACTTTGAAATTTTGTTTTCCTTGCGAAAATAAAAAATGATTTCCTTCCGTCATTTACTAATCCTTGAAGCAACTTTGAAATTTTGTTTCTCAATTCTCTCCTTCACCACCTTGTGCAATGTTTTGATCAAGTCTGCCTTACTTGTGGCTGCTTCACTCACAAAAAATGAAGCAAATCAAGAGGGGTAAGCGGATGAAATCCATAAAAACTTCAAAAGGTGAACAATGAGTGGTACTATGAATTGCTATATTATATGCAAACTCTACAAATGGCAAACATTCGTCCCAAGACTTAATATTCTTAGAAATAATAGCCCTAAGCAATGTTACTAATGTTCTATTAACCACCTCAGTTTGTCCATCAGCATGAGGATGACATTAGTTGAAAACAATAATTTGGTACCCAATTTAGCCCACAATACTTTCCAAAGGTGACTTAAAAATTTAGCATCCCTATCACTAACAATTATTATAGGGATTCCATGTAATCTTACTACTTTCCTAAATAATAAGTCAGCAATATGTTTTGCATCGTCCGTCTTGTTACATACAATAAAATGAGTCATTTTACTAAATCTGTCAACCACAACAAAAATACTATCTTTACCCATTTTCATTGTGCCGTCAACAAAGAACAAAATTCATAGATATATTAGTCCAAGGTTCGTTAGGTACAATTAAAGGAGTGTACAATTTATTTGATTGTGATCTAGATTTAGCTTCTTTGCATTTAAAGCATTGGCTACAAAACTTATGAACATCATGCTTCATTTTCGGCCAAAAGAAGTGTTTATTTTTATTTTTTATTTTTTTATTTTTTTTATTTTTGTGTTTTTTTTACGGATCATTTTGTGGCGGTAGTAGGTGTTTGGGAGAGATATTTAGGAGGAGGGAGAGAGAGAGTTGCGATCATTTACCTTTTTTTTAATTATTATTTACTTATTATTATTATTATTATTTATTTATTTATTTAAAATTTTGGGATCGTTACCATTACTCTCTTGTTAGGACAATCACGACTAATATGACAAATTCCTTGACATTTCCAACATTTGATGTCTTTGTTTCTTTCTCAAACCTTCTTATATTCCTCCATTTTCTCTTTACCCTCGGAGGTCTCAACTTTGTTCTTTTTGTCAATCTCATACTCCCCACTAACTTTGAAATCTATCTTTTCAATATTTGCATTCTTTTTCCAAGTGTTGAAACGAGTAGACTTTGAAATACAATATCTCTTGGAGTTCTCCTTCTCCCAAGCTAGTTGTCCTTCAATTTTGACAGCAAGGAGTAACAATTCTTGCATATCAAAGTACGCTTGACTATCCACTTAATGAGCAAGTTGTTGGTTTAACCCACCAAGGAATCTAGCCATTGTATCCTCCTCGTCTTCATTAATACAAGCTCTATTCATAAGGGCCTCCATTTCTTTGTAATATTCTTCGACACGTTTGGATCCCGGTTGCAAAGTATAGAGTTTTTGCTTGAGTACTCGAGAATAATGCTTAAGAATGTACCTTTTTCTCATTACTGTCTTCAATTCCTCCCACGTTTCAATTGGTTCTTCATATAATGGCGTAAACATAAAATTCAACCACAGCAAGCTTCAACTTTCTTTCTTCACTGAAACTGTTGCAATTGAAAACATGCTCCTCTCATATTGCAAATACTTCTCTGGATTAGATCTCCCATAGAAAGTTGAAATTTTCAGCTTTACTCCCCCGACTCCTCTTTCTTCTCCTCTCTCATACTGGTACTCCCTCTCAATTTTTTTTGGTGTTAAAATTCTCTACCTCTTCTTCCGACTCTTCCTCTCCCTCGACCGACATCTCTCCCTCCCCTAGGACTATGTCCCGATAAAAGGTTGACATTGTCATCTTCTTCATTTTCAACTCGTTCATTCAAGAGTACTTCCCTCCCTTGAAGATTACATAAGGCTATTTCAATTCGCTCCATCTAGTCTGTCAATGTACTAATAACTTGATTCAAATGAGTAATTGTTCCGACCTATGCTTCTCTCCACCTAGCTCCATTGATCTCCCCTCATTTCCTCCGTCTTGGTTCATGATTGTACAAACAGTAGTTAAATATGTTTAGGACCTCACACACTCAACTCACTGATTTTACACTTAGAGGACTCGTGACACACAAAGGTCGGTTGTTTGGGAAAGTGACTAAATTATGCTCAAGGTAGGCTAATATATGGGTAAAGCAATTCTGATAGTAGCCAGCTATTCAAGGCAATCAAGATAAGTTAATTATGAAATAACAGCAAAATAAAACTGAACAAACAAATAAGGAACATAAAGATATTTTTGGATAGAATTGCACACTGAAAAAAATCCAAAAAGAAATGACGTGAAGATTTTAAGAACCATTTAACTTTCCTTTTCACATAATTCGGGAAATTTAGAAGTTATCTTCAAGTGTAAGAAAAAAAATATCAAACACAACAATTCTAGATTTAGATGGTTTAAGAAAAATGGGAATCAAAGTTTATTTGATCTTCAAATAAACTTGCAAATGATCTAAAATAAATGATAAGGATCGTTTATAGTCACCATCATAAGAACAAATATGATAAGAATTTTTTTTTTTGTCCTTTTTTTTTTTCAAGATCTAAATGTGATCTTTAGGAAGAAGAGGAGAACAAAGTGAAAATTGATGAAATGCAAGAAAATAAATGGACAGATATAAAGAAAAGATAAACGTAGAAATGAAAGATAAAATTAATTCTAGAGTCGGCCACAAAGATGCAACCTAGGCTCAGATATCAAATTGATAAGGCAACCCTAATCCTCAGCCCAACGATCCAAGTTTTTGTTGAAGCAAGAACCCTTGAATCAAAGTAATTAACACCTCTTATACGAAATTCGGATCAACCAAGAGATAAGGCTAGAACTAGATTTCCTCTTACAATCTTACGATCAAAGATCTATAAGCAAGATTTGAAAACCTTGTTCTAAATTGAGTCACTCCACAATTGAACTTGATCGAGATTTAATTGAATGACTCAGATGCAATTTATCACAATAATTGCTTGGAACTTAGAAATGGCAAAATTGATACTCGGAAGATCTCAATTGCATTCATCCACGATTCTAATTTTTACCTAACATATTGTGGGTATTTATAGTCTCCAAACAAAAGATGTTTGTGGCTGGGATTCAATCCCGTTCCCAGTCTCCACAAAGACAAAGTCAATTTGACCATTTGACCATTACAAAATGAAAAAGAAAAAATAATAAAATCTTTTAACAAACGTTAATATGTTTGATTGGCTAAAGAGATAAACTTGAAATTTATTGGGCTTTACCTGGGTAGGTTTGAATCTTCGTGTTGACATTTTTAACACACATCTACTTGTTCGAATCTTCTTTTCTAGGGTCTGTTTTAGTCCATTAATTGTTAGGATCGCATAACAACGCACACGCTCGATCTAGATGAACACAAAGAACAGGATAGAGAAAAGTGCAAGGAGAACTCTTGCTAAAAGGATTTTTTTTATTGATGACTTCACGTATGTATAGTAAGAGAGAATTACAGAGAATATAAAGTACATTTTAAAAGCTATACTGGACGGGATATATATATAGTTCAGTTTACTATATATAGGTTTACCAGATTTAACCATCTACTATATATATAGCTATTTACTATATATAGCTTTACCCGATTTAACCATAGCTATTTACTATATATAGCTTTACCCAATTTAACCATCTACTATATATAGCTATTTACCATATATAGCTTTACCGGATATAGCTTTACCAAATATAGCTTTATCAAATATAACCATCGACCAAGCTATAAATAAGCAGCAGACTCCATACCCTAACAATTCTCCCACTTGGAGACTGATCTAGTCAACCAAGAATTTCATTCTCAAATGACCATGAGCATCTTCATGGTCTTTATGGCACCATATGAATTGAGGCTTTGCACAACCTCAATATTCCAACATTAACACATTTTGTTAACATGTTTGTTGGATTCTTTGCACCCTCTATCTTCTCCAAACACATCACCATCATTCACTAATCTGCAAGTGAAATGGTATCGTCTTCTGTGTTTTCTCTTTAAATGATAGACCGGGTTCCTTCGCCAACTGTATGACACTCTGACTATCTCTGTAAAGAATATCTTCGTGCTACTTCTTGCCCATTCTTCCAGATAGTCAGTCATCCATATCATCTTCTTTCCAGCTTCAACTATTGCCACGTACTCAGCCTCAGTACAACGCGTTTTTTAAGCCTAGACGTCTCATCATCCATGGCTTGCTCTTACTTGGTTGTATCCTCCAACTGTAGTGCCTCATCAAAGGGCTCTGGTTCCCTTTCATCAGCAACAAATAGTGTAATGAAGGTACATACATATCGGGTACTCTGTTAGTATAGGATGATCTTCTCAACATCAGTTCAGGTGTCACTTGCTCCACTGTTGATTCCTCCGCAACAACCTCAGGAGTTTGTTCAGTATCTGCTACAAGATCACTTGGTGATTTTCTCCGCAACTCAACCTCAACTCCCACTTGCTTTGTTTTCTTGGAACCTTGCTTCACATCTGGTTCCTCAGCAGTAGTCTCAGGAGTTTCTTGAGTATCTGCTACAACATCACTAGGTGAGTTTCCCTCCAACTCAAGCTCAACTCTCATTTGCTTCGTGGTCTTGGAACCTTGCTCAACAACTGGTTCCTTAGCAGTAGTCTCAGGAGTTTCATGAGTATCTGCTACAACATCACTAAGTGAGTTTTCCTGCAACTTAAGCTCAACTCCTACTTGCTTCATCGAACCTTGCTCCACATATGGTTCCATTTCCAACCGCACTTTCTTCAATTCTCTGGCGGTCCTTGTGAAGCTAACTCGTTTCTGCTTGCTCATAACATAGTTCTCACAACGACCCACATCAACAGATTTTAGACCTTCTAAAACTCCTCTCGCAGCCAACCTCATCATTCCTTTCGCGCTCATATGTTCAAGTCTATTGTGCCGTAGACTAGAATTTGAAGCATTCTCAACAACAGCAACTATATTCATAAACCCTACAGTGGTGTATAAGGTTCCAGATTTTGAGCCATGTGCTACCACCGTAGCACCCTTCATAATCTTCCACAAACTCTTCCCTAACTTTATTGCATAACCTGTCCAACTGACCAATAGAGATCAGATTCTTCTTGAGACCAAGAATATATCTGACATTCTCTTGTTCTTTTTCCTTCTATCACATTCTTTTTCCTTCTATCACATTCCTTTAAAAATAATTCTTTTATGAGAAATAAAAAATTTTACACTATTTAAAATTCTACGTTACACATACCTTTCCCTAAAACGCGACTCTTGACTGGTAGAGAACAATAAATTTTTTTTATTTAAATATTGATTTAATTAAAACATCTAAGGTTACGTAGCTTAGTTGGTTAACCAGCTAAAGCATTGGTCTTATACCAAAATCCTTTAATATGTGATTTTCAATTTAATAAAATTTCCTCAACTCACTCAAACTTCAACTTTTTTTTTTCTTTTTTTTTTTTTTTTTTTGAAAATTTTATTGCTGTATGTATGGCACCTAAACCTTCTAGTTACCCTCACTAGTTTCTTTTCTATACATTGTCTCATCCATTAATCTATTTTTACCTATTTTTGCTATATTTCAACTCACCCTTCGGTTGAAAAGATCGGGAACCATTCTTGATCGTCAAAATTTATTTACCGTGACAAACAAGACCTCATAACCATTATCATAGTCATTACAACCCCTAACATTAGTTCTTGATAATGTACCTAATGACATGTACCGAAAAGAAAATTTAAAAAGCACTAAAAAAATGAAGATAGAGGTTGCATTTGTTGAGTCACCTGTGGCTTTAGTGGAAGGGAGTGGAGATCAGACCTAGGTACTTGTAACAGCTAGAAAGGTTGATGGAAGAGAAGTTAGCACGTTGCAACTTGAAAAGGAAAATAATGACACGCTAAAATATATAGAAAATTTTACATGTTTACAACACATAGCACAGTTTTATGTGTTTCATAAGGTCTTGAATGACTCATTGTAAATATTTTGTTGCCTATAATTATAAAAATATTCATATTTGATATAACTATATTTACAAGTTCAATATCTAAAGTTACAGAAAATGGAATATTTGATGCATTGATATATTCCATTTTGTAATTGGTTATACATATAACATCCGAGCCTTGACGAGGAGTAAATCAATGGTTATACATAGTAAAGTGACATAAGGTAAACGACACATAAAGTAAATAGTCATATATATTAAATAACTCTGTACAGTAAAAGTCTATATCTGGTGAAGATATATACGGTAGAATATACAGTAAATCGAACAATATATGGCTTTAAAAATCTATTTTCCATATTCTATATTTTATGTAGTCTCTGTTACCGTATACACCTAAACTCATCCATATAAACCTTATGTATTTTATGTAGTCTCTGTCACTGTATACACCTAAATTCTAAGCCAATGTTCCTCCTTACATTTTTCTCTCTCATATTCTTTGTGTTCATCTAGATTAAGTGGATGCGTTGTTGTGCGGTCCTAACAACTAGTATCAGACGTAGACGAGATCACCATGATCTGTGAAGATGGAAAGTTCAAAGATTGGAATTGGATCCAATTTTAGTTTCTAGAATATGCAAAAATTGAAGATTATCTATACCAGAAAGGTCTTCACACTCTATACAGAAAGGTCTTCACAAGCCCCTCTTCATGTAACACTTTAGTCCCAATGAGGAGTTTTGTATACTCAATTTTTCCCATTAATAATTTAAATTCTTTGAATTTTATTGTGAGTCTTAGGGTTGAATTTCAAGAGGGTGCGGAAAAAAAAATTCTTAGAAAAATTTAAAAAAAAAATAAAGAAAAATATAAACGAAAATGAAAAAAATTAGGAAAATGGGTCAAAATTAATCTCGAGAGCCAAATTGGTCATTTTGATCCACATTACGTGATTAACTATCTAAAGAAACCCTAATCAGACTCCTTCCACCTCAAGCATGATTCTGTCCATACATCTTTCAAGAACTTGCTCAAAAACTTGTTGAGATCAAATCTGAATACTTGAATCATCAAAATCCATCATGAATCAAAAAAAGAACCAGATAGGATTTCATATTTTTTACTCTCAAAGTTTCCTCAAATCCGTCAGGTTTTTTAAGTAATTGGGTTCTAAGATTTTAGTATGATGATCTTGTAAGGGTGTGACGACCCTATTTTTCAATTGATATAAAGTCACTGTCACATGCATGACGTGATTTTTTTATGCAGAAATATTTATTTGAAATAATTCATAAAATGATGTCATGGACTTAAACGGTCGTAGTAAAAGCATTAAAACAAAAGAATGAAAAATAATCAACATGAAATATAAATAAATCAAAGAAAAGATTAAAACGATATCTTAATCTAACCTATGAGCTACAAAATAAATAAAATGTAACTCTCCTAATACAAGTTCCATGATCTTCAACGCGATGTCGTTATCCTCCATACATGGGTGCCTTGGCTTTACCTGAAATATAAGAATCACACGAGTCTTGAATATTTGAAGAAATACTCATTATGTGAACTAGTCATTGGGATCAGAGAATGCAAGTATATATAGAATGATGGGACATAATTTAAAATCGTCTCCTCTTAGGCGACTTTTTATTAGGCGGCTTTTTAGTCGAGGGAGATTGGATGTGTAGTACTTCTTTACATACAACATACACATGTGAGCATGGGCCCACTAGGCAGGCTTGCACACCCCTTGGGTTTGCTGGTTGAGTTAGCTTTTCTGGGCTGTTGTCGAAAACCTGGAGGGAATAGTGACGGTCGTAGCATCATGGTAAATGTGACAGTTATTTTAGTCTCATAGTGTACACGTCCGTACTCATCATAAAAGGGGCAGTATCCCGATGCCCGTGAACATATAATTATGCATGAAGTCAATATTTTCCATCATAATAAATATGCAAGACAACCCTTATTCTTTCATCACATATCACACTTGGTAATATGCATACATAAACTCTCATCAAATCAATTCATTCATAACAATACTTTCAAATCATGGCATAGGGGTTGTGCACCATAAATTTTCCTTATTTCAAAACATATCATAGCACGTCATAGTATACCATATCACACAAAGAACATGTGCAGGGCCACTAGGCACGTGTCATTATACATAAATCAATTCCTTCAGCCAA
This sequence comes from Cucurbita argyrosperma subsp. sororia, assembly GCA_018691285.1. NCBI lineage: Eukaryota > Viridiplantae > Streptophyta > Magnoliopsida > Cucurbitales > Cucurbitaceae > Cucurbita > Cucurbita argyrosperma. The sequence goes on along the minus strand of CM031900.1, from coordinate 6,625,731 downwards.
ACCGATAGTAGAACCATTTACTTCGTTGGCCTTGGTCGAAGCTACTACGACCCCTTGATGCAAACTTAACGTTGGTCTCTAAAATATAATTCTACCTAAGGAGTCCCACAATCATAAGTTAGAATTCTACTATGGAAATTTGCTCACCTAAATTTTTATAAAATAATTTAAGCTTCACTCCAAATAATTTAAACTAGTTAAAAGTAGTCATACTAACCTTAAACGCTTCTGAAGAAGTGAAACTAGTAGAAAAGGTTATGAGCATATCACATCCAAGTTGGATCCGCCGAAATGCTAACTTCGAGCCATCATAAACTATAATCTCCAACTACCTTCGAATCGCTCAAGTTGGATGAAAAGAAAACCAAGACTCTCTTTTATAGTGGAGTTCAACTCCCTACTTTCTCAACATAACCGATGTGAGGTTGTGCAAAGCCTTAATTGGTTTGTGTAGTGAAGATATTGATGGTCATTTGAGAATGAAATTCTTAGTTGACTGGATCAATGTACAAGTGGGAGAATTGTTAGGTTATAGAGTCGGCTGCTTTTTATAGTTTAGTCAATGGTTATATATATTAAACTATATATAGTAAAAAACTATGAACATCAAAAGTTAGATGTACCTTTATGATAACTGAACCATATACATACCTTTTAGACAGTATTTCGAAAGCCTACTTTTTGCCTTATCTATATTGTCTATTACTGTACGTACCTGCAGTCATCAATATAAATCTCAAGCCAATATTCTTACTTGCATTTTCTCTCTCCTATTCTTTGTGTTCACCTAGATCGAGTAGGTGTATTGTTTGTTAGGATCGATATCAGTCGTTAGCTCTGATACCAGTTGTTAGGATCGATATCAGTCGTTAGCTCTGATACCAGTTGTTAAGATCGCACAACAACACACACGCTCGATCTAGGTGAACACAAAGAAAAAAAGGATAGAGAAAATTGCAAGGAGAACTCTGGCTAAAAGGATTTCTTTGTATTGATGACTTCACGTATGTACAGAGAGAATTACAGAGAAAAGTACATCTCCAAAGCTCTACTGGATCAGATATATATATGGTATAGTTTACTATATATAGCTTTACCAGATTTAGCCATCTACTATATATAACTATTTACCATATATAGCTTTACCGGATATAGCTTTACCATATATAGCTTTACTATATATAGCTTTACCAAATATAGCTTTACCGAATATAACCGTTGACCAAGCTATAAATAAGTATCAGGCTCCATAGCCTAACATTGTTGTGCGGTCCTTACAAAATGGTCACCAATAACAAACTAGGTTCTCCTACATGAGTCTGCACGGCTCTACCGACTATGAGTAGTTTGAATCCTCATCTTGAACTTTTTGTACTATTGTGTTCGTAAGTTGAACCAATTTTGATCGATGCAACGTTTCCTACTTCTTTCAAGATTATAGAGGACCGACACCTTCGTCCATATAATGCTTCAAAAAGTGCCATCTATTGGTTGCAAAAAAAAAAAAAAAAAAAAAAAAAAAAAATTGTTGTAAGAGAACTCTATGAGGTGTAACTGGTTGTCCTAGGAGAGTCTATAATACATGTCCTTAGCATGTATTCAAGAATCTCATTTAATTTCTCAATTTGTCCACGTCTATAATACATGTCCTTAGCATGTATTCAAGAATCTCATTTAATCTCTCAATTTGTCCGAGTCTATAATACATGTCCTTAGCATGTATTCAAGAATCTCATTTAATTTCTCAATTTGTCCGAGTCTATAATACATGTCCTTAGCATGTATTCAAGAATCTCATTTAATCTCTCAATTTGTCCATTCGTACGTGGATGAAAGACTTTGCTAAACTTCAATTGTGTTCTCATTGCAGTATGTGGATGGTTAGGTGGATTGAAGGGGTTTAGTATATCAACTAAATTAGCAGTTCGTAGAGGGACTATTGAAGATGATGAAGAAGGGTGGTTTTGTTTTGGTGTTAGTGTTATGGATGGTGGTGGTGGTTGGCGTTGGCAAGGCCGACGATGAAGCACAAAATAATATCGAAGAAACAGTAGGTAGAGTAATATCGGCATCGGCAGCATCCTCTCCTTCGCCTCCCAACTCCTATTGGGAGGAGGTTCGAAAAGTGGTCAATAGAGCCGTCACCTGCCTCTTCCCACCAAAAATAGACTTCCGACAAGGAAATCCGGTGGAAGATGGACAAGTGAACGGGAATGAGAATATGAAGGAATCCATTACCAAGAGCTTCCACACAACCAAACAAATGGTGAAGGATTCTGCCAAGGCTGCCGCTCAAACGCTCCAACCACAACCAGATTCGGAACTTTAGAATCTCGAAAACAGAGGAAGGAGAAACTTACCCATGTGTTTGGTAATTCGAAAGCTTCCTCAGCGATTGTGGTGGTAGTGTGCAAACGTGAGGATGGGGGAATGAGTGTGATGATTTTCAGCCATCGAAGATCTGAATTTAAGCTGAATCGAACGTTTATTCGAAGGTAACGAAAAACCCATATCACCGAACCTTTCAATCTTGATATCATGGTTCATATTGCATAATAAATTATGAAATAGAGCTTGTTAGAATCGTAATAAGGAGATCTATAAAGTTGTAGTGGAAGTCGGGATGGAATTCAGGCTGTAGGGGTGGATTATGACTTCGGGACATAATCGGTATTAATAGAAAAGTTGGAAAATTTCAGAAAAATGCAAGGAAGAAGAAGGAGCGCGTGCACTACACGCAGGGCGCGTGAGGAGCCGCAACTGGCGTGCGACTGGGAGTTCTCCTAGCACGTGGGACAAACACACCAAGAAAGTGAGGGCGTGTGAGGCCTCATTTCGGCTTCCGGTTTGTCCCATTCGATTCGTTTTGACCTGTTCTATTAAAACTGGCCTATATTTATCTTGAAATTGGTGAAATATAGGTCTAATAGGAAGGAATTGTGTTGAAATACCCTATTAAACGTACATCCAAGGGAAAAGGAGTTCGAAACCAGGTAAGTAGCATATCGATCTTTGAACTAGTTCTTAACTTGTTTTACAACATGTGAGTATGTTGTTTACCTCATTAAGAGCTTAGTATGTTAAGATGAGCTTTGATGATATTGAATATTTATTGTATATTGTGACTGCTTGCCTGTGATGTAAACATGTTATAAATGATTACGGAAATGTTCTATGTGTCAAACATTGTAAATGTATGAAAGCATGCGTCAGATTTGAGTATACTATTCAGGTTAATGGAAAGGTTATGACTCTAGGATATGCTTACAGATTGTGTGTCATGGCTTATTTATATGAGTATGATAGTCTACTAATTCCCGCGGAGTTCCTGACCAATGCGTTGTGTGCTAAGTCAGGGAGCATGAGTACTCCTGACCGTTGGTATATGAGATAAACAGGCCGCTAGAGAAATTAGTAGACGGGCCATATTTAACCGAGAGCGAGTCTTACATACGAGTCCAAAAATTCTAGACAAGCATATCAAAAGAGAGTCAGTAACCTAAGCTAGAGGTAGCTGAGATACCTCATTAATGAATAGATGACCCTAGTAAGAGAAACTAGGAGTCAATGACGAATAAAACTTAAAAACACCTGGAAAGATTAGTTATGAATTCATGAAAGATAAAGTTGGCTACTTACTGGGTAATTTAATTACTCATCAAAATTATTTAACTTTTCTTTCTAGATTTAGTTGATGCAGGCCAACCGAAGACGAGGACAAGACCAGCGGGCTAGAGACTATTTGGGAATCCATGTCTGTGTCTGTTTTGTGTACTTATGCTTTCGTTGTCAAGAATTTACTTTGGTCGTTTTTAGTTTTAAATAGTACTGGTTTTAAATGTTTTATTGGATGTTTTTGGAAATATTTTGAAATTTATGATTGGTTGTTGGAGTTTATTATCGATGTCTGTGGTAGCTCCTGTGAATCATGTTGACGATGAGCGGGTGTTACAATAAACGAAGCTCCTTTCACACACTTCACTCTACACGAAGAGTTTCACATTCCTTGTTAATTGGGTCAAGTCTACGCTGATCTTGGAAAATTATCGAATGAATATCTTATAGTACCATGCTGACCTCAGGAAACTCCTCACATCTACGGTTGAGGTTGACCGAGGTTGACCATGGTGGTATATCACTGTATTAACTTTAATTGAATCCACTAAAATACCCTCACCTGATACAACATGTCCAAGAAAGTTACTTCTTGAAGCTAAAACTCACACTTTAAGAACTTAATGTATAGCTAATGCGCATTCATCACTATCAAATCTCTCCTTAGATATACCACATGCTCTACATTAGTTTTGGAGTACAACAGTATATCATATATGAAAACTATCAAGAATGTATCGAAGAAGTATTTAAATATCCAGTTCATCAATTTCATAAATGTTGTAGGGGCATTGTTAAGTCAATAGATGTTGTCTTGAACTCATAATACAACTTATCGAACAAGTCATCAATGTTAGGTTATGGTGTCTGCTGCTTATTTATAGCTGAGTCAACGGTTATACATAGTAAAGCTATATTTGGTAAATGACATATAAAGTAAATTATCATAAATAGTAAATAGCTATGTATAATAAAAAGCTATATCGGGTAAAGCTATATATTGTAAATAGTTATATATAGTAGATGGTTATATCTGGTAAACCTAAATATAGTAAGCTAAACCATATATATATCCGCTTGGGCAGAGCTTTGAAAATGAAACTTTCTATTCTCCGTATTCTCTCTCTTGTTGTACATTTTCTATCCTTTCTCTCTCCTGTTCTTTGTGTTCATCTAGATCGAGTGTGTGCATTGTTGTGCGACCCTAACAATCAATGCGTGACAACAGATACTTGTTCTTGATGGTCATCATGTTCAGCTCTTGCTAGTCTATACATAACCGCACGGAACCATTATTCTTCTTTATTAATATTACTATGGTCCCCAGGCGATACCTTCGATCATATGAGTCTCCTAGGCAACTACATTTTGACCTCCTTGATCTTAGTTGAGACTATTAAGTATGGAGCATTTAACATTGGAATCGTCATCATCTCAATTTCGATCCCAAAACTAACTTCTTTAACTGCAAAAAATTATAGTTGTACATCGAAAATGACATCTTCAAACTCTTGTATTACAAATGTTGAGGCTAGGTTCCCTCTCATGTCTTGTACGTCTGTGACGCTAGCCAATAGAGCCCAAGCACCATGACTTACTAGTTTCTTGCCCTTCGAAGTGAAGATCACTTTCGATGAACCTCGATCGTTTACTCCATTGAACTCAAAACTTTCCCCAATGGGAAGTTTGAATATCAATTCCTTGGCATGAAATGTTAGATAAAACCTGAGGTTTCCTTATTTAGCTTTACACGTTTCCATTAGTTGATTGAATATCTTCCTTTGACCATTTGACAAACACGTTGAATGGATTACCAACTTTCTAGATGGCCATTTTTTAGGAAGTGGCACAGATTTAGTTGGCCACTCTCCGGCCATTTTTAGGATAAGTTAAATATTTAAATAGGTGAATCTGCTCATAAAGATTTCATCACTCTTTCTTAGCAAAGTCAAATTGCAATTCTCTCTATGTTATTTTTACGCATTTTATTTTATTCCAACAACTTTCTTCTC
>CM031900.1:6588661-6617504 GCA_018691285.1 Cucurbita argyrosperma subsp. sororia | reverse complement strand
AAAGCACTGGATGTTGAAATTGTATCCTTGACCATGCCCTTGAATGCATCCCTCTTCCACGCCATTTTGCTTGGCTCGAATAGTCTCTTCTCCTGATAGTTTTCTTCGCGGACTATTGCCTTGAGCAGCTCAACCATTCCCGCGGTTTCCACTATCTCTACCTCGAAAATTCTGTGAGTAGAGTATTTTTCCATCCTTTATTGTTGCTTTCGTCTGAAGCGCTTGATCGAGTGGCTCCTCCTTCGTTTTCTTACGTTGCTCATGTGCCTCAAGAGAACCGGCAAGCTCATTGACTGTGAACTTCGTTAAGTCCTTCACTCTTCTATTGCACATACGACATTCTCGAAGTTGTCTGTTAACGACCTCAAGATTTTCTCCACAACCCGCGTGTCATGCGCCTCTTGAAACACCCTCATTGGTGCGCATTCGCACTCATCATCATACAGTGCGCGTCCACACCCATCATCTATATGGGAAGTAGCCCTATGCTTATGAACACACAATATACATGAGGTCCCTCTAAATCCAGTTATACTTTTCTTCTGACACAACCCTCTAATCTCATCTCTTTGTTACACAGTGTAACATGTGCTCATGGATATTTACATTAATATCATTTTCATACTCTTAGGGTTGTGTCCTATATCGATCTACGACGTGATGCAATATAGCATACAACATCATAAGGCATGTTCAAAATGGAAAAACATCATCATGTTAATCACATCGTCATGCATACATCATACTCATCATAGAAGCCATTAAGTGCATCAAATATAGCATGTACGTCATGCGTCGAAACATAAACAACGTACATTTAACATATAACGTCATACTCATACATCATCATAATTCAAACAATCTTTAGCCTATCCTATAGTAAGACAACTTACTGGTTGGCCTTGGCCGAAGTACTCCCTAATTAGCTAACGTAAGCTCCTGTTCCTTGAGAGTTGCTTCCTACGTTGCCGGGGTTTGTTTCCTATGATACCGTTCACCACCTTCCGTTAGTATTTTCACAATTAAATTACTAATAACTTAGTAAATGTGAAATACAGATCTAAAATGGCCTCGAATACCTTAATCAGTGCCAAAAACAGATCCGAAGGTGTCAGAACGGTGGAAATCGGGCCAAAAACAGGTTATCTGAGCCGAAACAGCCGCTGGGAGCAATCGGAGGAGCCACTAGAGCGTCACCTGAGAGAGCCCAAGCCATTTGTGCCGAGCAGAGCTGAGGGACCGCTTCATCACTGTGTACCACGTGGCAGTAGTAGAACGTGCCATGTCGTGCGGTGGCGTCAGATCAAAGCACGGGCACAGTCTGGTTTTGGTCGTTGTTAGGGTCATCGGCTATAGAAGGCTACTGGGCCAGACTGATCATTGGGCCTTCACTTACTGGACTGGGCCGCAGGTGTTTGGGTTGCAGGGCGGTTTGGTTGGACCATGGGTCTCGTCTCAGGTTGGTTCAACTGAACGGTCGACTATTGGGCTTGATTGAGGTTTGGGTCACTGTAGTTGGGTTGGGCCAAAGGCAGAGGCCGAGGGGAAGGAAGTTAGGCTGGCTCTCGGGTTTTGGGTTTAGGTTGACCCCAATCTGGTGCATCTCGTCTTCCTTAACCGACTTCGGCCAATTTTCTGGCGCGCGTCCTCTCTCCTTTCCGTGGCATTTTCGTTGTCGATTTCGGTCCCCTTGCTTCCTTTTTCTCTCTTTTTGTTGTTCCTCTTTCCTTCCTCGACATTTTGTGGCATCACAATTCCTAAAACCACAGTCTAAGAATGTTTAAGAAAACCAAATTTTTCAACCTCGCTTACCGAGGAAAACGCGTACGAAAAGGCACAAAACGTACCTTGAGTTATTGTGTCGTCCTTAGGAATCCTTCTCGTGACGATAACTACGCGTTTTGCGTTGGTTTTTGGGTAGTTTGGGACTCGTCAAAAAAATTGGAAACACACTGATGTTATTTGAAATCTCTCTCTCTCTTATTTTCGTATTTTCTTTCTTTTCACTGTTTCCCAGGTATTCTGAGGTGTTCCAGGAGTCTCAGGATGAAGGTTGAGTGGGGTGTGGTTGTCGTTTCGCGTGGAATCTGCGAAACTCGACAGTTGCCGGAAAACTCGCAGGTTTTTCGACGACTGAGTTATATTTTTTTAACAATAACTTTCATAAATTAATAACAATACAAAATGAAATTTTTAATAATATATTAAATATTTCAAGACTTTAGTCATGCAAAAATTCAAATGTTCGCATAAAATCTGACACATGAACTATGGTAAATCAGAGAAATCATTTTGGAGAAGTTCGAATTTGAAACTGGTGATTTTAAAGGACAAAATCGAAATTTAGATAAGTGACAACAACTGAAGCTAATCAGGCAAGTGACCTTACTCTAGGATAGGCTAGAAATTGTATGAGTTACAATTTATGATGTATGTGCGAAATATATATAGTTTGATGTATGACGTCCTTGATATGTTGGATGCATTTTATGACGATATGATGAGTATGATGATTGCATGAAGTTTGTCTTAATATGTTGATGTTTTCCATATTAAGCATGCTATATGATGATGAGTGCCATATTGCATAATGTCGATAGACCAACATAGGACGCAACCTTAAGAGCATGAAAATTATATTAATATAAATATCCAACGAGCATGTGTTACTTAATGTAACAAAGAGATGAGAATTGAGGATTGTGTCAGAAGAGATGATATGGAAATTAGAGGGATCTCATGCATGTTGTATATTCATAAGCATAGGGATACTTCCCCAAGTGATTTTGATATCATTTTGTATCAAAGCTTTCCTTAGGTTGATTTCTTACCATTTCGTATCCAAGCTTTTCCTTGGATTGATTCCTTATTATTTGGTAGGAGAGTTTTCTCTTTGGTTTATTCGTTACCACAGTATCTATTGCTAACTGACGAAGAAGAACCAAAGTCCTTTGATGAAGCCCTATAGGTAGAAGATTCAACCAAGTGGGAGAATGTCATGGATGATGAGATGAGCTCACTTGAAAAGAATAATACGTGGGTGTTGATTGAGTTGCCTACAGAAAAGAGAGCTCTGATGAACAAATGCGTGTTCAGAATCAAGGCTGAACCAGATGATAAAATGATGTCAAAGCTTGGTTAGTAGTTAAAGGATATTCACATACAAAAGATATTGATTATGCTGAAATATTTTCTTCTGTTGTGAAATTAACTACTATCCAAATTTTGTTGAGTATTGTCGCTTCGGAGAATTAGTACCTCGGGAAAATGGATGTAAAATTAACATTTTTACATGGAGTTCTAGATGAGAAGATCTGTATGCAACAACCAAAGGATTTGCATCTCCCAGCAAAGAACACATGGTATAGCTCAACAGGAGCTTGGATGAACTGAAACAATTGTTAGGTTATGGAGCTTGATGCTTATTTATAGCTTGGTCAAAGGTTATATCCAGTAAAGCTATTTTTGGTAAAGCTATATATTGTAAATAGCTATATATAGTGGATGGTTAAATCGGGTAAAGCTATATATAGTAAACTGAACTATATATATATCCCGTCCGGTAGAGCGTTGAGATGTACTTTCTATTCTCTGTAATTCTCTCTTACTGTACATACATGAAGTCATCAATAGAAAAATCCTTTTAGCCAGAGTTCTCCTTGCACTTTTCTCTATCCCATTCTTTGAGTTCATCTAGATTGAGCGTGTGCGTTGTTGTGCGATCCTAACAACAAGCACTGAGACAATGGTACAAAAAGTTTGACTCCTTAATGTGCAAAAGTGGTTTCCACCGAAGTGAAAAGGATCAGTGTTGTTACTCTAAGAAATACACTGATTCTTATGTGTTTCTACTCTTGTATGTGGATGATATACTAATTGCACGACATTGCATGATATACTAATTGGAGCAGTTAGAAGACCTTGCATCCCAGTTTGACTCAATAAAATATGACATCGCATGAATTTGAACTATTTTCTTTAGATACAACTTATGCTAAACGAATCACCTTTCACACACTTCACTCTACATGAAGAGCTTCACATTCCTTGTTAATTGGGTCAAGACTACGCTTATCTTGGAAAATTATCGAATGAATATCTTATAGTACCATGCTTACCTCAAGAAACTCCTCACATCTACGGTTGAGGTTGGCCATGGTAGTATATCACAATATTAACTTTAATTGAATCCACTAAAATACCTTCACCTGATACAACATGTCTAAGAAAAGTCACTTTATGAAGCTAAAACTCACACTTTAAGAACTTGGTGTATAGCTTATGCGCTTTCATCACTCTCAAAACTCTCCTTATATATACCTCATGCTCTACATTAGTTTTGGAGTACACCAGTATATTATATATGAAAACTATCACGAATGAACTCATAATACTTGTAACTTCTTCTAAAGGAGATCTTAGGTTTCATTGGTCTTCAACTAATGGCAACCAGTTAGCAGGTTAATTTTGGAGAACACTAAAGCTAAATACAACTGGTCGAATAGGTCATCAATGGGTGACAATAGATACTTGTTCTTGCTAGTCTATACATAATTGTAGGTAACCATTATTTTTCTTTATTAATATTACTATGGTCCCTGGGCGATCCCGTCGATCATATGAGTCTCCTAGGAAACTACATCTTGACCTCCTTCATCTTAGTTGACACCATTCAAACGTCATCATCTCAATTTCGATCCGAAAACTAACTTCTCTAATGTTGTTCCCTCTCATGTCTTGCACGTCTGTGACGCTAGCCAATAGAGCCCAAGTACCATGACTTACTAGCTTCTTCCCCTTCAAAGTGAAGATCACTTTCCTCGATCATTTACTCCGATCCGAAAACTAACTTCTCTAACGTTGTTCCCTCTCATGTCTTGCACGTCCTGTGACGCTAGCCAATAGAGACCAAGTACCATGACTTACTAGCTTCTTCCGCTTCAAAGTGAAGATCACTTTCCTCGATCATTTACTCCATTGAACTTGAAACTTTCGTGAATGGGAAGTTTGAATATCACTTCCTTGGCATGAAAATCGATGAATGTGTATCGCCTTCAGCCTGGTAACTTATATACAAAAAAAAAAAAAAAAAAGAAGATTGCTTCATGTTCCTCTCTCCAACCGTGTCAAATTTAGTTCGTATCGCTCTTCACTCCCATCGCTAGAAGGAGGGCTTGAACCTCTGACCTTGTGGTTAACAGCCACACGCTTTAACCAACTGAGCTATTCCAGCCAATAATTATTAAATTCAAGCCCACCACTGGTAGATATTATCAGATTTTGTTCGTTACGTATCACCATCAGCCTCACGATTTTAAACCGCATCTACTTGGAAGAGGTTTTTAGACCCTTGTAAGAAATGTTTCTTCCCCTCCTCAATCGATGTGGGATCGCATAAGCCACTCCTTCTGTGGGCCCAACATCCTCATTGGCACATCTCCTGGTGACTAGTTCTAATATCTTTGTAAAAGTCCAAGCCCACTACTAGAAGAGATTGTCCATTTTGGCACATTACGTATTGCCATCAGCCTCACAGTATTATAACGTGCCTATTAGGGAGAGATTTCCGCACCTTATAAGGATTGCTTTGTTCTCTTTCTCCAATTGCTAGTAGATATTGTCGGCTTTCGTTTATCACCATCAGTCTCATGCTTTTAAACCGCATCTACTAGGGAGAGGTTTTCAGACCCATGTAAGAAATGTTTTCGGACCCTTGTAAGAAATGTTCTTCCCCTCTCCAATCGATGTAGGATCTCATAATCCACCTGGGACCAACATACCACATCTACTAGGGAGAGGTTTTCAGACCCATGTAAGAAATGTTTTCGGACCCTTGTAAGAAATGTTTTCAAACCCTTGTAAGAAATGTTTTTTCCCCTTTGCAATCGATGTAGGATCTCATAATCCAACCGGAACTAGCATCCACATTGGCATATCTTCCAGTGCCTAGCTCTGATATCATTTTTAAAATTCCAAGACTCTGATATCATTTGTCAAATTCCAAGCACACAGCTAGTAGAGATTGTCCATTTTAGCACATTACGTATTGCCATCAGCCTCACAATTTTAAAACGTGCCTATTATGGAGAGGTTTCCACACCCTTATAAGAATTGCTTCGTTCCTTTCTGTAACGATTTAGATTTTTTTTTTTTAGATTTTTATGTTTGAGGTTTTATTTTTACTGCAAAAAATGAAAAGATATTATGCTTTGCATTTATTCTCGCCAGAAAAGGTGCGCAATTTCTGACAAGAAAGTTATTATCTTAATGGTAACAACCCTTTATATTCATATGTTCAACCCTTCTCTTTCCTTAAGAAAGATTTTTCTCCAAACCTTTCACTCAAAACATTAGGTTTGCTATTTCGGAGACAGGTTTTGAAGATGTTGCATGACCGGGGGAAACAAGAAGTTGCGTCAAGGGTTGTTAGTGACGAAAGGGGGTTGAAATAGGTGAAGGTGTCGCACGCCGTCAGAATTTGGATTGCGAGAGAAACAGAGAAGGCTATGTCGTCATCATCGGCGAGTCTTCGGAATCGGGGAGGCAAAAATTTGGGTTTCACTTTCTAGCGGGTAAGGAAGACGCCGGGTTAGGTTAGAATCAGGTCGGGTGCCTCTAAACTAGCCCACGAATGAATGCAGGCTGTGTGCGTTTCTGCCCAACACAGACGTGTGCCTGCAGCTCCGCTCTCGGCTCCGTAGTGTGTATGGTGGCTCGGCTTCAACAATTCCCACAACTCAGCTTAGGCTTAGCTGGTCGGCTCGGTGGCTCGGCTTATCAACTCGGTATCACTATATATATCGATTCTAAGGTGTTTGGCTCATTCGAAGCCGTGTCTGCCCTTATTTTTACCATTTGAGGTCAGTATGGTTCCTAACCGTTAAGGAAAAATTATGTTGATAGTTTATTTTGATAAATAGCATGAGATTTAGCTATGGTATTTGATGTAATTAACAGTTGAAATTAGCTTATTGTGAGTGACTTCGGCTAAGGCCATCGAGGTAAGTGACCTTACTGTTGGAGTTAGCATACTATGTGTTGTATGATGGTGCGTGCCCTGTGGCCTCTGCATGCACCATATTTTATGTGATATGACTATATGATGTATGGATTATGTGATGGTTTACGCTATGAAAAGTTATGGATTATGTTGTTTGTTGACTATTGACTGTTTACGCTATGAAAAGTTATGGATGATGTTGACTGTTGACTATTTATGCTATGAAAAAATAGTTGATCTGCTAGTATTATATACTATGAAAATGTTGATCGATGCCATGGATACACGTAGTATTATCGAGCCATGTCATGAAATGCTGATGGAACTGGAATGTATTTTCATGTTATGCAACATGACACGTAATCTAAGTTATGTGGTATGCCATTTAATGTGTAAGAAACGTATATGTGATGTTAGCAATGCTTATGTAATGCCATGTTAGGTATGTTAAGGAACCTCATGCATATATGTATGTCACTTGCATCGGGATACTTCCTCTTTATGTTACGAAAGAATGAAATACGATATTTATGTTCGCCATGATATCATGTGGGCCATTTTCTGTTATATGGTGTTCGACAACGTGTAATACGTTGTGCCCAACCAAGTCAGGCCCAAAGGGTACATACACGAGCCGCCTGTGGGTGCATGTGCGCATACATGAGTCGTGTGTGAAGGAGTAAAAAAGAAAGGAATTCCTTGCTCGACTAGTCAAGATTAAAGCAACCCTACCCAGAATAGAAAATAAGTTGTGTATGCATGGGTGACGTCACTAATTATGTCTAGAAAATTAGGGGCGTTACACTCTCTCCAATCGCTAGTAGATATTGTCTATTTTAGCCCGTTAGGTCGCGTCTACTAGGTTGACATTTACACACCCTTATAAGAAATGCTTCATAGCTAAGTGGTCTAAGGCGCCAGACTCAAATTTTGGTCCACGTAAGAGGGGTTCAAATCCCACTTCTGACTACTCATATTATTATGGGGCAAATGTTGAGTTAAAGTATTAATATGATTTTTGAAACTTTAAATTTTGATAATATCTCGAAGAAGCAACAACACCATTATAAGGATTGCTTCACTCCCATTGATGGAAGGATGGCTTGAACCTCCAACCTTGTGGTTAAATGCTACAAGCACTAACCAACTAAACTATTGCACCCAATGATTTGTTACAATCTAAGCCCACCACGAGTAGATATTGTCGGCTTTCATTCGTTACGTATTGCCATTAGCCTCATGCTTTTAAACCCCAACTAGTAGGAAGAGGTTTTCAGACCCTTGTAAGAAATGTTTCTTTCCGTCTCCAATCGTTATGGGATCTCATAATCGACGCCTTCTGTGGGCCTAGCATCCTCACTGGCACATCTCCTCGTGACTAGCTCTGATATCATTTTTAAAAGTCCAAGCCCACTGCTAGCAGAGATTGTCTATTTTGGCACATTAGGTATTTCCATCAGCCTCACAAATTTAATACGCGCCTATTAGGTTGAGATTTCTACACGCTTATAAGGATTGCTTCATACCTCTCACCAACCGCTAGCAGATATTGTCTGTTTTAGTCCGTTAGGTATGTCGTCAGCCTCACAATTTTAAAACGCGCCTACTAGGTTGACGTTTACACACCCTTATAAGGAATGTTTCATTCCCCTCTCAAACAATTGCGGGATCTCATAATAAGCAGTTAGGATGGCTGAGTGGTCTAAGGCTCCAGATTCAAGTTCTAGTCCTCGTAAGAGGGGTGTGGGTTCACAGGGGGCTTAGGTTGAAAGTTTCCAGATATATTCATAGCCTCAAGAACTTGATCTCAATTTGTCTGTTGGATAACATAGGTTCAATCAAGTCGATAGACCGACATAGGACGCAACCCTAAGAGCATGATAATGATATTAATATAAATATCCAACGAGAATGTGTGACTTAAGATAACAAAGAGATGAGACTAGAGGGTTGTATCAGAACATCATGCATGTTGTATGTTTATAAGCATAGGGATATTTCTCTTGAGACGGTGAGTGCAGACGCACACAGTATGATGATGATGAAGGTGTTCATGGAGAGTATGACACTATGGGGTTCTGTTGGCCTGTGAACGGGACTACATATTAACTTGACCAAATAGGGGTCCAGGGGGTGTGCGAGCCCCTTAGAGATTCACATTCACACGTGTGGGTCGTGTGCATGGAAGTACTAGATAGGTTTTTTCTGCATCTCATTGTTTTAAATTATTTTGTATTATTTTGATTGATTTTCTTTCGAGAGTTATATTTTGCGCTGTGATTTTAAGAGATAGAAAACATTTTAAATGTTTTCGACATTTATACTAGAGATAGGTTTTCTCTTGAGAGTTATATTTCGCATTTTAGCAGAGAATGAGACGTTAGTAACGACTCTAAGTAAATAGAAATTTAGGGTCGTTACAATTGGTATCAAATGTCTAGATTTTAGATTTTGTAGACTAGCTTATGCTGTAGGCTTGGCACATTTTATTGTCCCAACGTCGATGCCCCGTCACCGTCTGGTACTCCTTGTATAAGATAAGAAAATAGAAATGCCTTAGACTTAAGAAACTGTATCTTAATTTCTAGAACCATGCCGCCCAAACCACGTGGAGAGTAAGACGAGCAAAGGGACTACCACTATTAGAGGAAGCGGACGAAGTGAGGCTGAAGAGGGCCCACCTCAAGATTAGAGACAGGGTTCGAATTAGAACCCTAGTAACTAAGGATAGAGTAAATAATGGTCAAGCAATAGTAGTCGACAAAACATAAAGCATAGACCTAATAGTAGTAAAGATGACCGATTTCAACGTAATACTTGACATAGATTGACTAGCTAAAATTCGTGCTAGTATAGACTGTTGCAAAATGAAAGTAGTATTCTCACCATTGGCGAGATTTAAATTCCAATTTAAAGGCACAAGTACCTAGACTACTCCAAATGTAGTCTCAATGATGAAAGCAAAGAGATTAATCCAATAAAGCGGTTGGGCTATATTAGCATGTGTTGTAGATGTAAGAGAAAAAGAAAAGACCTTAGACAACGTACCAGTAGTAAATGAGTTCCCGAACATATTTTCGAAAAACCTACCAAGAATACCCCGTCCCCAAAGCCCTTATAGCATGGCATCAATAGGATTAAAGGAACTTGAGACGTAATTACAAAGTTTATTGGGTAAGGGCTTTATCCGTCTTTAAGTCCCTCGTTGAGTTGCGCCAATATTAATGGTCAAATAGAAAGATGACTCAATGCGTCTAGACATCGATCATAGGAAACAAAATATAAGGACCCTAGCTTAAATGAAATTTTGGAGAGAAATGAACAAAAAGTCCGGTAGCATATAGACAAGTACTACCTGACATACCTCATCCACGTAAATGAACTATAAACCCTGTCAAATTAACAAGGACTTAAGTTACGAAAGGAAGCCTAGGAAAATATTAATCCGCGAGTTGAAAGAATTCACAAGAAAGAGATTGCTTTCATCAAAATACTCAGACATAATCAGTATATGAAACAGATCACGTTGGAACAGGAGATAAGATAAGAGAAAAGTACCCACATTTAAGATACGAGCTTTACACTTTCGAGGATGAAAGTTCATTTTAGGGGTATATGATGTAAGGATTCGAAAAAAAAAATTACCAAGATCGCAATGAAATGAAAGAATTGATTAAATATTGATCTAGTTGGTGAAAGGAAGCAACTCTTGAAGAAAGTGAGAAAGTTGAAACGTGTTGCTCAAAAAAATTTAGGAGAAGGCTCAATATGACATGATAATGTTATATATGAAATTTGGTGACCATTAGGTTATGATAATGGGCAAAATCAAGTAGGTGTAAATGACTAAAATGCCCCCTATGATTATGTACCACTAGCTTGTGACCCAAGTGACCTCTAAATGACATGAAATTTGATGAGAACCTTATGGCATGGTGTAAAGGGATTACACAAAGTTACAATGCTATTGGAATATGTTGAAGAATTAAACTAAGATTTGGGGTAGTAAATGACCAAAAGACCCTTATGAAGATTCTAAGATGTTTTTCAAGATCTTAGAGGACTCAAAATACTATAGAAAATTATATGAGACTCATTTATGATATTAAGGGTAAGTATGCAAGGTTTGAAGGGGATTAGGACAACTTTGAAATGTGAACCAAGAGAAAAAGTTCAAAAGTACCCCTCAATTGTTTATAAGAAATCAAGGTTCTTATTTATACCAAGTGACAAGATGGTTATGCAAGATTTATACATGCAAAGAAATATTTATGATTCCTGTGGATGAGGGCGTACTCGTTAAGAATTTTTTCTTAGTTGTACTTCAAGACTTAACAAAGAACTCTTAGAATAAGGCCGTGAGTAATTCCAAGATCAAAACACTTTTGGGACCAAAGTTTCTTTTACAGGCATACGATCTAATAGCCCAAATAAATAAATATAACTTTAAAAAGAAGATTAGGTTAAAAAAAAAAAAACTTTCCCGGCACTTCTCTCCCTAATCTCACATCCATTCCCCATTAACTCTCTTCAACCAACCCCTCAGGTCATAATATGCAAAAAAAAAAAAAAAAAAAAAAAAAAAAAAAAAAAAAAAAAAAAAAAAAAAAAAAAATTGTCCAGATTTTTTTTAAAAAAAACAAAGTTAAGGTATATCAGGTTGTGCAAAAACAGAAAACAAACGTCAACCTATATCAGGTTCTGCAAAAACAAACACAAAAAAAAAAAGTTAGTGTTAAGGTATATATTAGATCTTCTTTTTTTTATTCTAATTTTGTTTATAGGAAATGTTAGAAGTTACTTACATCTTCCTTAATTCTGTTGCAACTATTTAGATAGGAGTTAGAAATTATCAAATGGAAGCAAAAAAAAAAAAATCAATTAGGAGTCAGAAATTATCAGATCCAAGCCAAAGAGTTAATTAAAAATTGACCATCATAAGAAAGAAAAAAAATATACATATATAGATATAAAAAAAAAAAAAAAAAAAAAAAAAAAGGAAGATTTGGAACATGTTCAAGTAATAACCAAAAAGATCTATAGTATATGGATAAGGTTGGGTGCCTTATCCTGGTAACACTATTGATACGGTCCGCTTTGTAATTGTTACAAATGATTTGATCCAAATCATTCATGTGGAGACATGTGAGTGGAAGTATCCTATACAATGAGTTTGTATAAAAGTGGACCACGAAATATTTTATCTCTGTTTATAAATCCATTAATTAAGAAGATTAATATTTCACAGGATGATCATGTGCGACTCGATCTTAATCATGAGTGAGTTATGAACTCCGCTCTATGAGGACTTGTCTTTTGATTTGCACGGGTGAGAATGGCTTTTGTAGCCGATTCAATATGCCTACTATTTTAGGGAGTTGACCAAATAGGGAGCTGGGAACATAACTCACAAGATGGAATTCACTCCTTCCCATATAGGGTGAGTAGATGAGTAATTCTCTTAAGTGCTGATTTCGGGACTTGAACAATGGGGCCCCACCCTCTCACTGGCCGAGAGGAACTCAGTTTATGATTGGATCATAAACGAATTGTTTATTAGATGATCAATAGTACTTAAGGTACAAGATGTAATTACAGAGGTAAAACGGACTTTTGACCCACCTCTAGTTACGAATAACTCTTGAAGGATCGACTTGTCTTTAATGATACCCATGGACATAACTTATCCTACAGTGCATAAGAGTTCAACTATAAGTCTATAGTTAATGAATGAAAATTAATTAATTAAAGAGTTTAGTTAATTAATTTGATGTCATTGGAGATTATAACCGGTAGGTCTATAAGGTCCCATGCTAGCTCATAATAACACCAAAAGGCAAATTTAGTTGAAAGAATAAATTTGAAAGGTTCAAATTAATATATTTGATATATTAAATAGTAAAGGAGAAAAATAGATTTAATTTGAATAGTTAAAATTAGAAAAGTATATTTATTTTATTTGGTACATTAAATATATTAATTTAGATACATTAAATAAACTTATATATTCGAAAATGGAATGAGATTTTATATATATTTTTATAGACGGTGATATTTAAATATGGTTTAAATAAAATATAGTTTCCTAATATGTAAGATATTGGAATATATTATTTCGCAAAATATTCTTACAAAGTCCTTAAATAGGACTCTAGTCTTGAGTCAATAATATGGTTCTTACACCATTTTGGTTAGAATTCTCTTATTATTTTAAAAGGTTCCCACAAGCCAATGTACTAGTATTAGAGTCATAGCACCGAAGATTTTGTGGAAGAGCTTTGTTGTTAAAATCGAGAATCGTAATCTACGGTTTCTACAAAGGTATGAGATATTGCTTTCCTATTTATTGCTTACGTTTTAATTCCTATTAAAAATCAAACAGTTCTCAATGTTTCCCCTACCTGGAGGAAGAGTTGATTCCCTTTAAGAATCCATTAACAAAAAAAAAATAGACCAACAAAATCTGGGAATAAAAATACAGACATAAGAAAGAGAGAAGATTTGAAGTTAGATTTAGAAGTAAAAATCTATTAAAAATTGTGCATATGAACTAAAAGAAGAGTAAACACAAAAGAGAAAGAAGATTTGAAGTTAGATTTAGAAGTAAAAATCTATTAAAAATGGTGCAATAATACATATGAACCGGAAGAGTAAACACAAAAGAGAAAGGAAAAACAAGAAAGTAAAGATTTAGCTAATAATTCAAAACTAGTTAAAAGTAAATGCATATAGAAAAGTTAATACAGAAGGAAGTAAAGAGAAAGATTTAGTGAATAGAATTAAATAATCAAATAAAAGAAATAACCTTTGGTGAATAGAATTAAATGACGAAACAAAAATAGAATTAAATGACAAAATAGAAAAATATTAGAAGTCAAAGATTTGGTGAATAGAATTAAATGATAAAACAAAAAAAAAAAATATTAGAGAGGAGAGAAAATTTAATGAATAGAATTAAATGATTAAACAGTTATGATAAAATAAAAAAAATAATAAAGGGCAAGAAAGTTTAACAAAAGAAATAATAGAGGGCAAGAAAGTTCATGACAAAAGCACGAAAGTACAAGAAGGTGTAACATAAAATAACTCATCAATTTTTTTAACAATAACTTTCATAAATTAGTAACCAAGAAGATGTAACATAAAATAACTCACCAATTTTTTTAACAATAACTTTCATAAATTAGTAACCATAGAAAATGAAATATTTATTAATATATAAAATATTCCAAGACTTTACTCACGCAAAAATTCTGATATTTACATAAAATCTAACACATGTACCATTGTAAATGAGAGGAATAATTTTGTAAAAGTTTGAATTTGAAACTGATGTCGTGGGCTCACATACGTTGACTTGAATTTCAGAAGACAAAATCGAAATTTAAATTAATGAAAACCGCTTAAGCTAATCAGGTAAGTGACATTGCTATAGGATAGGCTAAAAATTGTATGAGTTACAATTTATGATGTATGTGCATAATATATATAGTTTGATGTATGACGTACTTGATATGCTTGATGCACTTTATGGCGATATGGTGAGTATGATGATTGCATGACGTTTGTCTTAATATGTTAATGTTTTTCCTATTAAGCATGCTATATGATGATGAGTGTCATATTGCATCATGTCGATAAATCTACATAAGACACAACCCTAAGAGCATGAAAATGATATTAATATAAATATCCAACGAGCATGTGTTACTTAATGTAACAAAGAGATGAGACTAGATGGTTGTGTCAGAAGAGATGATATGGAAATTAGAGGGATCTCATGCATGTTGTATGTTCATAAGCATAGGGATACTTCCCCAAAAACGATGAGTCCGGACGCATACAATATGTTGATGAGGGTGTTCATGGGAAGCATGACACCAAGGGGTTCTGCTGACCTCCGGACGTCGATACATATTAGCTTGACCAGAGAGGATCTAGGGGTGTGCGAGCCCCCTGTAGATTTACACTCGCACGTGTTGGTCGTGTGCAAGTAAGTACTACACATCCAAGGTAGTCCGAGATTGGAGATCATCCCTAGAGAATAGAGATAGGTCCCAAGAGAATGATTGCATGTCTTTGCATTAACATGACCTCTATAGTGGGGTCACTTACTAAATATTCTTTGAAATACTCTAGCTGTGTGTCATATCATTTTTCACGTAAAGGCAAGACACCCATATACAAATGACAACGACATCGTGAGTAGAGACTGGCACGTGCATAAGGTACACTTAGATTAAAATTCCTAGTCTTAGGTTAGGATAGATTGTTTTGCATCTCATTGTTTTAAATTATTTTGTATTTTTTTTTTTTTAATTTTTTAGTATTTCGTATTAAACACGTAAGACCATGAATGTGTTTTCAAGAGATATAAGATGTTTTATATGTTTTCGACATTTATACTAGAGATGAGATTTACTTTTAAGAGTTATATTCCGCATTTTAGAAGAGAATGAGACGTTAATAACGACTCTGAGTAAGTAGAAATTTTGGGTCGTTTCAGATGTTAATGACGAAAGTCCTAAAACTGTTGCTAAAGAACTAGACGTGGAGCAAGTGAAACCTGAGCAAGTGTTGAGAAGATCATCTATAACTATCAAAAAATCAGATAGATATTTACCTTCATTACACTATGATATAAACCAAGAGACATCAGTCATACAATATACTTAAATGAAGATGTGAAGAAAATGTTATAAAAATTATCAAAAGATATTTCAATTTTGACTCAGTGAAGAAGAATGAAGCTTCATTGTTATATATTTTGAGTGAATCATAATAGAGAATAATTTAGAGTTATGGTGTTTCTTTAATGTATTTTAAGGCTTATTTATATGGTCCCTAATTATGGCCATAAACTATACATAGTGACTAATTACCGTCATAAAGTATGACTATTACAAACTCTTGAGATGCCTCACATAAGATCAAGGGTTTTATTTTGACGCTATATAAAGTCTGTATGTAATAATTGTGAAAGAGATTTGGAAAATGTAGTAAAAGGGGCATTTGTGTTTTCCTTTAGCCAATGAATAAGTTTTTTTTGCAATTCTATGTAGTTTAGGTTTTATGTAGAATAATTCAAGCTCGACATGATCAATCTTGTTTGTGGAGTGATTCGGATCTCAAACAAGTGTTCTTACCTTTAGATATTTGATCAACAAGGTAATCTTAATTTTACTTCCCCTTGGAGTGATTCTTTATCATTATGGCTAAGTTTAGATTGAATGTTTAGAATCATTCAAGCTAGACGTAATCGATCTTGCTTATGTAGTGATTCGAATCTCAAACAAATCTTCTTGCCTTGAGATATTTGATCTACAAGGTAATCCAAATCTTTCTTTCTTGCAGTGATTTTGATATTATTTGGTATCATAGCTTTCCCTTGGGTTGATTTCTTATCCTTTGGTATCAGAGATTTTCCTTGGGTTGATTCCTTATTATTTGGTAGGAGAGCTTTCTCTTGGGTTGATTCCTTATCACAGTATCTATTGCTAACTGACAAAGGAGAACCAAAGACCTTTGATGAGACCCTATAGGTAGAAGATTCAGCCAAGTGGGACAAAGGCATGGATGATGAGATGAGCTCACTTGCAAAGAATAATACGTGGGTGTTGATTGAGATACCTATCGAAAAGAGAGCTCTGTTGAACAAACGAGTGTTCAGAATCAAGGCTGAACTAGATGACAAAGTGATGTTAAAGGCTTGGTTAGTAATTGATTATGCTCAAATATTTTCTCTGGTTGTGAAATTAACTACTATCCAAATTTTGCTGAGTATTGTTGCTTCGAAGAATTGGTAGCTTGGGCAAATTGATGTAAAAACAACATTTTTACATGGAGTTCTAGATGAGAAGATCTGTATGCAACAACCAAAAGATTTGCATCTCCAGGCAAAGAACACATGGTGTAGCTCAATAGGAGCTTGTATGAACTAAAACAAGCACCGAGACAATGGTATAAAAAGCTTGACTCCTTAATGTGCAAGAGTGGTTTCCACAGGAGTGAAAAGGATGACTGTTGTTACTTTAAGAAATACACTAATTCTTATGTGTTTCTACTCCTGTATTAGATGATATACTAATTGCAAGATCTAGTATGATGGAGATAAACAACCTAAAGGCAAGCATGTCTTTAGTATTTGAAATGAAATATTTGAGTGCAACGAAGCAGATTCACAGGATAGAATTTCTCAAGATAGATCTGCTGGCACATTAAATCTATCCTAGGAGCAGTACATTGAGAAGGTATTGTACAAATTCAAGACTAATGATGTTAAACTCAGGACTATTCCTTTTAGAAAATTATGTTAAATTTTCAATGGGGCACTCGACCAAGAAAGTTGAAGAACATGAGTACATGGCATAAGCTCCATACGCTTTTGCAGTTAGGAGTTTGATGTATGTCATGGTTTGCACTAGACTTGATATAACACATGCTGTAGGAGTTGATAGCATGTACATGGTAAACCGAGAGAAATAACATTGAGAAGCTGTCAAGTGGCTTTAGAGATATATGAGAGGTATATCTAGTACTTCACTTTGTTATGACAATGACAAAGTAGTTCTACAAGATTTTGTGGATGCTGATCTTAATGGAGATATATACTCTAGTAAGAGCACATCTAAATACATCCACACTATAGATAGAACAACAATGAGTTGGATGTCCAAGCTTTAAAACTGTGTTATTGCTTCATCTACTGAGGTTGCATACATGGCAAAAGCTGAAGTTGGAAAGGAGATGATATGGATGAAAGACTATCTAAAATTGTTAGATAAAAAGCACACAAAAAGATTATTTATCTAGATAGTCAGAGTGCTATACAATTGGTAAAAACCTCGGTCTATCATTCAAAGACAAAACACATTAGAATATGATATCATTTCACTCGTAAGTTAGTGGAAGAGGGTGACATGTGTTTGAAGAAGATAAAGGGTGCAAAAAACTCAACAGATATGTTGAAAAAAATGTGTTGATGTTGGAAAAAATGAAGTTGTGCAAAGCTTTAGTTGGTCTAATGTAGTGATGATATTGATCGGGATAGAGATCGTTTAAGAATGAAATTCTAGATCGACTGGAACAGTCTCCAAATAGAAGAAGTATTAGGCTATGGAGTATGCTGCTTATTTATATAGCTTACGTGACTGGTTATACATAGTAAGGTTATATGTTCTAAATGAATATAGTAAAGGGATATTTATATGTTATAGTAAACTGATCTATATAAATATATATGCTTAACAAGTGCTTTGAATATATACTTTTGATCTATATAAATATATGCTTAAGAAGTGCTTTGAATATATACTTTTGTGTATTCTTTGTTATTGTATATACTTGAAAGACATCCATATAAACCTCTGGTCAAGGTTCCTTCTTACATTTTCTCTCTTCTATTCTTTGTATTCATGTAGATTGAGTGTGTGAGTTATTGTGCGGTCCTAACAACACTCTCTAACTATTTTTCTTTAAGGACTCGAGTCTTTCAGTACTTAATTTTCATGAATTTTCTCTTAAAACTATTGAGTGTTTATGTGTATTTATGATTAAATTCTATCTTCCATTTCACTCCAAGATTAAAGATATTTCTTAAAATTGAAGCTAAGGTTGAACTCTTTGTTGGGCAAAGTTTGGGCAACTAAATTTTATTGTGTGATAGAAGGTTTATTCATGGGTGGTTCTTGAATAATCCAAGGTTCTGTAGCTCAGTTGGTTAGAGCGTTGGTCTTATGAGCCGAAGGTCGCGGGTTCAAGCCCCGCCAGAACCAACATCCTTCAAACTTCAACCATGACTTCAAACTTCAACCATCACTTTGCACTCTTTACATTAGTGGTGATGGAAATCTGGAGATTGGAGATGAGAGACATTGAAAAAAAAAAAAAAGTCAAAAAGAGCAAGTTGAAAAAAACAGCCACATACTGCTATTGAGATTCAGCCATTTAAGTAGAGAAAGAGCCTTAAAGAGATTAAAAAAACGCATCTACTGTCATTGTGACTCCCATCAACCTCAAAGCATGATCGACCGGACTTCAAATGGAACCTCCAACCTCGTGGTTAACAGCCACACACTTCAGCCACCAATCATTTGTAAAAGTTTAAGTTCTGGTCTTTTGGCCATTAAGTATTGCCATCAGCCCAAAGCGCCTATGGAGGTTTCTGCACTCTTTAAGTAGGAATGTCCAATCTTTGTTCCTCTCTACAACTGCTAGCCACATACTGTCTATTTATGTCCGTTTAAGTATTGTCATCAGCCTCATAGTTTTAAAACGCATCTATAGGGAGACGTTTACACACCCTTATAAGGAATGCTTCATTCCTCTCTCAAACCAATGCGAGATCTCACAATAAGTAGTCAGAATGGCCGAGTGGTCTAAGGTGCCAGGCTCAAGTTCTGGTCC
Source organism: Cucurbita argyrosperma subsp. sororia (assembly GCA_018691285.1). Lineage (NCBI taxonomy): Eukaryota > Viridiplantae > Streptophyta > Magnoliopsida > Cucurbitales > Cucurbitaceae > Cucurbita > Cucurbita argyrosperma. The sequence continues at coordinate 6,598,099 of CM031900.1, read as the reverse complement.
TTGGTGAGCCAAAGTGGATAAGATCTAACTTTCCAAAGGTATGGAGGGCTTGAATGTCCAATCTTGTGGGTTAAGAATTACAATTTATGATGTATGTGCATAATATATATAGTTCGATGTATGACGTACTTAATATGTTGGATGCACTTTATGGCGATATGATGAGTATGATGATTGCATTAAGTTTGTCTTAATATATTGATGTTTTCCATATTAAGCATGCTATATGATGATGAGTGTCATATTGTATCATGTCGATAGACCGACATAGGACGCAACCCTAAGACCATGAAAATGATATTAATATAAATATCCAACGAGCATGTGTTATTTAATGTAACAAGGAGATAAGACTAGAGAGTTGTGTCAGAAGAGATGATATGGAAATTAGAGGGATCTCATACATGCTGTATGTTCATAAGCATATAGATACTTCCCCAAGTGATTTTGATATCATTTGGTATCAGAGCTTTCCTTGGGTTGATTTCTTACCATTTTGTATCCGAACTTTTCCTTGGGTTGATTCCTTATTATTTGGTCGGAGAGCTTTCTCTTTGGTTGATTCCTTATCACAGTATCTATTGCTAACTGACGAAGGAGAACAAAAATCCTTTGATGAAGCTCTGTAATTAGAAGATTCAACCAAGTGGGAGAATGTTATGGATGATGAGATCAGCTCACTTGAAAAGAATAATACGTGGGTCTTGATTGAGTTGCCTACAGAAAATAGAGCTCGGTTGAACAAATTGGTGTTCAGAATCTAGGCTGAATCATATGATAAAATGATGTCAAAGGCTTGGTTAGTAGTTAAAGGATATTCAAATACAAAAGATATTGATTATGTTGAAATCTTTTCTCTTGTTGTGAAATTAACAACTATCCAAATTTTGCCGAGTATTGTCACTTCGGAAAATTGGTACCTTTGAAAAATTGATGATTTTTACCTTGAGTTCTAGATGAGAAGATCTGTATGCAACAACCAAAGGATTTGCATCTCCCCGCAAAGAACACATGGTGTAGCTCAATAGGAGCTTGGATGAACTTAAACAAGTACTGAGACAATGGTACAAAAAGTTTGAATCCTTAGTGTGCAAGAGTTGTTTCCACCGGAGTGAAAAGGATCAGTGTTGTTACTTTAAGAAATACACTGATTCTTATGTGTTTCTACTCGTGTATGTGGATGATATACTAATGGCACGACATTGCATGATATACTAATTGGAGCATTTAGAAGCCCTTGCATCCCAGTTTGACTCAATGAAATATGACATGGCATAAACTTGAACTATTTTCTTTAGATGCAACTTAAGCTGAACGAAGCACCTTTCACACACTTCACTCTATACGAAGAGCTTCACATTCCTTGTTAATTGGAGCATTTAGAAGCCCTTGCATCCCAGTTTGACTTAATGAAATATGACATTGCATGAACTTGAACTATTGAAAGATGCAACTTAAGCTAAACGAAGCACCTTTCACACACTTTACTCTACATGAAGAGCTTCACATTCCTTGTTAATTGGGTCAAGACTACGCTGATCTTGGAAAATTATCAAATGAATATCTTATAGTACCATGCATACCTCAAGAAACTCCTCACATCTACGGTTGAGGTTGGCCATGGTAGTATATCACTGTATTAACTTTAATTGAATCCACTAAAAATACCCTCACCCGATACAACATGTCTAAGAAAAGTCACTTCCTGAAGCTAAAACTCACACTTTAAGAACTTATGTATAGCTTATGCGCTTTAATCACTATCAAAACTCTCCTTAGATATACCTCATGCTCTAAATTAGTTATGCAGTACACCAGTATATCATATACGAAAAGTATCACGAATGAACTCATAATACTTGTAACTTCTTCTAAATGAGATCTTAGGTTTCATTGGTCTTTAACGGATGGTAACCAGTTAACAAGTTAATTTTTTAGAACAGTAAAACTAAATACAACGGGTCGAACAAGTCATCAATGCGTGACAACAATAGTTTTGGAGTACACCAATATATCATATATGAAAAGTATCACGAATGAACTCATAATACTTGTAACCTCTTCTAAATCTTAGGTTTCGTAGTATATCATATATGAAAAGTATCACGAATGAACTCATAATACTCGTAACTTCTTCTAAATCTTAGGTTTCATTGGTCTTTAACGGATGGTAACCAGTTAGCGTTAGGTTAATTTTTTAGAACACTAAAGCAAATACAACTAGTCGAACAAGTCATCAATGCTTGACAACAAATACAACAAATACTTGTGCTTGATGGTCATCATGTACAACTCTTGCTAGTCTATAGATAACAGGGAACCATTATTTTTCTTCATTAATATTACTATGGTCCTCGTGCGACATCGAAAATGACATCTTCAAACGGCCATCATTATTTTTCTTCATTAATATTACTATGGTCCTCGTGCGACATCGAAAATGACATCTTCAAACAGTCATCATTATTTTTCTTCATTAGTATTACTATGGTCCTCATGCGACACTAAAAATGACATCTTCAAACGGTCATCACGTATAACTCTTGCTAGTCTAATTATTTTTCTTCTTCATTACTACGGTCCTTGTGCGATATCAAAAATACTACGGTCATTAATATTACTTGGTCCTGCGACATCAAAAATGACATCTTCAAACGGTCATCATGTACAACTCTTGCTTGTCTATACATAACAAGGAACCATTATTTTTCTTCATTAATATTACTATGGTCCTGCGACATCAAAAATGACATCTTCAAACGGTCATCATGTACAACTCTTGCTAGTTCTATACATAAGAGGGAACCATTATTTTTCTTCATTAATATTACTATGGTCCTGCGACATCAAAAATGACATCTTCAAACGGTCATCATGTACAACTCTTGCTAGTTCTATACATAACAGGGAACCATTATTTTTTTTCATTAATATTACTATGGTCCTGCAACATCGAAAATGACATCTTCAAACTCTTGTATTACAAATGTTGAGGCTAGGTTCCCTCTCATGTCTTGGCATGAAAATCGATGAAACTTATATAGATTTATACTATGGAGAAGAAGCACGATGAAACTTATAGATTTATACTAGCACAAACAAATAAGGATTGCTTCACCACTCCCATTCGCTAGAAGGAGGGCTTGAACCTCCGACCTTGTGGTTAACAGCCACACGCTCTAACCAACTGAGCTATTCCAGCTAATTATTTATTAAATCCAAGCCCACCACTGGTAGATATTATCGGCTTTTGTTCGTTACGTGTCGCCATTAGCCTCACGATTTTAAACCGCATCTACTAAGAAGAGGTTTTAGACCCTTGTAAGAAATGTTTCTTCCCCTCTCCAATCGATGTGGGATCGCATAAGCCACCCCTTCTGTGGGTCCAACATTCTCACTAGCACATCTCTTGATGATTAGTTCGGATATCATTTGTAAAAGTCCAAGCCCACTACTAGCAGAGATTGTCCATTTTAGCACATTACGTATTACCATCAGCCTCACAGTATTAAAAGCGCCTATTCGGGAGAGGTTTCGGCACCCTTATAAGGATTGCTTTGTTCCTCTCTCCAATCGCTAGTAGATATTGTCGGCTTTCATTTATCGCCATCAGTCTCATGCTTTTAAACCGCATCTACTAGGGAGAGGTTTTTAGACCCATGTAAGAAATGTTTCCAGACCCTTGTAAGAAATGTTCTTCACTTCTCCAATCGATGTAGGATCTCATAATCCACTTGGGATCAGCATACCGCATCTACTAGGGAGAGGTTTTCAGACCCATGTAAGAAAAATTTTCAGACTCTTGTATGAAATGTTTTTTTCCCCTCTCCAATCGATGTAGGATCTCATAATCCACCCGGGACCAGCATTCACATTGGCAAATCTTCTAGTGACTAGCTCTGATATCATTTGTAAAATTTCAAGCACACAGATAGCAGAGATTGTCCATTTTGGCATATTATGTATTGCCATTAGCCTCACAGTATTAAAACGCGCCTATTAGGGAGAGGTTTCCTGATAAGGCAACCCTAATCCTAAGCCCAACGATCCAAACATTTGTTGAAGCAAGAACCCTTGAATCAAAGTAATTAGCACCTGCTTATACGAAATTCGGATCAATGAAGAGATAATGCTAGAATTAGATTATATTTTACGATCAAAGATCTAGATGTAAGATTTGGAAACCTTATTTTAAATTGAGTCACTCCACAATCGAACTTGATCAAGGCTTGATTGAATCGCTCGGATGCAGTTCTACCACAAGAATTGCTTGAAACTTAGAAATGATAAATTTGATGCTCTGATTTTTAAGGGAAATGTCTCAATTTGAGATCTCAATTTCATTCATCTATGATTCTGATTTTTACATAACATATTGTGGGTAATTATAGTCTCCCAATAAAAGATATTTGTGGCCGGGATTCAATCCCGATCCCATTTAATCTCCACAAAAGACGAAGTAAATTTGACCACTTGACCATTACAAACTGAATAATAAAATCTTCCAACAAACTTTGATATGTTTGACTGGCTGAAGAGACGAACTTGAAATCTATTGGACTTTGCCTGTGTAGGTTCGAACATTGTTGTTGACATTCTTACTTATCATCTTCCTCCTCTCTAAACGGATATTTAGATCAATTTTATATGCATTTTTATTAATTCTTTCAACGACTTGATAACGGTCATCCCCTCTTGGATGTAACTTTGTCTTCCTTTGAGATGGGATTGATAAGGGTGCATTGTTATTAATTATTTCGAGGACTTGAGAATTGTTATTAATTCTTCTTTCAAGAACTTGTGGATGTAACTTTATCTTCCTTTGAGATGGGAATTTAATTCTTTCAAGGGCTTGAGAATTGTTATTAATTCTTTCCTGCATTGTTATTAATTCTTTCAAGGACTTGAGAATTGTTATTAATTCTTTCAACGACTTGATAAGGGTCATCCCCTCTTGGATGTAACTTTCTCTTCCTTTGAGATGAGAATTTAATTCATTAAGGACTTGAGAATTATTATTAATTCTTTCAAGGACTTGATAAGGGTCATCCCCTCTGGGATGTAACTTTGTCTTCCTTTGAGATGGGAATCGCTCCTTCCGAAAATGTATCCAAACCCAGTCACCAGGTTCAAAAAATGATTTCCTTCCATCCTTTGTTGATCCTTGAAGCAACTTTGAAATTTTGTTTTCCTTGTGAAAATAAAAAAAATGATTTCCTTCCATCCTTTGTTAATCCTTGGAGCAAAAATGTATCCAAACCTAGTCACCCGGTTCAAAAAATGATTTCCTTCCGTCCTTTGTTAATCCTTGAAGCAACTTTGAAATTTTGTTTTCCTTGCGAAAATAAAAAATGATTTCCTTCCGTCATTTACTAATCCTTGAAGCAACTTTGAAATTTTGTTTCTCAATTCTCTCCTTCACCACCTTGTGCAATGTTTTGCATCGTTCGTCTTGTTGCATACAATAAAATGAGTCGTTTTACTAAATCTGTCAACCACAACAAAAATACTATCTTTACCCATTTTCATTGTGCCGTCAACAAAGAACAAAATTCATAGATATATTAGTCCAAGGTTCGTTAGGTACATTCAAAGGAGTGTACAATTCATTTGACTGTGATCTAGATTTAGCTTCTTTGCATTTAAAGCATTAGCTACAAAACTTATGAACATCATGCTTCATTTTCGGCCAAAAGAAGTGTTCATGCAACATATTATAAGTTTTATTAATCCTAAAATGTCTCATTAAGCCACTACACCACCATGTGCCTCTTTTACAAGCAAATCTCTGATAGAGCATATAGGAATACAAAGCTTACTTTTCTTAAATAAGAATTCATGAAACACATGATAATCATTCACAATTGTTTTTGTAAGACAAGATGCATAAATAATTCCCAAGTCTTGGTCATCTCTATATATTCTTTAATACGCTCAAATCCAAGAATTTTTGCACTAAGAGAAGTAAAAAGATTTTACCTTCTAGATAATGCATCAGCTACTACATTATCCTTATCTTACTTATATTTGATGACATACGAAAATGTTTCAATAAACTCCACCCACTTTGCATGCCTACGGTTCAGTTTGGTTTGACCCTTAAGATACTTAGCTTTCATGATTAGAGTGGATCACAAATTCTCTAGCCCATAAGTAGTGTTGCCACACCTGCAATGTGCAAACTAAAGCAAACAATTCTTTATCATAGGTAGGATAGTTCAATGCTGCCCCATTTAGTTTTTTACTAAAATACATTACGGGTTTTCCATCTTGCATCAAGACAGTACCTATGCCCAAACCACTTGCATCACCCTCAATTTCAAAAGTTTTATCAAAGTTAAGCAAGACAAGTAATGATGCATTGGTTAATTTATTCTTAATCTCATTGAATGCATTCTCTTGCATATCTCCCCATTTAAAAACAACATTTTTTTCCACTAAGTCATTCAATGGTGCAACTATGGTGCTAAAATCTTTTATAAACCTTCTATAGAAGCTAACTAACCCATAAAAACTACGAACTTCACTTTCATTTTTTGGTGTTGGCCAATCCCTGCTTGCTTTAACTTTCTCCTCATCTACTACTACTCCATTTTTACCAACTATGAAGCCAATAAAGTTAACTTTTTCCATGCAAAAACTACACTTAATAAAATTAGCATAAAGTTTCTCTTTTCTAACCATAATCAAAACTAACTTAACATGCTCCACATTCTCATGCAAAGTCTTTGAATAAATTAAAATATTATCAAAATACACAACATGCTTTCCTAAATATCTCTCAAAACGTGATTCATTAAGCGCATAAATGTACTAGGAGCATTAGTTAACCCAAAAGGTGTAACAAGCCATTCATACAATCCAAACATAGTTTTGAATGATGTTTTCCATTCATCTCCTACATGCATTCTAATTTGATGATATCCAGATTTCAAGTTAATCTTTGTAAATAATCATGAACCATGCAATTCATCAAGCATATCGTCTAGCCTAGGAATACGATGTTGATACTTTACAGTGATTTTGTTGGTGGCTCTATAATCCCCGCACATGCGCCACGTTCCATCTTTCTTCGGCACCAATAAGACTGGTACAGAACATGGACTTAAACTCTCTCGTATATAGCCCTTCTCCATGCGCTCCTCTACTTGCCTCTGAATTTCTTTAGTCTCAATTGGGTTGGCTCTATAAGCTGGCCTATTAGGAATGACTACCCCAAAATGATGTCTATTTTATGTTTAATACCTATGGGAGGTAGTTTTTTAGGGACTTCATCTTAGAATACATCCTCAAGTTCCTGTAAAAGAGATTGAAACATACTAGGCAAAGACAAATTGTTATTATTAGAGACCAAACATCCTTCCTGGTACATAAGTACAAAGATGTTTTTTTTTGTGAAAAACATTGCCCTTCTAACCTCTCCAACTCTAGCCAAACAACTTGCATTTTTTTTTTTTTTTTTTTTTTTTTTTTTTTTTGTTCTTCTTAATTTCATTCTTTTTTTCACTATGTTTTTCTCTCCATTCTTCATCGAACTCTTTCTTTTTTTTCTCCAACTTTAATTCATCAGCAAATACATCTGCAGAACTCAAAGGTACAAGAGTGGTTTTTCTACCATCTTTTATAAAATAATACCTATTCAAATAACCATCATATATGACCTTCCTATCAAATTGTCAAGGTTGGCCAAGCAATATGTCTCTAGCAAGCATTGGTAGCACATCACAAAGAAGTTCATCATTATATTTTCCCAAAGTAAAAGATATTAAAGCTTGAGAAACTACCTTCATTGTTCCACTGTCATTGAGCCATTGAAGCTTGCAAGGTTTAGGATGGTGTTGAGTTGAAATTTGCAACCTTTTGATCAGCATGGTACTTACGACGTTGGTGCAGCTTCCACTATCAATTACAAGACTACAAGGAGTCCCCTTGACTAAACACCTTCAGTGAAATAGGTTGACTCATTGATCATCAACATCATTATCTGTAACTTGAGTTTTAAGAAGTCTTCTGGTAACAAGTGTCAAATGACTCCCATCTTCTAGTTCCTCCTCATTCTCCTGGATTTCTTCTTCAACTAGCTCATCTTGGTCACTTTCCTCACTATCTGTGACAACTTGTCTATTCTTGATGATCATGACTGAAATGACCCTAAATTTTCACATACTTAGAGTCATTACTAACGTCTCAAGCTCATCTACAATGCAGAAATATAACTCTTACAAGAACATCATTTATAACGTAAACTTCAAAAAAATGCTTAAAACAACTTCTTCTCTGAAAAAAAACACGTTCATGGTCTTACATGTTTAAATACGAAATACTTAAATTTAGAGAAAATAAAAAACAAATAAAAATAGTTTAAAACAATGAAATGCAAAACAACTTATTCTAACTTATGACTAGGAATTTAAATATGAGTCTACCCTATGCACGTGCCACAGTCTCTGCTCGCGATGTCGTCGTCCTCCATACAAGTTGCCTTGCCTTTACCTGAAAAATGACGTGGCACACGGCCTGAGTATTTCAAAGAATACTCAATATGTGGTCCCATTATTGGGGGTCATGCAGATGCAAACACATGCAATCATGATTTTGGGACCTATCTCTAATCATTATAAGGGTGGCCTCCAGTCTCGGACAAATTGGATGTGTAGTACTTCCCTACACACGACTCACACATGTGAGTGTGAATCTCCAGGGTGCTTGCATACCCCCTGGACCCTCTGGTCAAGCTAATCTGTAGCGACGTCCGGAGGTAAGCGGAACCCCATAGTCATGCGCCTCATGAACACCCTCATCTGTGCGCATTCGCGCTAGTACACGTTCGCACTCATCATCGTACTGTGCGCGTCCGCACTCATCATCTCTAGGGGAAGTAGCCCTATGCTTATGAACATACAATATGCATGAGGTCCCTCTAAAATCCATCATAACGTCTCTTCTGACACAACCCTCTAGTCTCATCTCTTTGTTACTCTAGGTAACACATACTTTTAGATATTTATATTAATATCATTTTCTTGCTCTTAAGGTTGTGTCCTATGTCAATCTAACGACGTGATGCAATATGACACTCATCATCACATAGTATGCTCAATATGGAAAATATCATCATATTAAGGTAAACGTCACGCAATCATCATACTCATCATATTGCCATAAAGTGCATCAAGCATACCAAGTACATCATTCATATAACGTCATCACATCACTATCTAATGTCATCAAGTCATCAAGTCATCAAGTCATCATATAACATCATCATCTAACATCATCACGTCATCACATAACATTATCACATCATCATACATAAGACAAGTCTTTCGACCGAGCCAATAGTAAGGCCACTTACCTTATTAGCTTAGGTTGGTATCACCAATTTTTCACAGATTTGTTCTTTGTATCCAAGCCAACCTATATGAACCATGACATCGA
>CM031900.1:6554770-6586061 GCA_018691285.1 Cucurbita argyrosperma subsp. sororia | reverse complement strand
CCCTCTTGACCACATTTGTAACACGCTGGGCTGCCAGCCATGCACCCCCAGCGTGTATTCTCCACAGATAGTGCACCCTTCTTCTCTCCTCCCTCTAGCCCCATGTTGATTCTTGGGGTTCCTGTCGGTTCGTCGAGGAGGATGTCACTCATTCCATCTTGGAGCAGGTCTGTAGTTGGAACGGTGCCTACGTGCTAGTGGCGGACGGTCAATCCTGATTCATGTGGGCACTTCTTCCCAGTTACTACCAGCTCCTCACGTTGTTTCTCATCCTTTTGTTTCTCTAAAGCCTTGGCAATTCTCAAGACTTCCTCATAGGTCTTGTTGAAATTGAAACCGCTCTAATACCAATTTGTTGAAAAATAAAGCCGCTCCGATACCAACCTCGAAACAAAATGCTCACTCTAAATCTAGCTCATTTAGATAACTCTCACAAAACTTTAAAGGGGTGTTGAAAGGGGAGAGAGACAAGGAGACAAAAAAATTCTTAAAAGGTAACTTAGAAAATAAATTACTTTATGTTTTTTTCTCTCTTTTTCTTTTTTCTGCACATTTTACAACGGATACACAGAGCCTTCTATAGTTTTTTTTTTTTTTTTTTTTTTTTTTCTGAGGCTAAGTTTAGCGGTAACTACCCTCTCTTCTCTCTCTCCGAGACGCCCTTTTCCTTCTCTGCCCTCTCTCTCATAAGCCCTTTTCCTTCTCTGCCCTCTCTCCCATAAGCCCATTTCCCTCCCAAATTGTAAGGTTTTTTTTTTTATCAAATAACAAATAAAAATTATAATCATTTTTTTTTTTTTTTGCTTCTCTCTCGTTCATTTAAGTTTATTTCTCAACAAAAAAAAACTCCTCCATAAACTTAAATGCTCCTTCTCAATGATTCCTCCTACGGTCTTTTCGTTTTTTCGAGCTCAGTCATGGTCTCTTCAACTTTCTCTTCTTTTTTTCAAGCAGCAAAATAGGGTTGTCCTGGTCTGGTGAGACTTCATTTGGATCTTCTCGAGAACATCCCATCTGGGCTACCTCCTCTTCATTTTTCCAGTTCTCAGCTACGCTTGACTCAGACATCACGACTTCATTCCGTTTACTCAATTCCTTTCGTAAGTCCACAACGACTTTTACAGCTAGCATTCTTGTTCCCTCCAGTTTGGTTTTATCACGAGTGAGTATCTCAATCATGTGTCGTAAATTCACTGCCTCCTATTGGACTTGATGCAGGTTCACGTCGAGTGAGTTTCTCTGTTGAGTCAGCATCTCTATATCTTTCTTCTTCCTCACTAGCTCGTCCACTAGACCCTCAATCTCCATTAACAGGTCTTTCTCTTTCTCCATACCTTCTTCAACTTTCTTCGTAAGATCGGAGATTATCTTCTCATTCTTTTCCTTTTCCTGTTTTAGACAGAGGAACTCTTACTCAGCTCAATCACTTCCTTCTCAAACCATTGAACTTTTGTTTCCAGCTCTTTCTTTTCTTCTTCAATTTTCATCCTCTTCCTTCAACTCTTCTATTGCACATACGACATTCTCGAAGTTGTCTGTTAACGACCTCAAGATTTTCTCCACAACCCGCGTGTCATGCGCCTCTTGAACACCCTCATTGGTACGCATTCGCACTCATCATCATACAGTGCGCGTCCACACCCATCATCTATATGGGAAGTAGCCCTATGCTTATGAACACACAATATACATGAGGTCCCTCTAAATCCAGTTATACTTTTCTTCTGACACAACCCTCTAATCTCATCTCTTTGTTACACAGTGTAACATGTGCTCATGGATATTTACATTAATATCATTTTCATACTCTTAGGGTTGTGTCCTATATCGATCTACGACGTGATGCAATATAGTATACAACATCATAAGGCATGTTCAAAATGGAAAACATCATCATGTTAATCACATCGTCATGCATACATCATACTCATCATAGAAGCCATTAAGTGCATCAAATATAGCATGTACGTCATGCGTCGAAACATAAACAACGTACATTTAACATACATCACAGCACAACGTCATACTCATACATCATCATAATTCAAACAATCTTTAGCCTATCCTATAGTAAGACAACTTACTTGGTTGGCCTTGGCCGAAGTACTCCCTAATTAGCTAACGTAAGCTCCTGTTCCTTGAGAGTTGCTTCCTACGTTGCCGGGGTTTGTTTCCTATGATACCGTTCACCACCTTCCGTTAGTATTTTCACAATTAAATTACTAATAACTTAGTAAATGTGAAATACAGATCTAAAATGGCCTCGAATACCTTAATCATGCCAAAAACAGATCCGAAGGTGTCAGAACGGTGGAAATCGGGCCAAAAACAGGTTATCTGAGCCGAAACAGCCGCTGGGAGCAATCGGAGGAGCCACTAGAGCGTCACCTGAGAGAGCCCAAGCCATTTGTGCCGAGCAGAGCTGAGGGACCGCTTCATCACTGTGTACCACATGGTAGTAGTAGAACGTGCCATGTCTTGCGGTGGCGTCAGATCAAAGCACGGGCACAGTCTGGTTTTGGTCGTTGTTAGGGTCGTCGGCTATAGAAGGCTACTGGGCCAGACTGATCGTTGGGTCTTCACTTACTGGACTGGGCCGCAGGTGTTTGGGTTGCAGGGCGGTTTGGTTGGACCATGGGTCTCGTCTCAGGTTGGTTCAACTGAATGGTCGACTATTGGGCTTGATTGAGGTTTGGGTCACTGTAGTTGGGTTGGGCCAAAGGCAGAGGCCGAGGGGAAAGAAGTTAGGCTGGCTCTCGGGTTTTGGGTTTAGGTTGACCCCAATCTGGTGCATCTCGTCTTCCTTAACCGACTTCGGCCGATTTTTTGGCGCGCGTCCTCTCTCCTTTCCGTGGCATTTTCGTTGTCGATTTCGGTCCCCTTGCTTCCTTTTTCTCTCTTTTTGTTGTTCCTCTTTCCTTCCTCGACGTTTTGTGGCATCACAATTCCTAAAACCACAGTCTAAGAATGTTTAAGAAAACCAAATTTTTCAACCTCGCTTACCGACGACAACGCGTACGAAAAGGCACAAAACGTACCTTGAGTTATTGTGTCGTCCTTAAGAATCCTTCTCGTGACGATAACTACGCGTTTTGCATGGTTTTTGGGTAGTTTGGGGCTCGTCGAAAAAATTGGAAACTCACTGACGTTATTTGAAATCTCTCTCTCTCTTATTTTCATATTTTCTTTCTTTTCACTGTTTGCCAGGTATTCTGAGGTGTTCCAGGAGTCTTAGGATGAAGGTTGAGTGGGGTGTGGTTGTCGTTTCGCGTGGAATCTACGAAACTCGACAGTTGCCGGAAAACTCGCAGGTTTTTCGACGACTGAGTTATATTTTTTTAACAATAACTTTCATAAATTATTAACAATAACTTTCATAAATTAATAACAATAAAAAATGAAATTTTTAATAATATATTAAATATTTCAAGACTTTAGTCATACAAAAATTCAAATGTTTGCATAAGATCTAACACATGAACTATGGTAAATCAGAGAAATCATTTTGGAGAAGTTCGAATTTGAAACTGGTTATTTTAAAGGACAAAATCGAAATTTAGATAAGTGACAACAACTGAAGCTAATCAGGCAAGTGACCTTACTCTAGGATAGGCTAGAAATTATATGAGTTACAATTTATGATGTATGTGCGAAATATATATAGTTTGATGTATGACGTCCTTGATATGTTGGATGCATTTTATGACGATATGATGAGTATGATGATTGCATGAAGTTTGTCTTAATATGTTGATGTTTTCCATATTAAGCATGCTATATGATGATGAGTGCCATATTGCATAATGTCGATAGACCAACATAGGACGCAACCTTAAGAGCAAGAAAATTATATTAATATAAATATCCAACGAGCATGTGTTACTTAATGTAACAAAGAGATGAGAATTGAGGATTGTGTCAGAAGAGATGATATGAAAATTAGAGGGATCTCATGCATGTTGTATATTCATAAGCATAGGGATACTTCCCAAGTGATTTTGATATCATTTTGTATCAAAGCTTTCCTTAGGTTGATTTCTTACCATTTCGTATCCAAGCTTTTCCTTGGATTGATTCCTTATTATTTGGTAGGAGAGTTTTCTCTTTGGTTTATTTGTTACCACAGTATCTATTGCTAACTGACGAAGAAGAACCAAAGTCCTTTGATGAAGCCCTATAGGTAGAAGATTCAACCAAGTGGGAGAATGTCATGGATGATGAGATGAGCTCACTTGAAAAGAATAATACGTGGGTGTTGATTGAGTTGCCTACAGAAAAGAGAGCTCTGATGAACAAATGCGTGTTCAGAATCAAGGCTGAACCAGATGATAAAATGATGTCAAAGGCTTGGTTAGTAGTTAAAGGATATTCACATACAAAAGATATTGATTATGCTGAAATATTTTCTTCTGTTGTGAAATTAACTACTATCCAAATTTTGTTGAGTATTGTCGCTTCGGAGAATTAGTACCTCGGGAAAATGGATGTAAAATTAACATTTTTACATGGAGTTCTAGATGAGAAGATCTGTATGCAACAACCAAAGGATTTGCATCTCCCAGCAAAGAACACATGGTGTAGCTCAACAGAAGCTTGGATGAACTGAAACAATTGTTAGGTTATGGAGCTTGATGCTTATTTATAGCTTGGTCAAAGGTTATATCCAGTAAAGCTATTTTTGATAAAGCTATATATTGTAAATAGCTATATATAGTGGATGGTTAAATCGGGTAAAGCTATATATAGTAAACTGAACTATATATATATCCCGTCCGGTAGAGCGTTGAGATGTACTTTCTATTCTCTGTAATTCTCTCTTACTGTACATACATGAAGTCATCAATAGAAAAATCCTTTTAGCCAGAGTTCTCCTTGCACTTTTCTCTATCCCATTCTTTGAGTTCATCTAGATTGAGCGTGTGCGTTGTGCGATCCTAACAACAAGCACTGAGACAATGGTACAAAAAGTTTGACTCCTTAATGTGCAAAAGTGGTTTCCACCGAAGTGAAAAGGATCAGTGTTGTTACTCTAAGAAATACACTGATTTTTATGTGTTTCTACTCTTGTATGTGGATGATATAGTAATTGCACGACATTGCATGATATACTAATTGGAGCAGTTAGAAGACCTTGCATCCCAGTTTGACTCAATAAAATATGACATCGCATGAATTTGAACTATTTTCTTTAGATACAACTTATGCTAAACGAATCACCTTTCACACACTTCACTCTACATGAAGAGCTTCACATTCCTTGTTAATTGGGTCAAGACTACACTTATCTTGGAAAATTATCGAATGAATATCTTATAGTACCATGCTTACCTCAAGAAACTCCTCACATCTATGGTTGAGGTTGGCCATGGTAGTATATCACAATATTAACTTTAATTGAATCCACTAAAATACCTTCACCTGATACAACATGTCTAAGAAAAGTCACTTTATGAAGCTAAAACTCACACTTTAAGAACTTGGTGTATAGCTTATACGCTTTCATCACTCTTAAAACTCTCCTTATATATACCTCATGCTCTACATTAGTTTTGGAGTACACCAGTATATTATATATGAAAACTATCACGAATCAACTCATAATACTTGTAACTTCTTCTAAAGGAGATCTTAGGTTTCATTGGTCTTCAAATAATGGCAACCAGTTAGCAGGTTAATTTTGGAGAACACTAAAGCTAAATACAACTGGTCGATCATATGAGTCTCCTAGGAAACTACATCTTGACCTCCTTCATCTTAGTTGACACCATTCAAACGTCATCATCTCAATTTCGATCCGAAAACTAACTTCTCTGGGAAGTTTGAATATCACTTCCTTGGCATGAAAATCGATGAATGTGTATCGCCTTCAGCCTGCTAACTTATTATAAAAACCCTCTCTCCAACCGTGTCAGTCAAATTTAGTTCTTATCGATCTTCACTCCCATCGCTAGAAGGAGGGCTTGAACCTCTAACCTTGTGGTTAACAGCCACACGCTTTAACCAACTAAGCTATTCCAACCAATAATAATTAAATTCAAGCCCACCACTGGTAGATATTATCAGATTTTGTTCGTTATGTATCACCATCAGCCTCACGATTTTAAACCGCATCTACTTGGAAGAGGTTTTTAGACCCTTGTAAGAAATGTTTCTTCCCCTCCTCAATCGATGTGGGATCGCATAAGCCACTCCTTCTGTGGGCCCAACATCCTCATTGGCACATCTCCTGGTGACTAGTTCTAATATCTTTGTAAAAGTCCAAGCCCACTACTAGAAGAGATTGTCCATTTTGGCACATTACGTATTGCCATCAGCCTCACAGTATTATAACGTGCCTATTAGGGAGAGATTTTCGCACCTTATAAGGATTTCTTTGTTCCTTTCTCCAATTGCTAGTAGATATTGTCGACTTTCGTTTATCACCATCAGTCTCATGCTTTTAAACCGCATCTACTAGGGAGAGGTTTTCAGACCCATGTAAGAAATGTTTTCGGACCCTTGTAAGAAATGTTCTTCCCCTCTCCAATCGATGTAGGATCTCATAATCCACCTGGGACCAACATACCACATCTACTAGGGAGAGGTTTTCAGACCCATGTAAGAAATGTTTTCGGACCCTTGTAAGAAATGTTTTCAAACCCTTGTAAGAAATGTTTTTTCCCCTTTGCAATCGATGTAGGATCTCATAATCCAACCGGAACTAGCATCCACATTGGCATATCTTCTAGTGCCTAGCTCTGATATCATTTTTAAAATTCCAAGACTCTGATATCATTTGTCAAATTCCAAGCACACAGCTAGTAGAGATTGTCCATTTTAGCACATTACGTATTGCCATCAGCCTCACAATTTTAAAACGTGCCTATTATGGAGAGGTTTCCACACCCTTATAAGAATTGCTTCGTTCCTTTTTGTAACGATTTAGATTTTTTTTTTTTTAGATTTTTATGTTTGAGGTTTTATTTTTACTGCAAAAAATGAAAAGATATTATGCTTTGCATTTATTCTCGCCAGAAAAGGTGCGCAATTTCTGACAAGAAAGTTATTATCTTAATGGTAACAACCCTTTATATTCATATGTTCAACCCTTCTCTTTCCTTAAGAAAGATTTTTCTCCACCCTTTATATTCATATGTTCAACCCTTCTCTTTCCTTAAGAAAGATTTTTCTCCAAACCTTTCACTCAAAACATTAGGTTTGCTATTACGGAGACAGGTTTTGAAGATGTTGCATGACCGGGGGAAACAAGAAGTTGTGTCAAGGGTTGTTAGTGACGAAAGGGGGTTGAAATAGGTGAAGGTGTCGCACGCCGTCAGAATTTGGATTGCGAGAGAAACAGAGAAGGCTATGTCGTCATCATCGGCGAGTCTTCGGAATCGAGGAGGCAAAAATTTGGGTTTCACTTTCTAGCGGGTAAGGAAGACGCCGGGTTAGGTTAGAATCAGGTCGGGTGCCTCTAAACTAGCCCACGAATGAATGCAGGCTGTGTGCGTTTCTGCCCAACAAAGACGTGTGCCTGCAGCTCCGCTCTCGGCTCCGTAGTGTGTATGGTGGCTCGGCTTCAACAATTCCCACAACTCAGCTTAGGCTTAGCTGGTCGGCTCGGTGGCTCGGCTTATCAACTCGGTATCACTATATATATCGATTCTAAGGTGTTTGGCTCATTCGAAGCCGTGTCTGCCCTTATTTTTACCATTTGAGGTCAGTATGGTTCCTAACCGTTAAGGAAAAATTATGTTGATAGTTTATTTTGATAAATAGCATGAGATTTAGCTATGGTATTTGATGTAATTAACAGTTGAAATTAGCTTATTGTGAGTGACTTCGGCTAAGGCCATCGAGGTAAGTGACCTTACTGTTGGAGTTAGCATACTATGTGTTGTATGATGGTGCGTGCCCTATGGCCTCTGCATGCACCATATTTTATGTGATATGACTATATGATGTATGGATTATGTGATGGTTTACGCTATGAAAAGTTATGGATTATGTTGTTTGTTGACTATTG
This sequence comes from Cucurbita argyrosperma subsp. sororia, assembly GCA_018691285.1. NCBI lineage: Eukaryota > Viridiplantae > Streptophyta > Magnoliopsida > Cucurbitales > Cucurbitaceae > Cucurbita > Cucurbita argyrosperma. Next base: position 6,578,053 of record CM031900.1, on the reverse strand, counting down.
ACTGTTTACGCTATGAAAAGTTATGGATGATGTTGACTGTTGACTATTTATGCTATGAAAAAATAGTTGATTTGCTAGTATTATATACTATGAAAATGTTGATCGATGCCATGGATACACGTAGTATTATCGAGCCATGTCATGAAATGCTGATGGAACTGGAATGTATTTTCATGTTATGCAACATGACACGTAATCTAAGTTATGTGGTATGCCATTTAATGTGTAAGAAACGTATATGTTATGTTAGCAATGCTTATGTAATGCCATGTTAGGTATGTTAAGGAACCTCATGCATATATGTATGTCACTTGCATCGGGATACTTCATCTTTATGTTACGAAAGAATGAAATACGATATTTATGTTCGCCATGATATCATGTGGGCCATTTTCTGTTATATGGTGTTCGACAACGTGTAATACGTTGTGCCCAACCAAGTCAGGCCCAAAGGGTACATACACGAGCCCGCCTGGTGGGTGCATGTGCGCATACATGAGCCGTGTGTGAAGGAGTAAAAAAGAAAGGAATTCCTTGCTCGACTAGTCAAGATTAAAGCAACCCTACCCAGAATAGAAAATAAGTTGTGTATGCATGGGTGACGTCACTAATTATGTCTAGAAAATTAGGGGCGTTACACTCTCTCCAATCGCTAGTAGATATTGTCTGTTTTAGTCCGTTAGGTCGCGTCTACTAGGTTGACATTTACACACCTTTATAAGAAATGCTTCATAGCTAAGTGGTCTAAGGCGCCAGACTCAAATTTTGGTCCACGTAAGAGGGGTTCAAATCCCACGTCTGACTACTCATATTATTATGGGGCAAATGTTGAGTTAAAGTATTAATATGATTTTTGAAACTTTAAATTTTGATAATATCTCGAAGAAGCAACAACACCATTATAAGGATTGCTTCACTCCCATTGATGGAAGGATGGCTTGAACCTCCAACCTTGTGGTTAATTGCTACAAGCACTAACCAACTAAACTATTGCACCCAATGATTTGTTACAATCTAAGCCCACCACGAGTAGATATTGTCGGCTTTCATTCATTACGTATTGCCATTAGCCTCATGCTTTTAAACCCCAACTAGTAGGAAGAGGTTTTCAGACCCTTGTAAGAAATGTTTCTTTCCGTCTCCAATCGTTATGGGATCTCATAATCGACGCCTTCTGTGGGCCTAGCATCCTCACTGGCACATCTCCTCGTGACTAGCTCTGATATCATTTTTAAAAGTTCAAGCCCACTGCTAGCAGAGATTGTCTATTTTGGCACATTAGGTATTTCCATCAGCCTCACAAATTTAATACGCGCCTATTAGGTTGAGATTTCTACACGCTTATAAGGATTGCTTCGTACCTCTCACCAACCGCTAGCAGATATTGTCTGTTTTAGTCCGTTAGGTATGTCGTCAGCCTCACAATTTTAAAATGCGTCTACTAGGTTGACGTTTACACACCCTTATAAGGAATGCTTCATTCCCCTCTCAAACAATTGCGGGATCTCATAATAAGCAGTTAGGATGGCTGAGTGGTCTAAGGCTCCAGATTCAAGTTCTAGTCCTCGTAAGAGGGGTGTGGGTTCACAGGGGGCTTAGGTTGAAAGTTTCCAGATATATTCATAGCCTCAAGAACTTGATCTCAATTGGTCTGTTGGATAACATAGGTTCAATCAAGTCGATAGACCGACATAGGACGCAACCCTAAGAGCATGATAATGATATTAATATAAATATCCAACGAGAATGTGTGACTTAAGGTAACAAAGAGATGAGACTAGAGGGTTGTATTAGAACATCATGCATGTTGTATGTTTATAAGCATAGGGATATTTCTCTTGAGACGGTGAGTGCAGACGCACACAGTATGATGATGATGAAGGTGTTCATGGAGAGTATGACACTATGGGGTTCTGTTGGCCTGTGAACGGGACTACATATTAACTTGACCAAATAAGGTCCAGGGGGTGTGCGAGCCCCTTAGAGATTTACATTCACACGTGTGGGTCGTGTGCATGGAAGTACTAGATAGGTTTTTTTTGCATCTCATTGTTTTAAATTATTTTGTATTATTTTGATAGATTTTCTTTCGAGAGTTATATTTTGCGCTGTGATTTTAAGAGATAGAAAACATTTTAAATGTTTTCGACATTTATACTAGAGATAGGTTTTCTCTTAAGAGTTATATTTCGCATTTTAGCAGAGAATGAGACGTTAGTAACGACTCTAAGTAAATAGAAATTTAGGGTCGTTACAGTTGGTATCAAATGTCTAGATTTTAGATTTTGTAGACTAGCTTATGCTGTAGGCTTGGCACATTTTATGGTCCCAACGTCGATGCCCCGTCACCATCTGGTACTCCTTGTATAAGATAAGAAAATAGAAATGCCTTAGACTTAAGAAACTGTATCTTAATTTCTAGAACCATGCCGCCCAAACCACGTGGAGAGTAAGACGAGGAAAGGGACTACCACTATTAGAGGAAGCGGACGAAGTGAGGCTGAAGAGGGCCCACCTCAAGATTAGAGACAGGGTTCGAATTAGAACCCTAGTAACTAAGGATAGAGTAAATAATGGTCAAGCAATAGTAGTCGACAAAACATAAAGCATAGACCTAATAGTAGTAAAGATGACCGATTTCAACGTAATACTTGACATAGATTGACTAGCTGAAATTCGTGCTAGTATAGATTGTTGCAAAATGAAAGTAGTATTCTCACCATTGGCGAGATTTAAATTCCAATTTAAAGGCACAAGTACCTAGACTACTCCAAATGTAGTCTCAATGATGAAAGCAAAGAGATTAATCCAATAAAGCGGTTGGGCTATATTAGCATGTGTTGTAGATGTAAGAGAAAAAAAAAAGACCTTAGACAACGTACCATAGTAAATGAGTTCCTGAACATATTTTCGAAAAACCTACCAAGAATACCCCGTCCCCAAAGCCCTTATAGCATGGCATCAATAGGATTAAAGGAACTTGAGACGTAATTACAAAGTTTATTGGGTAAGGGCTTTATCCGTCTTTAAGTCCCTCGTTGAGTTGCGCCAATATTAATGGTCAAATAGAAAGATGACTCAATGCGTCTAGACATCGATCATAGGAAACAAAATATAAGGACCCTAGCTTGAATGAAATTTTGGAGAGAAATGAACAAAAAGTCCGGTAGCATATAGACAAGTACTACCTGACATACCTCATCCACGTAAATGAACTATAAACCCTGTCAAATTAACAAGGACTTAAGTTACGAAAGGAAGCCTAGGAAAATATTAATCCGCGAGTTGAAAGAATTCACAAGAAAGAGATTGCTTTCATCAAAATACTCAGACATAATCAGTATATGAAATAGATCACGTTGGAACAGGAGATAAGATAAGAGAAAAGTACCCACATTTAAGATACGAGCTTTACACTTTCGAGGACGAAAGTTCATTTTAGGGGTATATGATGTAAGGATTCGAAAAAAAAAATTACCAAGATCGCAATGAAATGAAAGAATTGATTAAATATTGATCTAGTTGGTGAAAGGAAGCAACTCTTGAAGAAAGTGAGAAAGTTGAAACGTGTTGCTCAAAAAAATTTAGGAGAAGGCTCAATATGACATGATAATGTTATATATGAAATTTGGTGACCATTAGGTTATGATAATGGGCAAAATCAAGTAGGTGTAGATGACTAAAATGCCCCCTATGATTATGTACCACTAGCTTGTGACCCAAGTGACCTCTAAATGACATAAAATTTGATGAGAACCTTATGACATGGTGTAAAGGGATTACACAAAGTTACAATGCTATTGGAATATGTTGAAGAATTAAACTAAGATTTGGGGTAGTAAATGACCAAAAGACCCTTATGAAGATTCTAAGATGTTTTTCAAAATCTTAGAGGACTCAAAATACTATAGAAAATTATATGAGACTCATTTATGATATTAAGGGTAAGTATGCAAGGTTTTAAGGGGATTAGGACAACTTTGAAATGTGAACCAAGAGAAAAAGTTCAAAAGTACCCCTCAATTGTTTATAAGAAATCAAGGTTCTTATTTATACCAAGTGACAAGATGGTTATGCAAGATTTATACATGCAAAGAAATATTTATGATTCATGTGGATGAGGGCGTACTCGTTAAGAATTTTTTCTTAGTTGTACTTCAAGACTTAACAAAGAACTCTTAGAATAAGGCCGTGAGTAATTCCAAGATCAAAACACTTTTGGGGACCAAAGTTTCTTTTACAGGCATACGATCTAATAGCCCAAATAAATAAATATAACTTTAAAAAGAAGATTAGGTTAAAAAAAAAAAAAAACTTTCCCCGCACTTCTCTCCCTAATCTCACATCCATTCCCCCATTAACTCTCTTCAACCAACCCCTCAGGTCATAATAAAAAAAAAAAAAAAAAAAAAAAAAAAAAAAAAAAAAAAAAAAAAAAAAATCAAATGTCCAGATTTGTTTTAAAAAAAACAAAGTTAAGGTATATCAGGTTGTGCAAAAACAGAAAACAAACGTCAACCTATATCAGGTTCTGCAAAAACAAACACAAAAAACAAAAGTTAGTGTTAAGGTATATATTAGATCTTTCTTTTTTTTATTCTAATTTTGTTTATAGGAAATGTTAGAAGTTACTTACATCTTCCTTAATTCTGTTGCAACTTTTAGATAGGAGTTAGAAATTATCAAATGGAAGCAAAAAAAAAAAAAAAATCAATTAGGAGTCAGAAATTATCAGATCCAAGCCAAAGAGTTAATTAAAATCATAAGAAAGAAAAAAAATATACATATATATAGATAAAAAAAAAAAAAAAAAAAAAAAAAAAAAAAAAAAAAAAGAGAAGGAAGATTTGGAACATGTTCAAGTAATAACCAAAAAGATCTATAGTATATGGATAAGGTTGGGTGCCTTATCCTCCTGGTAACACTATTGATACGGTCCGCTTTGTAATTGTTACAAATGATTTGATCCAAATCATTCATGTGGAGACATGTGAGTGGAAGTATCCTATACAATGAGTTTGTATAAAAGTGGACCACGAAATATTTTATCTCTGTTTATAAATCCATTAATTAAGAAGATTAATATTTCACAGGATGATCATGTGCGACTCGATCTTAATCATGAGTGAGTTATGAACTCCGCTCTATGAGGACTTGTCTTTTGATTTGCACGGGTGAGAATGGCTTTTGTAGCCGATTCAATATGCCTACTATTTTAGGGAGTTGACCAAATAGGGAGCTGGGAACATAACTCACAAGATGGAATTCACTCCTTCCCATATAGGGTGAGTAGATGAGTAATTCTCTTAAGTGCTGATTTCGGGACTTGAACAATGGGGCCCCACCCTCTCACTGGCCGAGAGGAACTCAGTTTATGATTGGATCATAAACGAATTGTTTATTAGATGATCAATAGTACTTAAGGTACAAGATGTAATTACAGAGGTAAAACGGACTTTTGACCCACCTCTAGTTACGAATAACTCTTGAAGGATCGACTTGTCTTTAATGATACCCATGGACATAACTTATCCTACAGTGCATAAGAGTTCAACTATAAGTCTATAGTTAATGAATGAAAATTAATTAATTAAAGAGTTTAGTTAATTAATTTGATGTCATTGGAGATTATAACCCGTAGGTCTATAAGGTCCCATGCTAGCTCATAATAACACCAAAAGGCAAATTTAGTTGAAAGAATAAATTTGAAAGGTTCAAATTAATATATTTGATATATTAAATAGTAAAGGAGAAAAATAGATTTAATTTGAATAGTTAAAATTAGAAAAGTATATTTATTTTATTTGGTACATTAAATATATTAATTTAGATACATTAAATAAACTTATATATTTGAAAATGGAATGAGATTTTATATATATTTTTATAGACGGTGATATTTAAATATGGTTTAAATAAAATATAGTTTCCTGATATGTAAGATATTGGAATATATTATTTCGTAAAATATTCTTACAAAGTCCTTAAATAGGACTCTAGTCTTGAGTCAATAATATGGTTCTTACACCATTTTGGTTAGAATTCTCTTATTATTTTAAAAGGTTCCCACAAGCCAATGTACTAGTATTAGAGTCATAGCACCGAAGATTTTGTGGAAGAGCTTTGTTGTTAAAATCGAGAATCGTAATCTACGGTTTCTACAAAGGTATGAGATATTGCTTTCCTATTTATTGCTTACGTTTTAATTCCTATTAAAAATCAAACAGTTCTCAATGTTTCCCCTACCTGGACCAAGAGTCGATTCCCTTTAAGAATCCATTAACAAAAAAAAATAGACCAACAAAATCTGGGAATAAAAATACAGACATAAGAAAGAGAGAAGATTTGAAGTTAGATTTAGAAGTAAAAATCTATTAAAAATTGTGCATATGAACTAAACGAAGAGTAAACACAAAAGAGAAAGAAGATTTGAAGTTAGATTTAGAAGTAAATGCATATAGAAAAGTTAATACAGAAGGAAGTAAAGAGAAAGATTTAGTGAATAGAATTAAATAATCAAACAAAAGAAATAACCTTTGGTGAATAGAATTAAATGACGAAACAAAAATAGAATTAAATGACAAAATGAAAAAATATTAGAAGTCAAAGATTTGGTGAATAGAATTAAATGATAAAACAAAAAAAAAATATTAGAGAGGAGAGAAAATTTAATGAATAGAATTAAATGATTAAACAGTTATGATAAAATAAAAGAAATAATAAAGGGCAAGAAAGTTTAACAAAAGAAATAATAGAGGGCAAGAAAGTTCATGACAAAAGCACGAAAGTACAAGAAGGTGTAACATAAAATAACTCATCAATTTTTTTAACAATAACTTTCATAAATTAGTAACCAAGAAGGTGTAACATAAAATAACTCACCAATTTTTTTAACAATAACTTTCATAAATTAGTAACCATAGAAAATGAAATATTTATTAATATATAAAATATTCCAAGACTTTACTCACGCAAAAATTCTGATATTTACATAAAATCTAACACATGTACCATTGTAAATGAGAGGAATAATTTTGTAAAAGTTTGAATTTGAAACTGATGTCGTGGGCTCACATACGTTGACTTGAATTTCAGAAGACAAAATCGAAATTTAAATTAATGAAAACCGCTTAAGCTAATTAGGTAAGTGTCATTGCTATAGGATAGGCTAAAAATTGTATGAGTTACAATTTATGATGTATGTGCATAATATATATAGTTTGATGTATGACGTACTTGATATGCTTGATGCACTTTATGGCGATATGGTGAGTATGATGATTGCATGACGTTTGTCTTAATATGTTAATGTTTTTCCTATTAAGCATGCTATATGATGATGAGTGTCATATTGCATCATGTCGATAAATCTACATAAGACACAACCCTAAGAGCATGAAAATGATATTAATATAAATATCCAACGAGCATGTGTTACTTAATGTAACAAAGAGATGAGACTAGATGGTTGTGTCAGAAGAGATGATATGGAAATTAGAGGGATCTCATGCATGTTGTATGTTCATAAGCATAGGGATACTTCCCCAAAAACGATGAGTCCGGACGCATACAATATGTTGATGAGGGTGTTCATGGGAAGCATGACACCAAGGGGTTCCGCTGACCTCCGGACGTCGATACATATTAGCTTGACCAGAGAGGATCTAGGGGTGTGCGAGCCCCCTGTAGATTTACACTCGCACGTGTTGGTCGTGTGCAAGTAAGTACTACACATCCAAGGTAGTCCGAGATTGGAGATCATCCCTAGAGAATAGAGATAGGTCCCAAGAGAATGATTGCATGTCTTTGCATTAACATGACCTCTATAGTGGGGTCACTTACTAAATATTCTTTGAAATACTCTAGCTGTGTGTCATATCATTTTTCACGTAAAGGCAAGACACCCATATACAAATGACAACGACATCGTGAGTAGAGACTGGCACGTGCATAAGGTACACTTAGATTAAAATTCCTAGTCTTAGGTTAGGATAGATTGTTTTGCATCTCATTGTTTTAAATTATTTTGTATTTTTTTTTTAATTTTTTAGTATTTGGTATTAAACACGTAAGACCATGAATGTGTTTTCAAGAGATATAAGATGTTTTATATGTTTTCGACATTTATACTAGAGATGAGATTTACTTTTAAGAGTTATATTCCGCATTTTAGAAGAGAATGAGACGTTAATAACGACTCTGAGTAAGTAGAAATTTTGGGTCGTTTCAGATGTTAATGACGAAAGTCCTAAAACTGTTGCTAAAGAACTAGACGTGGAGCAAGTGAAACCTGAGCAAGTGTTGAGAAGATCATCTATAACTATCAAAAAATCAGATAGATATTTACCTTCATTACACTATGATATAAACCAAGAGACATCAGTCATACAATATACTTAAATGAAGATGTGAAGAAAATGTTGTAAAAATTATCAAAAGATATGCAAGCTGAGGGACCGCTGCGTCACTGTATACCACATGGCAGTAGTAGAACAAAAATCCTTATTATTTGGGTTGATTCCTTATCATTTGGTCGGAGAGCTTTCTCTTTGGTTGATTCCTTATCACAGTATCTATTGCTAACTGACAAAGGAGAACCAAAGACCTTTGATGAGACCCTATAGGTAGAAGATTCAGCCAAGTGGGACAAAGGCATGGATGATGAGATGAGCTCACTTGCAAAGAATAATACGTGGGTGTTGATTGAGATACCTATCGAAAAGAGAGCTCTGTTGAACAAACGAGTGTTCAGAATCAAGGCTGAACTAGATGACAAAGTGATGTTAAAGGCTTTGTTAGTAATTGATTATGCTCAAATATTTTCTCTGGTTGTGAAATTAACTACTATCCAAATTTTGCTGAGTATTGTTGCTTCGAAGAATTGGTAGCTTGGGCAAATTGATGTAAAAACAACATTTTTACATGGAGTTCTAGATGAGAAGATCTGTATGCAACAACCAAAAGATTTGCATCTCCAGGCAAAGAACACATGATGTAGCTCAATAGGAGCTTGTATGAACTAAAACAAGCACCGAGACAATGGTATAAAAAGCTTGACTCCTTAATGTGCAAGAGTGGTTTCCACAGGAGTGAAAAGGATGACTGTTGTTACTTTAAGAAATACACTAATTCTTATGTGTTTCTACTCTTGTATTAGATGATATACTAATTGCAAGATCTAGTATGATGGAGATAAACAACCTAAAGGCAAGCATGTCTTTAGTATTTGAAATGAAATATTTGAGTGCAACGAAGCAGATTCACAGGATAGAATTTCTCAAGATAGATCTGCTGGCACATTAAATCTATCCTAGGAGCAGTACATTGAGAAGGTATTGTACAAATTCAAGACTAATGATGTTAAACTCAGGACTATTCCTTTTAGAAAATTATGTTAAATTTTCAATGGGGCACTCGACCAAGAAAGTTGAAGAACATGAGTACATGGCATAAGCTCCATACGCTTTTGCAGTTAGGAGTTTGATGTATGTCATGGTTTGTACTAGACTTGATATAACACATGCTGTAGGAGTTGATAGCATGTACATGGTAAACCGAGAGAAATAACATTGAGAAGCTGTCAAGTGGCTTTAGAGATATATGAGAGGTATATCTAGTACTTCACTTTGTTATGACAATGACAAAGTAGTTCTACAAGATTTTGTGGATGCTGATCTTAATGGAGATATATACTCTAGTAAGAGCACATCTAAATACATCCACACTATAGATAGAACAACAATGAGTTGGATGTCCAAGCTTTAAAACCGTGTTATTGCTTCATCTACTGAGGTTGCATACATGGCAAAAGCTGAAGTTGGAAAGGAGATGATATGGATGAAAGACTATCTAAAATTGTTAGATAAAAAGCACACAAAAAGATTATTTATCTAGATAGTCAGAGTGCTATACAATTGGTAAAAACCTCGGTCTATCATTCAAAGACAAAACACATTAGAATATGATATCATTTCACTCGTAAGTTAGTGGAAGAGGGTGACATGTGTTTGGAGAAGATAGAGGGTGCAAAAAACTCAACAGATATGTTGAAAAAAATGTGTTGATGTTGGAAAAAATGAAGTTGTACAAAGCTTTAGTTGGTCTAGTGTAGTGATGATATTGATCGGGATAGAGATCGTTTAAGAATGAAATTCTAGATCGACTGGAACAGTCTCCAAATAGAAGAAGTATTAGGCTATGGAGTATGCTGCTTATTTATATAGCTTACGTGACTGGTTATACATAATAAGGTTATATGTTCTAAATGAATATAGTAAAGGGATGTTTATATGTTATAGTAAACTGATCTATATAAATATATATGCTTAAGAAGTGCTTTGAATATATACTTTTGTGTATTCTTTGTTATTGTATATACTTGAAAGACATCCATATAAACCTCTGGTCAAGGTTCCTTCTTACATTTTCTCTCTTCTATTCTTTGTATTCATGTAGATTGAGTGTGTGAGTTATTGTGCGGTCCTAACAACACTCTCTAACTATTTTTCTTTAAGGACTCGAGTCTTTCAGTACTTAATTTTCATGAATTTTCTCTTAAAACTATTGAGTGTTTATGTGTATTTATGATTAAATTCTATCTTCCATTTCACTCCAAGATTAAAGATATTTCTTAAAATTGAAGCTAAGGTTGAACTCCTTGTTGGGCAAAGTTTGGGCAACTAAATTTTATTGTGTGATAGAAGGTTTATTCATGGGTGGATCTTGAATCATCCAAGGTTCTGTAGCTCAGTTGGTTAGAGCGTTGGTCTTATGAGCCGAAGGTCGCGGGTTCAAGCCCCGCCAGAACCAACATCCTTCAATATGTGATTTTCGATTTATAAAATTTCAACTCCCTCAAACTTACCCAAAGATTGGAGATTGGAGATTGGAAAAAGAAAAAATGAAAGAAAGAAAGAGAGCAAGAAACCTTAAAAGAGATAAAAAAAAAAAAATAAAGTCATGGACTTAAATGTTGAACCTACGACCTCGTGGTTAACACCTTAAAGAGATAAAAAAAAAAAAGAGTCATGATCTCGGACCCTATTTTTCGAAATAAAGTCATGGACTTAAATGTTGAACCTCCAACCTCGTGGTTAACAGCCACACACTCTAACCAAATGAGTTATTCCAGCCAATCATTTGTAAAAGTTTAAGTTCTGGTCTATTTTGGCACATTACGTATTGCCATCAGCCTCACAGTATTAAAACGCGCCTATTAGGGAGAGGTTTCTGCACTCTTATAAGGAATGCTTTGTTCCTCTCTCCAACTGCTAGCCACATACTGTCTATTTTAGTCCGTTTAAGTATTGTCATCAGCCTCATAGTTTTAAAACGCATCTACTAGGGAGACGTTTACACACCCTTATAAGGAATGCTTCATTCCTCTCTCAAACCAATGCGAGATCTCACAATAAGTAGTCAGAATGGCCGAGTGGTCTAAGGTGCCTGGCTCAAGTTCTGGTCCTTGGTGAGCCAAAGTGGATAAGATCTAACTTTCCAAAGGTATGGAGGGCTTGAATGTCCAATCTTGTGGGTTAAGAATTACAATTTATGATGTATGTGCATAATATATATAGTTCGATGTATGACGTACTTAATATGTTGGATGCACTTTATGGCGATATGATGAGTATGATGACTGCATTAAGTTTGTCTTAATATATTGATGTTTTCCATATTAAGCATGCTATATGATGATGAGTGTCATATTGTATCATGTTGATAGACTGACATAGGACGCAACCCTAAGACCATGAAAATGATATTAATATAAATATCCAACAAGCATGTGTTATTTAATGTAACAAGGAGATAAGACTAGAGAGTTGTGTCAGAAGAGATGATACGGAAATTAGAGGGATCTCATACATGCTGTATGTTCATAAGCATATAGATACTTCCCCAAGTGATTTTGATATCATTTGGTATCAGAGCTTTCCTTAGGTTGATTTCTTACCATTTTCTATTCGAACTTTTCCTTGGGTTGATTCCTTATTACTTGGTCGGAGAGCTTTCTCTTTGGTTGATTCCTTATCACAGTATCTATTGCTAACTGACGAAGGAGAACAAAAATCCTTTGATGAAGCTCTGTAATTAGAAGATTCAACCAAGTGGGAGAATGTTATGGATGATGAGATCAGCTCACTTGAAAAGAATAATACGTGGGTCTTGATTGAGTTGCCTACAGAAAATAGAGCTCGGTTGAACAAATTGGTGTTCAGAATCTAGGCTGAATCATATGATAAAATGATGTCAAAGGCTTGGTTAGTAGTTAAAGGATATTCAAATACAAAAGATATTGATTATGTTGAAATCTTTTCTCTTGTTGTGAAATTAACAACTATCCAAATTTTGCCGAGTATTGTCACTTCGGAAAATTGGTACCTTTGAAAAATTGATGTAAAAATAGCATTTTTACCTTGAGTTCTAGATGAGAAGATCTGTATGCAACAACCAAAGGATTTGCATCTCCCCGCAAAGAACACATGGTGTAGCTCAATAGGAGATTGGATGAACTTAAACAAGTACTGAGACAATGGTACAAAAAGTTTGAATCCTTAGTGTGCAAGAGTGGTTTCCACCGGAGTGAAAAGGATCAGTGTTGTTACTTTAAGAAATACACTGATTCTTATGTGTTTCTACTCGTGTATGTGGATGATATACTAATGGCACGACATTGCATGATATACTAATTGGAGCATTTAGAAGCCCTTGCATCCCAGTTTGACTCAATGAAATATGACATGGCATAAACTTGAACTATTTTCTTTAGATGCAACTTAAGCTGAACGAAGCACCTTTCACACACTTCACTCTATACGAAGAGCTTCACATTCCTTGTTAATTGGAGCATTTAGAAGCCCTTGCATCCCAGTTTGACTTAATGAAATATGACATTGCATGAACTTGAACTATTGAAAGATGCAACTTAAGCTAAACGAAGCACCTTTCACACACTTTACTCTACATGAAGAGCTTCACATTCCTTGTTAATTGGGTCAAGACTACGCTGATCTTGGAAAATTATCAAATGAATATCTTATAGTACCATGCATACCTCAAGAAACTCCTCACATCTACGGTTGAGGTTGGCCATGGTAGTATATCACTGTATTAACTTTAATTGAATCCACTAAAATACCCTCACCCGATACAACATGTCTAAGAAAAGTCACTTCCTGAAGCTAAAACTCACACTTTAAGAACTTATGTATAGCTTATGCGCTTTAATCACTATCAAAACTCTCCTTAGATATACCTCATGCTCTAAATTAGTTATGCAGTACACCAGTATATCATATACGAAAAGTATCACGAATGAACTCATAATACTTGTAACTTCTTCTAAATGAGATCTTAGGTTTCATTGGTCTTTAACGGATGGTAACCAGTTAACAAGTTAATTTTTTAGAACAGTAAAACTAAATACAACGGGTCGAACAAGTCATCAATGCGTGACAACAATAGTTTTGGAGTACACCAATATATCATATATGAAAAGTATCACGAATGAACTCATAATACTTGTAACCTCTTCTAAATCTTAGGTTTCGTAGTATATCATATATGAAAAGTATCACGAATGAACTCATAATACTCGTAACTTCTTCTAAATCTTAGGTTTCATTGGTCTTTAACGGATGGTAACCAGTTAGCATTAGGTTAATTTTTTAGAACACTAAAGCAAATACAACTAGTCGAACAAGTCATCAATGCTTGACAACAAATACAACAAATACTTGTGCTTGATGGTCATCATGTACAACTCTTGCTAGTCTATAGATAACAGGGAACCATTATTTTTCTTCATTAATATTACTATGGTCCTCGTGCGACATCGAAAATGACATCTTCAAACGGCCATCATTATTTTTCTTCATTAATATTACTATGGTCCTCGTGCGACATCGAAAATGACATCTTCAAACAGTCATCATTATTTTTCTTCATTAATATTACTATGGTCCTCGTGCGACATCGAAAATGACATCTTCAAACAGTCATCATTATTTTTCTTCATTAGTATTACTATGGTCCTCATGCGACACTAAAAATGACATCTTCAAACGGTCATCACGTATAACTCTTGCTAGTCTAATTATTTTTCTTCATTATTATTACTACGGTCCTTGTGCGACATCAAAAATGACATCTTCAAACGGTCATCATGTACAACTCTTGCTTGTCTATACATAACAAGGAACCATTATTTTTCTTCATTAATATTACAATGGTCTGCGACATCAAAAATGACATCTTCAAACGGTCATCATTATTTTTCTTCATTAATATTACTATGGTCCTGCAACATCAAAAATGACATCTTCAAACTCTTGTATTACAAATGTTGAGGCTAGGTTCCCTCTCATGTCTTGGCATGAAAATCGATGAAACTTATATATTGCTTCACCACTCACATTCACTAGAAGGAGGGCTTGAACCTCCGACCTTGTGGTTAACAACCACACGCTCTAACCAACTGAGCTATTCCAGCTAATTATTTATTAAATCCAAGCCCACCACTGGTAGATATTATCGGCTTTTGTTCGTTACGTGTCGCCATTAGCCTCACGATTTTAAACCGCATCTACTAAGAAGAGGTTTTAGACCCTTGTAAGAAATGTTTCTTCCCCTCTCCAATCGATGTGGGATCGCATAAGCCACCCCTTCTGTGGGTCCAACATTCTCACTAGCACATCTCTTGATGATTAGTTCGGATATCATTTGTAAAAGTCCAAGCCCACTACTAGCAGAGATTGTCCATTTTAGCACATTACGTATTACCATTAGCCTCATAGTATTAAAAGCGCCTATTCGGGAGAGGTTTCGGCACCCTTATAAGGATTGCTTTGTTCCTCTCTCCAATCGCTAGTAGATATTGTCGGCTTCCATTTATCGCCATCAGTCTCATGCTTTTAAACCGCATCTACTAGGGAGAGGTTTTTAGACCCATGTAAGAAATGTTTCCAGACCCTGGTAAGAAATGTTCTTCACTTCTCCAATCGATGTAGGATCTCATAATCCACTTGGGATCAGCATACCGCATCTACTAGGGAGAGGTTTTCAGACCCATGTAAGAAAAATTTTCAGACACTTGTATGAAATGTTTTTTTCCCCTCTCCAATCGATGTAGGATCTCATAATCCACTCGGGACCAGCATTCACATTGGCAAATCTTCTAGTGACTAGCTCTGATATCATTTGTAAAATTTCAAGCACACAGATAGCAGAGATTGTCCATTTTGGCATATTATGTATTGCCATTAGCCTCACAGTATTAAAACGCGCCTATTAGGGAGAGGTTTCCTGATAAGGCAACCCTAATCCTAAGCCCAACGATTCAAACATTTGTTGAAGCAAGAACCCTTGAATCAAAGTAATTAGCACCTGCTTATACGAAATTCGGATCAATGAAGAGATAATGCTAGAATTAGATTATATTTTACGATCAAAGATCTAGATGTAAGATTTGGAAACCTTATTTTAAATTGAGTTGCTAGAATTAGATTATATTTTACGATCAAAGATCTAGATGTAAGATTTGGAAACCTTATTTTAAATTGAGTCACTCCACAATCGAACTTGATCAAGGCTTGATTGAATCGCTCGGATGCAGTTCTACCACAAGAATTGCTTGAAACTTAGAAATGATAAATTTGATGCTCTGATTTTTAAGGGAAATGTCTCAATTTGAGATCTCAATTTCATTCATCTATGATTCTGATTTTTACATAACATATTGTGGGTAATTATAGTCTCCCAATAAAAGATATTTGTGGCCGGGATTCAATCCCGATCCCATTTAATCTCTACAAAAGACGAAGTAAATTTAACCACTTGACCATTACAAACTGAATAATAAAATCTTCCAACAAATTTTGATATGTTTGACTGGCTGAAGAGACGAACTTGAAATCTATTGGACTTTGCCTGTGTAGGTTCGAACATTGTTGTTGACATTCTTACTTATCATCTTCCTCCTCTCTAAACGGATATTTAGATCAATTTTATATGCATTTTTATTAATTCTTTCAAGGACTTGATAATGGCCATCCCCTTCGTTTGAGATGGGAATTTAATTCTTTATATGCATTGTTATTAATTCTTTCAACGACTTGATAACGGTCATCCCCTCTTGGATGTAACTTTGTCTTCCTTTGAGATGGGATTGATAAGGGTGCATTGTTATTAATTCTTTCGAGGACTTGAGAATTGTTATTAATTCTTCTTTCAAGGACTTGTGGATGTAACTTTATCTTCCTTTGAGATGGGAATTTAATTCTTTCAAGGGCTTGAGAATTGTTATTAATTCTTTCCTGCATTGTTATTAATTCTTTCAAGGACTTGAGAATTGTTATTAATTCTTTCATGTATTGTTATTAATTCTTTCAAGGACTTGATAAGGGTCGTCCCCTTTTGGATGTAACTTTGTCTTCCTTTGATATGAGAATTTAATTCATTCAAGGACTTGAGAATTATTATTAATTCTTTCAAGGACTTGATAAGGGTCATCCCCTCTGGGATGTAACTTTGTCTTCCTTTGAGATGGGAATCGCTCCTTCCGAAAATGTATCCAAACCCAGTCACCAGGTTCAAAAAATGATTTCCTTCCATCCTTTGTTGATCCTTGAAGCAACTTTGAAATTTTGTTTTCCTTGTGAAAATAAAAAAAATGATTTCCTTCCATCCTTTGTTAATCCTTGGAGCAAAAATGTATCCAAACCTAGTCACCCGGTTCAAAAAATGATTTCCTTCCGTCCTTTGTTAATCCTTGAAGCAACTTTGAAATTTTGTTTTCCTTGCGAAAATAAAAAATGATTTCCTTCCGTCATTTACTAATCCTTGAAGCAACTTTGAAATTTTGTTTCTCAATTCTCTCCTTCACCACCTCTTTTGCAATGTTTTGATCAAGTCTGCCTTACTTGTGGCTGCTTCACTCACAAAAAATGAAGCAAATCAAGAGGGGTAAGCGGATGAAATCCATAAAAACTTCAAAAGGTGAACAATGAGTGGTACTATGAATTGCTATATTATATGCAAACTCTACAAATGGCAAACATTCGTCCGAAGACTTAATATTCTTAGAAATAATAGCCCTAAGCAATGCTACTAAAGGTGACTTAAAAATTTAGCATCCCTATCACTAACAATTATTATAGGTATTCCATGTAATCTTACTACTTTCCTAAAGAATAAGTCAGCAATATATGCCTTACTACTTTCCTAAAGAATAAGTCAGCAATATGTTTTGCATCGTCCGTCTTGTTGCATACAATAAAATGAGTCATTTTACTAAATCTGTCAACCACAACAAAAATACTATCTTTACCCATTTTCATTGTGCCGTCAACAAAGAACAAAATTCATAGATATATTAGTCCAAGGTTCGTTAGGTACATTCAAAGGAGTGTACAATTCATTTGACTGTGATCTAGATTTAGCTTCTTTGCATTTAAAGCATTGGCTACAAAACTTATGAACATCATGCTTCATTTTCGGCCAAAAGAAGTGTTCATGCAACATATTATAAGTTTTATTAATCCTAAAATGTCTCATTAAGCCACCACACCACCATGTGCCTCTTTTACAAGCAAATCTCTGATAGAGCATATAGGAATACAAAGCTTACTTTTCTTAAATAAGAATTCATGAAACACATGATAATCATTCACAATTGTTTTTGTAAGACAAGATGCATAAATAATTCCCAAGTCTTGGTCATCTCTATATATTCTTTAATATGCTCAAATCCAAGAATTTTTGCACTAAGAGAAGTAAAAAGATTTTACCTTCTAGATAATGCATCAGCTACTACATTATCCTTATCTTACTTATATTTGATGACATACGAAAATGTTTCAATAAACTCCACCCACTTTGCATGCCTACGGTTCAGTTTGGTTTGACCCTTAAGATACTTAGCTTTCATGATCAGAGTGGATCACAAATTCTCTAGCCCATAAGTAGTGTTGTCACACCTGCAATGTGCAAACTAAAGCAAACAATTCTTTATCATAGGTAGGATAGTTCAATGCTGCCCCATTTAGTTTTTCACTAAAATACATTACGGGTTTTCCATCTTGCATCAAGACAGTACCTATGCCCAAACCACTTGCATCACCCTCAATTTCAAAAGTTTTATCAAAGTTAAGCAAGACAAGTAATGATGCATTGGTTAATTTATTCTCAAGCTCATTGAATGCATTCTCTTGCATATCTCCCCATTTAAAAACAACATTTTTTTTCCACTAAGTCATTCAATGGTGCAACTATGGTGCTAAAATCTTTTATAAATCTTCTATAGAAGCTAACTAACCCATAAAAACTACGAACTACGAACTTCACTTTCATTTTTTGGTGTTGGCCAATCCCTGCTTGCTTTAACTTTCTCCTCATCTACTACTACTCCATTTTTACCAACTATGAAGCCAATAAAGTTAACTTTTTCCATGCAAAAACTACACTTAATAAAATTAGCATAAAGTTTCTCTTTTCTAACCATAATCAAAACTAACTTAACATGCTCCACATTCTCATGCAAAGTCTTTGAATAAATTAAAATATTATCAAAATACACAACATCTTTCCTAAATATCTCTCAAAACGTGATTCATTAAGCGCATAAATGTACTAGGAGCATTAGTTAACCCAAAAGGTGTAACAAGCCATTCATACAATCCAAACATAGTTTTGAATGATGTTTTCCATTCATCTCCTACATGCATTCTAATTTGATGATATCCAGATTTCAAGTTAATCTTTGTAAATAATCATGAACCATGCAATTCATCAAGCATATCGTCTAGCCTAGGAATACGATGTTGATACTTTACAGTGATTTTGTTGGTGGCTCTATAATCCCCGCACATGCGCCACGTTCCATCTTTCTTCGGCACCAATAAGACTGGTACAGAACATGGACTTAAACTCTCTCGTATATAGCCCTTCTCCATGCGCTCCTCTACTTGCCTCTGAATTTCTTTAGTCTCAATTGGGTTGGCTCTATAAGCTGGCCTATTAGGAATGATTACCCCAAAATGATGTCTATTTTATGTTTAATACCTATGGGAGGTAGTTTTTTAGGGACTTCATCTTAGAATACATCCTCAAGTTCCTATAAAAGAGATTGAAACATACTAGGCAAAGACAAATTGTTATTATTAGAGACCGAACATCCTTCCTGGTACATAAGTACAAAGATGATTTTTTTTGTGAAAACATTGCCCTTCTAACCTCTCCAACTCTAGCCAAACAACTTGCATTTTTTTTTTTTTTTTTTTTTTTTTTTTGTTCTTCTTAATTTCATTCTTTTTTTCACTATGTTTTTCTCTCCATTCTTCATCGAACTCTTTCTTTTTTTTCTCCAACTTTAATTCATCAGCAAATACATGTGCAGAACTCAAAGGTACAAGAGTGGTTTTTCTACCATCTTTTATAAAATAATACCTATTCAAATAACCATCATATATGACCTTCCTATCAAATTGTCAAGGTTGGCCAAGCAATATGTCTCTAGCAAGCATTGGTAGCACATCACAAAGAAGTTCATCATTATATTTTCCCAAAGTAAAAGATATTAAAGCTTGAGAAACTACCTTCATTGTTCCACTCTCATTGAGCCATTGAAGCTTGCAAGGTTTAGGATGGTGTTGAGTTGAAATTTGCAACCTTTTGATCAGCATGGTACTTACGACGTTGGTGCAGCTTCCACTATCAATTACAAGACTACAAGGAGTCCCCTTGACTAAACACCTTCAGTGAAATAGGTTGACTCATTGATCATCAACATCATTATCTGTAACTTGAGTTTTAAGAAGTCTTCTGGTAACAAGTGTCAAATGACTCCCATCTTCTAGTTCCTCCTCATTCTCCTGGATTTCTTCTTCAACTAGCTCATCTTGGTCACTTTCCTCACTATCTGTGACAACTTGTCTATTCTTGATGATCATGACTGAAATGACCCTAAATTTTCACATACTTAGAGTCATTACTAACGTCTCAAGCTCATCTACAATGCAGAAATATAACTCTTACAAGAACATCATTTATAACGTAAACTTCGAAAAAAATGCTTAAAACAACTTCTTCTCTGAAAAACACGTTCATGGTCTTACATGTTTAAATACGAAATACTTAAATTTAGAGAAAATAAAAAACAAATACAAAATAGTTTAAAACAATGAAATGCAAAACAACTTATTCTAACTTATGACTAGGAATTTAAATATGAGTCTACCCTATGCACGTGCCACAGTCTCTGCTCGCGATGTCGTCGTCCTCCATACAAGTTGCCTTGCCTTTACCTGAAAAATGACGTGGCACACGGCCTGAGTATTTCAAAGAATACTCAATATGTGGTCCCATTATTGGGGGTCATGCAGATGCAAACACATGCAATCATGATTTTGGGACCTATCTCTAATCATTATAAGGGTGGCCTCCAGTCTCGGACAAATTGGATGTGTAGTACTTCCCTACACACGACTCACACATGTGAGTGTGAATCTCCAGGGTGCTTGCATACCCCCTGGACCCTCTGGTCAAGCTAATCTGTAGCGACGTCCGGAGGTAAGCGGAACCCCATAGTCATGCGCCTCATGAACACCCTCATCTGTGCGCATTCGCGCTAGTACACGTTCGCACTCATCATCGTACTGTGCGCGTCCGCACTCATCATCTCTAGGGGAAGTAGCCCTATGCTTATGAACATACAATATGCATGAGGTCCCTCTAAAATCCATCATAACGTCTCTTCTGACACAACCCTCTAGTCTCATCTCTTTGTTACTCTAGGTAACACATACTTTTAGATATTTATATTAATATCATTTTCTTGCTCTTAAGGTTGTGTCCTATGTCAATCTAACGACGTGATGCAATATGACACTCATCATCACATAGTATGCTCAATATGGAAAATATCATCATATTAAGGTAAACGTCACGCAATCATCATACTCATCATATTGCCATAAAGTGCATCAAGCATACCAAGTACATCATTCATATAACGTCATCACATCACTATCTAATGTCATCAAGTCATCAAGTCATCAAGTCATCATATAACATCATCATCTAACATCATCACGTCATCACATAACATTATCACATCATCATACATAAGACAAGTCTTTCGACCGAGCCAATAGTAAGGCCACTTACCTTATTAGCTTAGGTTGGTATCACCAATTTTTCACAGATTTGTTCTTTGTATCCAAGCCAACCTATATGAACCATGACATCGATTTTAATTTCAATTCTCTAAATTTTACAATGGTCCATGTGTTAAACTTCATGTGAACATTAGAGACTTTATGAGTATTGAATATTTATATATATATATTTCTCATCATCCTTTTTGGTCGGTGTATTTACTCTTTCAAATTGATTATGTATTGATTTTAATTATGTTTACCAAATCTTCCCTTTCCTCTCTCTTCAATTCTTTTCAAAAATTCTATTTTTTTTTCCTTTTCCTCTCTCCTTAATTCTTTTAAGACCTCCTTGTTTAGTTCTTTTCTTCTCTGTCAGTTTAGTAAATGAAAATGGAGTTCTAATTCTAAATAATTGTACAAAGGAAAAGATCTATGATTTCATCTAAACATCTGACATGATTTCCAATTGGTAACTAAAATCTAAATAATTAGGTAATGGAAAAGGAGATTTGATTCTAATTAATTGGACAAAGATTTTGATTTTCCTTTTTTTTAATTATGTACTTTTACCGTTTTCAACAAAGTCTGATTTTCTGTAAGATATCTTTCTGTAAGATATCTTTCTAAATATTTGAAAAAGAGATCTGAGATAACTTTTTTATCTCTTGCAAAAGTTAAAAAAAAAAAAGGTAAACTTACCAATAACTTTTCTATCTCTTTCCATTCCCTATTAAATTTGATTGAAACTAAAGTCCTTTCCAATTTTTCTCTCCCAAAATGTGGGATCTTCCTTTTTCTCCTATTTTTCTCTTCCCAAAATAGGCCATTTTTTTTTATTTTTTTATTTTTTTTTATTTTTGTGTTTTTTTTACGGATCATTTTGTGGCGGTAGTAGGTGTTCGGGAGAGTTATTTAGGAGGAGGTAGAGAGAGAGAGAGTTGCCATCATTTACCTTTTTTTTTTAATTATTATTTACTTATTATTATTATTATTATTATTTATTTATTTATTTAAAATTTTGGGATCATTACCATTACTCTCTTTGTTAGGACAATCACGACTAATATGACAAATTCCTTGACATTTCCAACATTTGATGTCTCTGTTTCTTTCTCAAACCTTCTTATATTCCTCCGTTTTCTCTTTACCCTTGGAGGTCTCAACTTTGTTCTTTTTGTCAATCTCATACTCCCCACTAACTTTGAAATCTATCTTTTCAATATTTGCATTCTTTTTCCAAGTGTTGAAACGAGTAGACTTTGAAATACAATATCTCTTGGAGTTCTCCTTCTCCCAAGCTAGTTGTCCTTCAATTTTGACAGCAAGGAGTAACAATTCTTGCATATCAAAGTACGCTTGACTATCCACTTAATGAGCAAGTTGTTGGTTTAACCCACCAAGGAATCTAGCCATTGTATCCTCCTCGTCTTCATTAATACAAGCTCTATTCATAAGGGCCTCCATTTCTTTGTAATATTCTTCGACACTTTTGGATCCCAGTTGCAAAGTATAGAGTTTTTGCTCGAGTACTCTAGAATAATGCTTAAGAATGTACCTTTTTCTCATTCATGTCTTCAATTCCTCCCACGTTTCAATTGGTTTTTCATAATTTCTCCTCCACTCTGATTTCAAAGATGTCCCCCATATAATGGCGTAAACACAAAATTCAACCACAGAAAGCTTCAACTTTCTTTCTTCACTGAAACTGTTGCAATTGAAAACATGCTCCTCTCATATTGCAAATACTTCTCTGGATTAGATCTCCCATAGAAAGTTGAAATTTTCAGCTTTACTCCCCCGACTCCTCTTTCTTCTCCTCTCTCATACTGGTACTCCCTCTCAATTCTTTTTGGTGCTAAAATTCTCTACCTCTTCTTCCGACTCTTCCTCTCCCTCGACCGACATCTCTCCCTCCCCTAGGACTATGTCCCGATAAAAGGTTGACATTGTCATCTTCTTCATTTTCAACTCCTTCATTCAAGAGTACTTCCCTCCCTTGAAGATTACATAAGGCTATTTCAATTCGCTCCATCTAGTCTGTCAATGTACTAATAACTTGATTCAAATGAGTAATTGTTCCGACCTATGCTTCTCTCCACCTAGCTTGAAAGTGACTAAATTATGC
>CM031900.1:6532285-6552170 GCA_018691285.1 Cucurbita argyrosperma subsp. sororia | reverse complement strand
GGGTTGGTTAGGTTAGAGTCAGGTCGGGTGCGGTATCACTATATATATCGCATTCTAAGGTGTTTGGCTCATTCGAACAGCCGTGTCTGCCCTTATTTTTGACCCATTTGAGGTCAGTATGGTTCCTAACCGTTAAGGAAAATTATGTTGATAGTTTATTTTGATAAATAGCCATGAGATTTAGCTATGGTATTTGATGTAATTAACAGTTGAAATTAGCTTATTGTGAGTGACTTCGGCTAAGGCCATCGAGGTAAGTGACCTTACTGTTGGAGTTAGCATACTATGTGTTGTATGATGGTGCGTGCCCTATGGCCTCTGCATGCACCATATTTTATGTGAGAAAAAATAGTTGATCTGCTAGTATTATATACTATGAAAATGTTGATCGATGCCATGGATACACGTAGTATTATCGAGCCATGTCATGAAATGCTGATGGAACTGGAATGTATTTTCATGTTATGCAACATGACACGTAATCTAAGTTATGTGGTACGCCATTTAATGTGTAAGAAACGTATATGTGATGTTAGCAATGCTTATGTAATGCCATGTTAGGTATGTTAAGGAACCTCATGCATATATGTATGTCACTTGCATCGGGATACTTCCTCTTTATTTTACGAAAGAATGAAATACGATATTTATGTTCGCCATGATATCATGTGGGCCATTTTCTGTTATATGGTGTTCGACAACGTGTAATACGTTGTGCCCAACCAAGTCAGGCCCAAAGGGTACATACACGAGCCGTGTGTGAAGGAGTAAAAAAGAAAGGAATTCCTTGCTCGACTAGTCAAGATTAAAGCAACCCTACCCAGAATAGAAAATAAGTTGTGTATGCATGGGTGACGTCACTAATTAGGTCTAGAAAATTAGGGGCGTTACACTCTCTCCAATCGCTAGTAAATATTGTCTGTTTTAGTCCGTTAGGTCACGTCTACTAGGTTGACATTTACACACCCTTATAAGAAATGCTTCATAGCTAAGTGGTCTAAGGCGCCAGACTCAAATTTTGGTCCACGTAAGAGGGGTTCAAATCCCACTTCTGACTACTCATATTATTATGGGGCAAATGTTGAGTTAAAGTATTAATATGATTTTTGAAACTTTAAATTTTGATAATATCTCGAAGAAGCAACAACACCATTATAAGGATTGCTTCTTGATGGAAGGATGGCTTGAACCTCCAACCTTGTGGTTAAATGCTACAAGCACTAACCAACTAAACTATTGCACCCAATGATTTGTTACAATCTAAGCCCACCACGAGTAGATATTGTCGGCTTTCATTCGTTACGTATTGCCATTAGCCTCATGCTTTTAAACCCCAACTAGTAGGAAGAGGTTTTCAGACCCTTGTAAGAAATGTTTCTTTCCGTCTCCAATCGTTATGGGATCTCATAATCGACGCCTTCTGTGGGCCTAGCATCCTCACTGGCACATCTCCTCGTGACTAGCTCTGATATCATTTTTAAAAGTCCAAGCCCACTGCTAGCAGAGATTGTCTATTTTGGCACATTAGGTATTTCCATCAGCCTCACAAATTTAATACGCGCCTATTAGGTTGAGATTTCTACACGCTTATAAGGATTGCTTCGTACCTCTCACCAACCGCTAGCAGATATTGTCTGTTTTAGTCCGTTAGGTATGTCGTCAGCCTCACAATTTTAAAACGCGTCTACTAGGTTGACGTTTACACACCCTTATAAGGAATGCTTCATTCCCCTCTCAAACAATTGCGGGATCTCATAATAAGCAGTTAGGATGGCTGAGTGGTCTAAGGCGCCAGATTCAAGTTCTAGTCCTCGTAAGAGGGGTGTGGGTTCACAGGGGGCTTAGGTTGAAAGTTTCCAGATATATTCATAGCCTCAAGAACTTGATCTCAATTGGTATGTTGGATAACATAGGTTCAATCAAGTCGATAGACCGACATAGGACGCAACCCTAAGAGCATGATAATGATATTAATATAAATATCCAACGAGAATGTGTGACTTAAGGTAACAAAGAGATGAGACTAGAGGGTTGTATCAGAACATCATGCATGTTGTATGTTTATAAGCATAGGGATATTTCTCTTGAGATGGTGAGTGCAGACGCACACAGTATGATGATGATGAAGGTATTCATGGAGAGTATGACACTATGGGGTTCTGTTGGCCTGTGAACGGGACTACATATTAACTTGACCAAATAGGGTCCAGGGGGTGTGCGAGCCCCTTAGAGATTCACATTCACACGTGTGGGTCGTGTGCATGGAAGTACTAGATAGGTTTTTTTTTGCATCTCATTGTTTTAAATTATTTTGTATTATTTTGATAGGTTTTCTTTCGAGAGTTATATTTTGCGCTGTAATTTTAAGAGATAGAAAACATTTTAAATGTTTTCGACATTTATACTAGAGATAGGTTTTCTCTTGAGAGTTATATTTCGCATTTTAGCAGAGAATGAGACGTTAGTAACGACTCTAAGTAAATAGAAATTTAGGGTCGTTACAGTTGGTATCAAATGTCTAGATTTTAGATTTTGTAGACTAGCTTATGATGTAGGCTTGGCACATTTTATGGTCCCAACGTCGATACCCCGTCACCGTCTGGTACGCCTTGTATAAGATAAGAAAATAGAAATGCCTTAGACTTAAGAAACTGTATCTTAATTTCTAGAACCATGCCGCCCAGACCACGTGGAGAGTAAGACGAGGAAAGGGACTACCACTATTAGAGGAAGCGGACGAAGTGAGGCTGAAGAGGGCCCACCTCAAGATTAGAGACAGGGTTCGAATTAGAACCCTAGTAACTAAGGATAGAGTAAATAATGGTCAAGCAATAGTAGTCGACAAAACATAAAGCATAGACCTAATAGTAGTAAAGATGACCGATTTCAACGTAATACTTGACATAGATTGACTAGCTGAAATTCGTGCTAGTATAGACTGTTGCAAAATGAAAGTAGTATTCTCACCATTGGCGAGATTTAAATTCCAATTTAAAGGCACAAGTACCTAGACTACTCCAAATGTAGTCTCAATGATGAAAGCAAAGAGATTAATCCAATAAAGCGGTTGGGCTATATTAGCATGTGTTGTAGATTAAGAGAAAAAGAAAAGACCTTAGACAACGTACCAGTAGTAAATGAGTTCCCGAACATATTTTCGAAAAACCTACCAAGAATACCCCGTCCCCAAAGCCCTTATAGCATGGCATCAATAGGATTAAAGGAACTTGAGACGTAATTACAAAGTTTATTGGGTAAGGGCTTTATCCGTCTTTAAGTCCCTCGTTGAGTTGCGCCAATATTAATGGTCAAATAGAAAGATGACTCAATGCGTCTAGACATCGATCATAGGAAACAAAATATAAGGACCCTAGCTTAAATGAAATTTTGGAGAGAAATGAACAAAAAGTCCGGTAGCATATAGACAAGTACTACCTGACATACCTCATCCACGTAAATGAACTATAAACCCTGTCAAATTAACAAGGACTTAAGTTACGAAAGGAAGCCTAGGAAAATATTAATCCGCGAGTTGAAAGAATTCACAAGAAAGAGATTGCTTTCATCAAAATACTCAGACATAATCAGTATATGAAACAGATCACGTTGGAACAGGAGATAAGATAAGAGAAAAGTACCCACATTTAAGATACGAGCTTTACACTTTCGAGGATGAAAGTTCATTTTAGGGGTATATGATGTAAGGATTCGAAAAAAAAAAATTACCAAGATCGCAATGAAATGAAAGAATTGATTAAATATTGATCTAGTTGGTGAAAGGAAGCAACTCTTGAAGAAAGTGAGAAAGTTGAAACGTGTTGCTCAAAAAAATTTAGGAGAAGGCTCAATATGACATGATAATGTTATATATGAAATTTGGTGACCATTAGGTTATGATAATGGGCAAAATCAAGTAGGTGTAAATGACTAAAATGCCCCCTATGATTATGTACCACTAGCTTGTGACCCAAGTGACCTCTAAATGACATGAAATTTGATGAGAACCTTATGGCATGGTGTAAAGGGATTACACAAAGTTACAATGCTATTGGAATATGTTGAAGAATTAAACTAAGATTTGGGGTAGTAAATGACCAAAAGACCCCTTATGAAGATTCTAAGATGTTTTTCAAGATCTTAGAGGACTCAAAATACTATAGAAAATTATATGAGACTCATTTATGATATTAAGGGTAAGTATGCAAGGTTTTAAGGGGATTAGGACAACTTTGAAATGTGAACCAAGAGAAAAAGTTCAAAAGTACCCCTCAATTGTTTATAAGAAATCAAGGTTCTTATTTATACCAAGTGACAAGATGGTTATGCAAGATTTATACATGCAAAGAAATATTTATGATTCATGTGGATGAGGGCGTACTCGTTAAGAATTTTTTCTTAGTTGTACTTCAAGACTTAACAAAGAACTCTTAGAATAAGGCCGTGAGTAATTCCAAGATCAAAACACTTTTGGGGACCAAAGTTTCTTTTACCGGCATACGATCTAATAGCCCAAATAAATAAATATAACTTTAAAAAGAAGATTAGGTTAAAAAAAAAAAAAAACTTTCCCCGCACTTCTCTCCCTAATCTCACATCCATTCCCCCATTAACTCTCTTCAACCAACCCCTCAGGTCATAATATGCAAAAAAAAAAAAAAAAAAAAAAAAAAAAAAAAAAAAAAAAAAAAAAAAAAAAAAAAAAAAAATGTCCAGATTTTGTTTTTAAAAAAAACAAAGTTAAGGTATATCAGGTTGTGCAAAAATAGAAAACAAACCTCAACCTATATCAGGTTCTGCAAAAACAAACACAAAAAACAAAAGTTAGTGTTAAGGTATATATTAGATCTTTCTTTTTTTTATTCTAATTTTGTTTATAGGAAATCTTAGAAGTTACTTACATCTGTTGCAACTATTTAGATAGGAGTTAGAAATTATCAAATGGAAGCCAAAAAAATCAATTAGGAGTCAGAAATTATCAGAT
Source organism: Cucurbita argyrosperma subsp. sororia (assembly GCA_018691285.1). NCBI lineage: Eukaryota > Viridiplantae > Streptophyta > Magnoliopsida > Cucurbitales > Cucurbitaceae > Cucurbita > Cucurbita argyrosperma. The sequence continues at coordinate 6,547,189 of CM031900.1, read as the reverse complement.
CCAAGCCAAAGAGTTAATTAAAATCATAAGAAAGAAAAAAAATATACATATATATAGATAAAAAAAAAAAAAAAAAAAAAAAAGGAAGATTTGGAACATGTTCAAGTAATAACCAAAAAGATCTATAGTATATGGATAAGGTTGGGTGCCTTATCCTGGTAACACTATTGATACGGTCCGCTTTGTAATTGTTACAAATGATTTGATCCAAATCATTCATGTGGAGACATGTGAGTGGAAGTATCCTATACAATGAGTTTGTATAAAAGTGGACCACGAAATATTTTATCTCTGTTTATAAATCCATTAATTAAGAAGATTAATATTTCACAGGATGATCATGTGCGACTCGATCTTAATCATGAGTGAGTTATGAACTCCGCTCTATGAGGACTTGTCTTTTGATTTGCACGGGTGAGAATGGCTTTTGTAGCCGATTCAATATGCCTACTATTTTAGGGAGTTGACCAAATAGGGAGCTGGGAACATAACTCACAAGATGGAATTCACTCCTTCCCATATAGGGTGAGTAGATGAGTAATTCTCTTAAGTGCTGATTTCGGGACTTGAACAATGGGGCCCCACCCTCTCACTGGCCGAGAGGAACTCAGTTTATGATTGGATCATAAACGAATTGTTTATTAGATGATCAATAGTACTTAAGGTACAAGATGTAATTACAGAGGTAAAACGGACTTTTGACCCACCTCTAGTTACGAATAACTCTTGAAGGATCGACTTGTCTTTAATGATACCCATGGACATAACTTATCCTACAGTGCATAAGAGTTCAACTATAAGTCTATAGTTAATGAATGAAAATTAATTAATTAAAGAGTTTAGTTAATTAATTTGATGTCATTGGAGATTATAACCGGTAGGTCTATAAGGTCCCATGCTAGCTCATAATAACACCAAAAGGCAAATTTAGTTGAAAGAATAAATTTGAAAGGTTCAAATTAATATATTTGATATATTAAATAGTAAAGGAGAAAAATAGATTTAATTTGAATAGTTAAAATTAGAAAAGTATATTTATTTTATTTGGTACATTAAATATATTAATTTAGATACATTAAATAAACTTATATATTCGAAAATGGAATGAGATTTTATATATATTTTTATAGATGGTGATATTTAAATATGGTTTAAATAAAACCTAATATGTAAGATATTGGAATATATTATTTCCAAAATATTCTTACAAAGTCCTTAAATAGGACTCTAGTCTTGAGTCATAATATGGTTCTTGGAGAATTCTCTTATGTACTAGTATTAGAGTCATAGCACCGAAGATTTTGTGGAAGAGCTTTGTTGTTAAAATCGAGAATCGTAATCTACGGTTTCTACAAAGGTATGAGATATTGCTTTCCTATTTATTGCTTACGTTTTAATTCCTATTAAAAATCAAACAGTTCTCAATGTTTCCCCTACTGGAAGAAGAGTTGATTCCCTTTAAGAATCCATTAACAAAAAAAAATAGACCAACAAAATCTGGGAATAAAAATACAGACATAAGAAAGAGAGAAGATTTGAAGTTAGATTTAGAAGTAAAAATCTATTAAAAATTGTGCATATGAACTAAACGAAGAGTAAACACAAAAGAGAAAGAAGATTTGAAGTTAGATTTAGAAGTAAAAATCTATTAAAAATGGTGCAATAATACATATGAAACGGAAGAGTAAACACAAAAGAGAAAGGAAAAAAAAAAGAAAGTGAAGATTTAGCTAATAATTCAAAACTAGTTAAAAGTAAATGCATATAGAAAAGTTAATACAGAAGGAAGGAAGTAAAGAGAAAGATTTAGTGAATAGAATTAAATAATCAAACAAAAGAAATAACCTTTGGTGAATAGAATTAAATGACGAAAAAAAATAGAATTAAATGACAAAATAAAAAAATATTAGAAGTCAAAGATTTGGAAAGAATTAAATGATAAAACAAAAAAAAATATTAGAGAGAGAAGAAAATTTAATGAATAGAATTAAATGATTAAACAGTTATGATAAAATAAAAAAAATAATAAAGGGCAAGAAAGTTTAACAAAAGAAATAATAGAGGGCAAGAAAGTTCATGACAAAAGCACGAAAGTACAAGAAGGTGTAACATAAAATAACTCATCAATTTTTTTAACAATAACTTTCATAAATTAGTAACCAAGAAGATGTAACATAAAATAACTCACCAATTTTTTTAACAATAACTTTCATAAATTAGTAACCATAGAAAATGAAATATTTATTAATATATAAAATATTCCAAGACTTTACTCACGCAAAAATTCTTATATTTACATAAAATCTAACACATGTACCATTGTGAATGAGAGGAATAATTTTGTAAAAGTTTGAATTTGAAACTGATGTCGTGGGCTCACATACGTTGACTCGAATTTCAGAAGACAAAATCGAAATTTAAATTAATGAAAACCGCTTAAGCTAATCAGGTAAGTGACATTGCTATAGGATAGGCTAAAAATTGTATGAGTTACAATTTATGATGTATGTGCATAATATATATGGTGAGTATGATGCACTTTATGGCGATATGGTGAGTATGATGATTGCATGACGTTTGTCTTAATATGTTAATGTTTTTCCTATTAAGCATGCTATATGATGATGAGTGTCATATTGCATCATGTCGATAAATCTACATAAGACACAACCCTAAGAGCATGAAAATGATATTAATATAAATATCCAACGAGCATGTGTTACTTAATGTAACAAAGAGATGAGACTAGATGGTTGTGTCAGAAGAGATGATATGGAAATTAGAGGGATCTCATGCATGTTGTATGTTCATAAGCATAGGGATACTTCCCCAAAAACGATGAGTCCGGACGCATACAATATGTTGATGAGGGTGTTCATGGGAAGCATGACACCAAGGGGTTCTGCTGACCTCCGGACGTCGATACATATTAGCTTGACCAGAGAGGATCTAGGGGTGTGCGAGCCCCCTGTAGATTTACACTCGCACGTGTTGGTCGTGTGCAAGTAAGTACTACACATCCAAGGTAGTCCGAGATTGGAGATCATCCCTAGAGAATAGAGATAGGTCCCAAGAGAATGATTGCATGTCTTTGCATTAACATGACCTCTATAGTGGGGTCACTTACTAAATATTCTTTGAAATACTCTAGCTGTGTGTCATATCATTTTTCACGTAAAGGCAAGACACCCATATACAAATGACAACGACATCGTGAGTAGAGACTGGCACGTGCATAAGGTACACTTAGATTAAAATTCCTAGTCTTAGGTTAGGATAGATTGTTTTGCATCTCATTGTTTTAAATTATTTTGTATTTTTTTTTTTAATTTTTTAGTATTTCGTATTAAACACGTAAGACCATGAATGTGTTTTCAAGAGATATAAGATGTTTTATATGTTTTCGACATTTATACTAGAGATGAGATTTACTTTTAAGAGTTATATTCCGCATTTTAGAAGAGAATGAGACGTTAATAACGACTCTGAGTAAGTAGAAATTTTGGGTCGTTTCAGATGTTAATGACGAAAGTCCTAAAACTGTTGCTAAAGAACTAGACGTGGAGCAAGTGAAACCTGAGCAAGTGTTGAGAAGATCATCTATAACTATCAAAAAATCAGATAGATATTTACCTTCATTACACTATGATATAAACCAAGAGACATCAGTCATACAATATACTTAAATGAAGATGTGAAGAAAATGTTATAAAAATTATCAAAAGATATTTCAATTTTGACTCAGTGAAGAAGAATGAAGCTTCATTGTTATATATTTTGAGTGAATCATAATAGAGAATAATTTAGAGTTATGGTGTTTCTTTAATGTATTTTAAGGCTTATTTATATGGTCCCTAATTATGGCCATAAACTATACATAGTGACTAATTACCGTCATAAAGTATGACTATTACAAACTCTTGAGATGCCTCACATAAGATCAAGGGTTTTATTTTGACGCTATATAAAGTCTGTATGTAATAATTGTGAAAGAGATTTGGAAAATGTAGTAAAAGGGGCATTTGTGTTTTCCTTTAGCCAATGAATAAGTTTTTTTTTGCAATTCTATGTAGTTTAGGTTTTATGTAGAATAATTCAAGCTGACATGATCAATCTTGTTTGTGGAGTGATTCGGATCTCAAACAAGTGTTCTTACCTTTAGATATTTGATCAACAAGGTAATCTTAATTTTACTTCCCCTTGGAGTGATTCTTTATCATTATGGCTAAGTTTAGATTGAATGTTTAGAATCATTCAAGCTAGACGTAATCGATCTTGCTTATGTAGTGATTCGAATCTCAAACAAATCTTCTTGCCTTGAGATATTTGATCTACAAGGTAATCCAAATCTTTCTTTCTTGCAGTGATTTTGATATTATTTGGTATCATAGCTTTCCCTTGGGTTGATTTCTTATCCTTTGGTATCAGAGATTTTCCTTGGGTTGATTCCTTATTATTTGGTAGGAGAGCTTTCTCTTGGGTTGATTCCTTATCACAGTATCTATTGCTAACTGACAAAGGAGAACCAAAGACCTTTGATGAGACCCTATAGGTAGAAGATTCAGCCAAGTGGGACAAAGGCATGGATGATGAGATGAGCTCACTTGCAAAGAATAATACGTGGGTGTTGATTGAGATACCTATCGAAAAGAGAGCTCTGTTGAACAAACGAGTGTTCAGAATCAAGGCTGAACTAGATGACAAAGTGATGTTAAAGGCTTGGTTAGTAATTGATTATGCTCAAATATTTTCTCTGGTTGTGAAATTAACTACTATCCAAATTTTGCTGAGTATTGTTGCTTCGAAGAATTGGTAGCTTGGGCAAATTGATGTAAAAACAACATTTTTACATGGAGTTCTAGATGAGAAGATCTGTATGCAACAACCAAAAGATTTGCATCTCCAGGCAAAGAACACATGGTGTAGCTCAATAGGAGCTTGTATGAACTAAAACAAGCACCGAGACAATGGTATAAAAAGCTTGACTCCTTAATGTGCAAGAGTGGTTTCCACAGGAGTGAAAAGGATGACTGTTGTTACTTTAAGAAATACACTAATTCTTATGTGTTTCTACTCCTGTATTAGATGATATACTAATTGCAAGATCTAGTATGATGGAGATAAACAACCTAAAGGCAAGCATGTCTTTAGTATTTGAAATGAAATATTTGAGTGCAACGAAGCAGATTCACAGGATAGAATTTCTCAAGATAGATCTGCTGGCACATTAAATCTATCCTAGGAGCAGTAGTACATTGAGAAGGTATTGTACAAATTCAAGACTAATGATGTTAAACTCAGGACTATTCCTTTTAGAAAATTATGTTAAATTTTCAATGGGGCACTCGACCAAGAAAGTTGAAGAACATGAGTACATGGCATAAGCTCCATACGCTTTTGCAGTTAGGAGTTTGATGTATGTCATGGTTTGCACTAGACTTGATATAACACATGCTGTAGGAGTTGATAGCATGTACATGGTAAACCGAGAGAAATAACATTGAGAAGCTGTCAAGTGGCTTTAGAGATATATGAGAGGTATATCTAGTACTTCACTTTGTTATGACAATGACAAAGTAGTTCTACAAGATTTTGTGGATGTTGATCTTAATGGAGATATATACTCTAGTAAGAGCACATCTAAATACATCCACACTATAGATAGAACAACAATGAGTTGGATGTCCAAGCTTTAAAACTGTGTTATTGCTTCATCTACTGAGGTTGCATACATGGCAAAAGCTGAAGTTGGAAAGGAGATGATATGGATGAAAGACTATCTAAAATTGTTAGATAAAAAGCACACAAAAAGATTATTTATCTAGATAGTCAGAGTGCTATACAATTGGTAAAAACCTCGGTCTATCATTCAAAGACAAAACACATTAGAATATGATATCATTTCACTCGTAAGTTAGTGGAAGAGGGTGACATGTGTTTGGAGAAGATAGAGGGTGCAAAAAACTCAACAGATATGTTGAAAAAAATGTGTTGATGTTGGAAAAAATGAAGTTGTGCAAAGCTTTAGTTGGTCTAGTGTAGTGATGATATTGATCGGGATAGAGATCGTTTAAGAATGAAATTCTAGATCGACTGGAACAGTCTCCAAATAGAAGAAGTATTAGGCTATGGAGTATGCTGCTTATTTATATAGCTTACGTGACTGGTTATACATAGTAAGGTTATATGTTCTAAATGAATATAGTAAAGGGATGTTTATATGTTATAGTAAACTGATCTATATAAATATATATGCTTAAGAAGTGCTTTGAATATATACTTTTGTGTATTCTTTGTTATTGTATATACTTGAAAGACATCCATATAAACCTCTGGTCAAGGTTCCTTCTTACATTTTATCTCTTCTATTCTTTGTATTCATGTAGATTGAGTGTGTGAGTTATTGTGCGGTCCTAACAACACTCTCTAACTATTTTTCTTTAAGGACTCGAGTCTTTCAGTACTTAATTTTCATGAATTTTCTCTTAAAACTATTGAGTGTTTATGTGTATTTATATGATTAAATTCTATCTTCCATTTCACTCCAAGATTAAAGATATTTCTTAAAATTGAAGCTAAGGTTGAACTCTTTGTTGGGCAAAGTTTGGGCAACTAAATTTTATTGTGTGATAGAAGGTTTATTCATGGGTGGTTCTTGAATCATCCAAGGTTCTGTAGCTCAGTTGGTTAGAGCGTTGGTCTTATGAGCCGAAGGTCGCGGGTTCAAGCCCTGCCAGAACCAATATCCGATTTATAAAATTTCAACTAAAAAAAAATGAAAGGAGTCATTGTGTGACTCCCATTAACCTCCAGCATGATCTTGGACCGGACCCTATTTTTCGAAATAAAGTCGATCATTTGTAAAAGTTTAAGTTCTATTTTGGCACATTACGTATTGCCATCAGCCTTACAGTATTAAAACGCGCCTATTAGGGAGAGGTTTGCATCTACTAGGGAGACGTTTACACACCCTTATAAGGAATGCTGCTTCATTCCTCTCTCAAACCAATGCGAGATCTCACAATAAGTAGTCAGAATGGCCGAATTCCTCTCTCAAACCAATGCGAGATCTCACAATAAGTAGTCAGAATGGCCGAATTCCTCTCTTAAAAGGAATGCTTCAATTCCTCTCTCAAACCAATGCGAGATCTCACAATAAGTAGTCAGAATGGCCGAGTGGTCTAAGGTGCCAGGCTCAAGTTCTGGTCCTTGGTGAGCCAAAGTGGATAAGATCTAACTTTCCAAAGGTATGGAGGGCTTGAATGTCCAATCTTGTGGGTTAAGAATTACAATTTATGATGTATGTGCATAATATATATAGTTCGATGTATGACGTACTTAATATGTTGGATGCACTTTATGGCGATATGATGAGTATGATGATTGCATTAAGTTTGTCTTAATATATTGATGTTTTCCATATTAAGCATGCTATATGATGATGAGTGTCATATTGTATCATGTCGATAGACCGACATAGGACGCAACCTAAGACCATGAAAATGATATTAATATAAATATCCAACGAGCATGTGTTATTTAATGTAACAAGGAGATAAGACTAGAGAGTTGTGTCAGAAGAGATGATATGGAAATTAGAGGGATCTCATACATGCTGTATGTTCATAAGCATATAGATACTTCCCCAAGTGATTTTGATATCATTTGGTATCAGAGCTTTCCTTGGGTTGATTTCTTACCATTTTGTATCCGAACTTTTCCTTGGGTTGATTCCTTATTATTTGGTCGGAGAGCTTTCTCTTTGGTTGATTCCTTATCACAGTATCTATTGCTAACTGACGAAGGAGAACAAAAAATCCTTTGATGAAGCTCTGTAATTAGAAGATTCAACCAAGTGGGAGAATGTTATGGATGATGAGATCAGCTCACTTGAAAAGAATAATACGTGGGTCTTGATTGAGTTGCCTACAGAAAATAGAGCTCGGTTGAACAAATTGGTGTTCAGAATCTAGGCTGAATCATATGATAAAATGATGTCAAAGGCTTGGTTAGTAGTTAAAGGATATTCAAATACAAAAGATATTGATTATGTTGAAATCTTTTCTCTTGTTGTGAAATTAACAACTATCCAAATTTTGCCGAGTATTGTCACTTCGGAAAATTGGTACCTTTGAAAAATTGATATAAAAATAGCATTTTTACCTTGAGTTCTAGATGAGAAGATCTGTATGCAACAACCAAAGGATTTGCATCTCCCCGCAAAGAACACATGGTGTAGCTCAATAGGAGCTTGGATGAACTTAAACAAGTACTGAGACAATGGTACAAAAAGTTTGAATCCTTAATGTGCAAGAGTGGTTTCCACCGGAGTGAAAAGGATCAGTGTTGTTACTTTAAGAAATACACTGATTCTTATGTGTTTCTACTCGTGTATGTGGATGATATACTAATGGCACGACATTGCATGATATACTAATTGGAGCATTTAGAAGCCCTTGCATCCCAGTTTGACTCAATGAAATATGACATGGCATAAACTTGAACTATTTTCTTTAGATGCAACTTAAGCTAAACGAAGCACCTTTCACACACTTCACTCTATACGAAGAGCTTCACATTCCTTGTTAATTGGAGCATTTAGAAGCCCTTGCATCCAAAGTTGACATTGACTTGAATGAAAGATATGCTACATTTCACACACTTTACTCTACATGCACATGTTAACTTGAACTATCCCAGTTTGACTTAAAGAAATATGATGCAAACTTAAGCTAAACGAAGCACCTTTCACACACTTTACTCTACATGAAGAGCTTCACATTCCTTGTTAATTGGGTCAAGACTACGCTGATCTTGGAAAATTATCAAATGAATATCTTATAGTACCATGCATACCTCAAGAAACTCCTCACATCTACGGTTGAGGTTGGCCATGGTAGTATATCACTGTATTAACTTTAATTGAATCCACTAAAATACCCTCACCCGATACAACATGTCTAAGAAAAGTCACTTCCTGAAGCTAAAACTCACACTTTAAGAACTTATGTATAGCTTATGCGCTTTAATCACTATCAAAACTCTCCTTAGATATACCTCATGCTCTAAATTAGTTATGCAGTACACCAGTATATCATATACGAAAAGTATCACGAATGAACTCATAATACTTGTAACTTCTTCTAAATAACCAGTTAACAAGTTAATCTTAGGTTTCATTGGTCTATTCAATATGAAAAGTATCACGGATGTAACCTCTTCTAAATCTTAGTAACCAGTTATAATATCGCGGTTTCATTGGTTTTAATGGTTTTTAGAACACTAAAGCAAATACAACTAGTCGAACAAGTCATCAATGCTTGACAACAAATACAACAAATACTTGTTCTTGATGGTCATCATGTACAACTCTTGCTAGTCTATAGATAACAGGGAACCATTATTTTTCTTCATTAATATTACTATGGTCCTCGTGCGACATCGAAAATGACATCTTCAAACGGCCATCATTATTTTTCTTCATTAATATTACTATGGTCCTCGTGCGACATCGAAAATGACATCTTCAAACAGTCATCATTATTTTTCTTCATTAGTATTACTATGGTCCTCATGCGACACCAAAAATGACATCTTCAAACGGTCATCACGTATAACTCTTGCTAGTCTAATTATTTTTCTTCATTAATATTACTACGGTCCTTGTGCTACATCAAAAATGACATCTTCAAACGGTCATCATGTACAACTCTTGCTTGTCTATACATAACAAGGAACCATTATTTTTCTTCATTAATATTACTATGGTCCTGCGACATCAAAAATGACATCTTCAAACGGTCATCATGTATCTTGCTATTCTATACATAAGTATTAGGCTAGGTTCCCTCTCATGTCTTGGCATGAAAATCGATGAAACTTATAGATTTATACTTAAGGCACGATGAAATCGATAAAAACTTATAGATTTATACTAGCACAAACAAATAAAGGATTGCTTCACCACTCCCATTCGCTAGAAGGAGGGCTTGAACCTCCGAACCTTGTGGTTAACAGCCACACGCTCTAACCAACTGAGCTATTCCAGCTAATTATTTATTAAATCCAAGCCCACCACTGGTAGATATTATCGGCTTTTGTTCGTTACGTGTCGCCATTAGCCTCACGATTTTAAACCGCATCTACTAAGAAGAGGTTTTAGACCCTTGTAAGAAATGTTTCTTCCCCTCTCCAATCGATGTGGGATCGCATAAGCCACCCCTTCTGTGGGTCCAACATTCTCACTAGCACATCTCTTGATGATTAGTTCGGATATCATTTGTAAAAGTCCAAGCCCACTACTAGCAGAGATTGTCCATTTTAGCACATTACGTATTACCATCAGCCTCACAGTATTAAAAGCGCCTATTCGGGAGAGGTTTCGGCACCCTTATAAGGATTGCTTTGTTCCTCTCTCCAATCGCTAGTAGATATTGTCGGCTTTCATTTATCGCCATCAGTCTCATGCTTTTAAACCGCATCTACTAGGGAGAGGTTTTTAGACCCATGTAAGAAATGTTTCCAGACCCTTGTAAGAAATGTTCTTCACTTCTCCAATCGATGTAGGATCTCATAATCCACTTGGGATCAGCATACCGCATCTACTAGGGAGAGGTTTTCAGACCCATGTAAGAAAAATTTTTTCAGACTCTTGTATGAAATGTTTTTTTCCCCTCTCCAATCGATGTAGGATCTCATAATCCACCCGGGACCAGCATTCACATTGGCAAATCTTCTAGTGACTAGCTCTGATATCATTTGTAAAATTCCAAGCACACAGATAGCAGAGATTGTCCATTTTGGCATATTATGTATTGCCATTAGCCTCACAGTATTAAAACGCGCCTATTAGGGAGAGGTTTCCTGATAAGGCAACCCTAATCCTAAGCCCAACGATCCAAACATTTGTTGAAGCAAGAACCCTTGAATCAAAGTAATTAGCACCTCCTTATACGAAATTCGGATCAATGAAGAGATAATGCTAGAATTAGATTATATTTTACGATCAAAGATCTAGAAGTAAGATTTGGAAACCTTATTTTAAATTGAGTCACTCCCACAATCGAACTTGATCAAGGCTTGATTGAATCGCTCGGATGCAGTTCTACCACAAGAATTGCTTGAAACTTAGAAATGATAAATTTGATGCTCTGATTTTTAAGGGAAATGTCTCAATTTGAGATCTCAATTTCATTCATCTATGATTCTGATTTTTACATAACATATTGTGGGTAATTATAGTCTCCCAATAAAAGATATTTGTGGCCGGGATTCAATCCCGATCCCATTTAATCTCCACAAAAGACGAAGTAAATTTGACCACTTGACCATTACAAACTGAATAATAAAATCTTCCAACAAACTTTGATATGTTTGAATGGCTGAAGAGACGAACTTGAAATCTATTGGACTTTGCCTGTGTAGGTTCGAACATTGTTGTTGACATTCTTACTTATCATCTTCCTCCTCTTTAAATGGATATTTAGATCAATTTTATATGCATTTTTATTAATTCTTTCAACGACTTGATAACGGTCATCCCCTCTTGGATGTAACTTTATCTTCCTTTGAGATGGGAATTTAATTCTTTCAAGGACTTGAGAATTGTTATTAATTCTTTCATGCATTGTTATTAATTCTTTGAAGGACTTGATAAGGGTCATCCCCTCTTGGATGTAACTTTGTCTTCCTTTGAGATGAGAATTTAATTCATTCAAGGACTTGAGAATTATTATTAATTCTTTCAAGGACTTGATAAGGGTCATCCCCTCTGGGATGTAACTTTGTCTTCCTTTGAGATGGGAATTGCTCCTTCCGAAAATGTATCCAAACCCAGTCACCAGGTTCAAAAAATTATTTCCTTCCATCCTTTGTTGATCCTTGAAGCAACTTTGAAATTTTGTTTTCCTTGTGAAAATAAAAAAAATGATTTCCTTCCATTCTTTGTTAATCCTTGGAGCAAAAATGTATCCAAACCTAGTCACTCGGTTCAAAAAATGATTTCCTTCCGTCCTTTGTTAATCCTTGAAGCAACTTTGAAATTTTGTTTTCCTTGCGAAAATAAAAAATGATTTCCTTCCGTCATTTACTAATCCTTGAAGCAACTTTGAAATTTTGTTTCTCAATTCTCTCCTTCACCACCTTGTGCAATGTTTTGATCAAGTCTGCCTTACTTGTGGCTGCTTCACTCACAAAAAATGAAGCAAATCAAGAGGGGTAAGTGGATGAAATCCATAAAAACTTCAAAAGGTGAACAATGAGTGGTACTATGAATTGCTATATTATATGCAAACTCTACAAATGGCAAACATTCGTCCCAAGACTTAATATTCTTAGAAATAATAGCCCTAAGCAATGTTACTAATGTTCTATTAACCACTCAGTTTGTCCATCAGCATGAGGATGACATTAGTTGAAAACAATAATTTGGTACCCCAATTTAGCCCACAATACTTTCCAAAGGTGACTTAAAAATTTAGCATCCCTATCACTAACAATTATTATAGGGATTCCATGTAATCTTACTACTTTCCTAAAGAATAAGTCAGCAATATGTTTTGCATCGTCCGTCTTGTTGCATACAATAAAATGAGTCATTTTACTAAATCTGTCAACCACAACAAAAATACTATCTTTACCCATTTTCATTGTGCCGTCAACAAAGAACAAAATTCATAGATATATTAGTCCAAGGTTCGTTAGGTACATTCAAAGGAGTGTACAATTCATTTGACTGTGATCTAGATTTAGCTTCTTTGCATTTAAAGCATTGGCTACAAAACTTATGAACATCATGCTTCATTTTCGGCCAAAAGAAGTATTCATGCAACATATTATAAGTTTTATTAATCCTAAAATGTCTCATTAAGCCACCACACCACCATGTGCCTCTTTTACAAGCATCTTTAATATGCTCAAATCCAAGAATTTTTGCACTAAGAGAAGTAAAAAGATTTTACCTTCTAGATAATGCATCAGCTACTACATTATCCTTATCTTACTTATATTTGATGACATACGAAAATGTTTCAATAAACTCCACCCACTTTGCATGCCTACGGTTCAGTTTGGTTTTGACCCTTAAGATACTTAGCTTTCATGATCAGAGTATGATCACAAATTCTCTAGCCCATAAGTAGTGTTGCCACACCTGCAATGTGCAAACTAAACAAACATTCTTTATCATAGGTAGATAGTTTCAATGCTGCCCCATTTAGTTTTTCACTACAATACATTAAGGGTTTTCCATCTTACAACAAAACAGCACCTATACCCAAACCACTTGCATCACACTCAATTTCAAACGTTTTATCAAAGTTAAGTAAGACAAGTAATGATGCATTGGTTAATTTCTTCTTAAGCTTATTGAATGCATTCTTTTGCATATCCGCATTTAAATGGTGCATCTATGGTTCTAAAATCATTCGGTGCAGCTATGGTTCTAAAATCTTTTATAAATCTCTTTGAGAAGCCAACTAACCCATAAAAAACTACGAACTTCACTTTCATTTTTTGGTGTTGGCCAATCCCTGCTTGCTTTTAACTTTCTCCTCATCTACTACTACTCCATTTTTACCAACTATGAAGCCAATAAAGTTAACTTTTTTCCATGCAAAAACTACACTTAATAAAATTAGCATAAAGTTTCTCTTTTCTAACCATAATCAAAACTAACTTAACATGCTCCACATTCTCATGCAAAGTCTTTGAATAAATTAAAATATTATCAAAATACACAACTCTCAAAACGGTGATTCATATTAACCCCCCACCCCACCCCACCGCGCTAAATGTACTAGGAGGGCATTAGTTAACCCAAAAGGTGTAAACAAGTCATTCATACAAATCCAAACATAGTTTTGAAGGAATGTTTCCTATATCATTCTCCTAATGCATTCTACCTACCTATACTGATAGCGATTCTCATGATATTCCAGATTTCAAGTTAATGCCTCTAAATAATCATGAACCATGCAATTCATCAAGCATATCGTCTAGCCTAGGAATACGATGTTGATACTTTACAGTGATTTTGTTGGTGGCTCTATAATCCCCGCACATGCGCCACGTTCCATCTTTCTTCGGCACCAATAAGACTGGTACAGGAACATGGACTTAAACTCGCTCGTTATATAGCCCTTCTCCATGCGCTCCTCTAACTTGCCTCTGATTTCTTTATTCTCAATTGGGTTGGCTCTATAAGCGGCCTAGTTAGGATGACTACCCCCAAAAAAAACAATGATGTCTATTTTAGTTTATACCTATGGGAGGTATTTTTTAGGGACTTCATCTTAGAAACTCCTCAAGTTCCTGTAAAAAATTGAAATATACTAGGCAAAGACAAATTGTTATTATTAGAGCCGACATCCTTGCTGGACATAGTACAAAGGATGGTTTTTTGTGAAAACATTGCCCTTCTAACCTTTCCACTCTAGCCAAACAACTTGCATTCTTTTTTTTTTTTTTTTGTTCTTCTTAATTTCATTCTTTTTTTCACTATGTTTTTCTCTCCATTCTTCATCGAACTCTTTCATTTTTTCTCCAACTTTAATTCATCAGCAAATACATCTGCAGAACTCAAAGGTACAAGAGTGGTTTTTCTACCATCTTTTATAAACTAATACCTATTCAAATAAACCTCATATAGACCTTCCTAATAAAATTGTCAAGTTGGCCAAGCAATATGTCTCTAGCAAGATTGGTAGCCTCACAAAGACTTCATCATTATATTTTCCCAAGTAAAAGATATTAAAGCTTGAGAAACTACCTCATTGTTCCAACTGGGGTCATTGACCATTGAGCTTGCAAGGTTTGGATGGTGTTTTGAGTTGAATTTTGCAACCTTTTGATCAGGCATGGTACTTACGACGTTGGTGCAGCTTCCACTATCAATTACAAGACTAC
>CM031900.1:6284129-6529685 GCA_018691285.1 Cucurbita argyrosperma subsp. sororia | reverse complement strand
AAAAAAAAAAAAAAAAAAAAAAAAAAAAAAAAAAAAGTCCAGATTTGTTTTTAAAAAAAACAAAGTTAAGGTATATCAGGTTGTGCAAAAAACAGAAAAACAAACGTCAACCTATATCAGGTTCTGCAAAAACAAACACAAAAAACAAAAGTTAGTGTTAAGGTATATATTAGATCTTTCTTTTTTTTATTCTATCTTTCTTTTTTTTGTTTATAGGAAATCTTAGAAGTATACTTACATCTTCCTTAATTCTGTTGCAACTATTTAGATAGGAGTTAGAAATTATCAAATGGAAGCAAAAAAAAAAAATCAATTAGGAGTCAGAAATTATCAGATCCAAGCCAAAGAGTTAATTAAAAATTGACCATCATAAGAAAGAAAAAAAAAAATATACATATATATAGAAAAAAAAAAAAAAAAAAAAAAAAAAAAAAGGAAGATTTGGAACATGTTCAAGTAATAACCAAAAAGATCTATAGTATATGGATAAGGTTGGGTGCCTTATCCTGGTAACACTATTGATACGGTCCGCTTTGTAATTGTTACAAATGATTTGATCCAAATCATTCATGTGGAGACATGTGAGTGGAAGTATCCTATACAATGAGTTTGTATAAAAGTGGACCACGAAATATTTTATCTCTGTTTATAAATCCATTAATTAAGAAGATTAATATTTCACAGGATGATCATGTGCGACTCGATCTTAATCATGAGTGAGTTATGAACTCCGCTCTATGAGGACTTGTCTTTTGATTTGCACGGGTGAGAATGGCTTTTGTAGCCGATTCAATATGCCTACTATTTTAGGGAGTTGACCAAATAGGGAGCTGGGAACATAACTCACAAGATGGAATTCACTCCTTCCCATATAGGGTGAGTAGATGAGTAATTCTCTTAAGTGCTGATTTCGGGACTTGAACAATGGGGCCCCACCCTCTCACTGGCCGAGAGGAACTCAGTTTATGATTGGATCATAAACGAATTGTTTATTAGATGATCAATAGTACTTAAGGTACAAGATGTAATTACAGAGGTAAAACGGACTTTTGACCCACCTCTAGTTACGAATAACTCTTGAAGGATCGACTTGTCTTTAATGATACCCATGGACATAACTTATCCTACAGTGCATAAGAGTTCAACTATAAGTCTATAGTTAATGAATGAAAATTAATTAATTAAAGAGTTTAGTTAATTAATTTGATGTCATTGGAGATTATAACCGGTAGGTCTATAAGGTCCCATGCTAGCTCATAATAACACCAAAAGGCAAATTTAGTTGAAAGAATAAATTTGAAAGGTTCAAATTAATATATTTGATATACTAGTATTAGAGTCATAGCACCGAAGATTTTGTGGAAGAGCTTTGTTGTTAAAATCGAGAATCGTAATCTACGGTTTCTACAAAGGTATGAGATATTGCTTTCCTATTTATTGCTTACGTTTTAATTCCTATTAAAAATCAAACAGTTCTCAATGTTTCCCCTACCTGGACCAAGAGTTGATTCCCTTTAAGAATCCATTAACAAAAAAAAAAAAAAATAGACCAACAAAATCTGGGAATAAAAATACAGACATAAGAAAGAGAGAAGATTGAAGTTAGATTTAGAAGTAAAAATCTATTAAAAATTGTGCATATGAACTAAAGAAGAGTAAACACAAAAGAGAAAGAAGATTTGAAGTTAGATTTAGAAGTAAAAATCTATTAAAAATGGTGCAATAATACATATAGAAAAGAGAAAGGAAAAAAAAGAAAGTGAAGATTTAGCTAATAATTCAAAACTAGTTAAAAGTAAATGCATATAGAAAAGTTAATACAGAAGGAAGTAAAGAGAAAGATTTAGTGAATAGAATTAAATAATCAAACAAAAGAAATAACCTTTGGTGAATAGAATTAAATGACGAAACAAAAATAGAATTAAATGACAAAAAAAAAAAATATTAGAAGTCAAAGATTTGGTGAATAGAATTAAATGATAAAACAAAAAAAAAAAAAATATTAGAGAGGAGAGAAAATTTAATGAATAGAATTAAATGATTAAACAGTTATGATAAAATAAAAGAAATAATAAAGGGCAAGAAAGTTTAACAAAAGAAATAATAGAGGGCAAGAAAGTTCATGACAAAAGCACGAAAGTACAAGAAGGTGTAACATAAAATAACTCATCAATTTTTTTAACAATAACTTTCATAAATTAGTAACCAAGAAGGTGTAACATAAAATAACTCACCAATTTTTTTAACAATAACTTTCATAAATTAGTAACCATAGAAAATGAAATATTTATTAATATATAAAATATTCCAAGACTTTACTCACGCAAAAATTCTGATATTTACATAAAATCTAACACATGTACCATTGTAAATGAGAGGAATAATTTTGTAAAAGTTTGAATTTGAAACTGATGTCGTGGGCTCACATACGTTGACTTGAATTTCAGAAGACAAAATCGAAATTTAAATTAATGAAAACCGCTTAAGCTAATCAGGTAAGTGACATTGCTATAGGATAGGCTAAAAATTGTATGAGTTACAATTTATGATGTATGTGCATAATATATATAGTTTGATGTATGACGTACTTGATATGCTTGATGCACTTTATGGCGATATGGTGAGTATGATGATTGCATGACGTTTGTCTTAATATGTTAATGTTTTTCCTATTAAGCATGCTATATGATGATGAGTGTCATATTGCATCATGTCGATAAATCTACATAAGACACAACCCTAAGAGCATGAAAATGATATTAATATAAATATCCAACGAGCATGTGTTACTTAATGTAACAAAGAGATGAGACTAGATGGTTGTGTCAGAAGAGATGATATGGAAATTAGAGGGATCTCATGCATGTTGTATGTTCATAAGCATAGGGATACTCCCCAAAAACGATGAGTCCGGACGCATACAATATGTTGATGAGGGTGTTCATGGGAAGCATGACACCAAGGGGTTCTGCTGACCTCCGGACGTCGATACATATTAGCTTGACCAGAGAGGATCTAGGGGTGTGCGAGCCCCCTGTAGATTTACACTCGCACGTGTTGGTCGTGTGCAAGTAAGTACTACACATCCAAGGTAGTCCGAGATTGGAGATCATCCCTAGAGAATAGAGATAGGTCCCAAGAGAATGATTGCATGTCTTTGCATTAACATGACCTCTATAGTGGGGTCACTTACTAAATATTCTTTGAAATACTCTAGCTGTGTGTCATATCATTTTTCACGTAAAGGCAAGACACCCATATACAAATGACAACGACATCGTGAGTAGAGACTGGCACGTGCATAAGGTACACTTAGATTAAAATTCCTAGTCTTAGGTTAGGATAGATTGTTTTGCATCTCATTGTTTTAAATTATTTTGTATTTTTTTTTTTAATTTTTTAGTATTTCGTATTAAACACGTAAGACCATGAATGTGTTTTCAAGAGATATAAGATGTTTTATATGTTTTCGACATTTATACTAGAGATGAGATTTACTTTTAAGAGTTATATTCCGCATTTTAGAAGAGAATGAGACGTTAATAACGACTCTGAGTAAGTAGAAATTTTGGGTCGTTTCAGATGTTAATGACGAAAGTCCTAAAACTGTTGCTAAAGAACTAGACGTGGAGCAAGTGAAACCTGAGCAAGTGTTGAGAAGATCATCTATAACTATCAAAAAATCAGATAGATATTTACCTTCATTACACTATGATATAAACCAAGAGACATCAGTCATACAATATACTTAAATGAAGATGTGAAGAAAATGTTATAAAAATTATCAAAAGATATTTCAATTTTGACTCAGTGAAGAAGAATGAAGCTTCATTGTTATATATTTTGAGTGAATCATAATAGAGAATAATTTAGAGTTATGGTGTTTCTTTAATGTATTTTAAGGCTTATTTATATGGTCCCTAATTATGGCCATAAACTATACATAGTGACTAATTACCGTCATAAAGTATGACTATTACAAACTCTTGAGATGCCTCACATAAGATCAAGGGTTTTATTTTGACGCTATATAAAGTCTGTATGTAATAATTGTGAAAGAGATTTGGAAAATGTAGTAAAAGGGGCATTTGTGTTTTCCTTTAGCCAATGAATAAGTTTTTTTGCAATTCTATGTAGTTTAGGTTTTATGTAGAATAATTCAAGCTCGACATGATCAATCTTGTTTGTGGAGTGATTCGGATCTCAAACAAGTGTTCTTACCTTTAGATATTTGATCAACAAGGTAATCTTAATTTTACTTCCCCTTGGAGTGATTCTTTATCATTATGGCTAAGTTTAGATTGAATGTTTAGAATCATTCAAGCTAGACGTAATCGATCTTGCTTATGTAGTGATTCGAATCTCAAACAAATCTTCTTGCCTTGAGATATTTGATCTACAAGGTAATCCAAATCTTTCTTTCTTGCAGTGATTTTGATATTATTTGGTATCATAGCTTTCCCTTGGGTTGATTTCTTATCCTTTGGTATCAGAGATTTTCCTTGGGTTGATTCCTTATTATTTGGTAGGAGAGCTTTCTCTTGGGTTGATTCCTTATCACAGTATCTATTGCTAACTGACAAAGGAGAACCAAAGACCTTTGATGAGACCCTATAGGTAGAAGATTCAGCCAAGTGGGACAAAGGCATGGATGATGAGATGAGCTCACTTGCAAAGAATAATACGTGGGTGTTGATTGAGATACCTATCGAAAAGAGAGCTCTGTTGAACAAACGAGTGTTCAGAATCAAGGCTGAACTAGATGACAAAGTGATGTTAAAGGCTTGGTTAGTAATTGATTATGCTCAAATATTTTCTCTGGTTGTGAAATTAACTACTATCCAAATTTTGCTGAGTATTGTTGCTTCGAAGAATTGGTAGCTTGGGCAAATTGATGTAAAAACAACATTTTTACATGGAGTTCTAGATGAGAAGATCTGTATGCAACAACCAAAAGATTTGCATCTCCAGGCAAAGAACACATGGTGTAGCTCAATAGGAGCTTGTATGAACTAAAACAAGCACCGAGACAATGGTATAAAAAGCTTGACTCCTTAATGTGCAAGAGTGGTTTCCACAGGAGTGAAAAGGATGACTGTTGTTACTTTAAGAAATACACTAATTCTTATGTGTTTCTACTCCTGTATTAGATGATATACTAATTGCAAGATCTAGTATGATGGAGATAAACAACCTAAAGGCAAGCATGTCTTTAGTATTTGAAATGAAATATTTGAGTGCAACGAAGCAGATTCACAGGATAGAATTTCTCAAGATAGATCTGCTGGCACATTAAATCTATCCTAGGAGCAGTACATTGAGAAGGTATTGTACAAATTCAAGACTAATGATGTTAAACTCAGGACTATTCCTTTTAGAAAATTATGTTAAATTTTCAATGGGGCACTCGACCAAGAAAGTTGAAGAACATGAGTACATGGCATAAGCTCCATACGCTTTTGCAGTTAGGAGTTTGATGTATGTCATGGTTTGCACTAGACTTGATATAACACATGCTGTAGGAGTTGATAGCATGTACATGGTAAACCGAGAGAAATAACATTGAGAAGCTGTCAAGTGGCTTTAGAGATATATGAGAGGTATATCTAGTACTTCACTTTGTTATGACAATGACAAAGTAGTTCTACAAGATTTTGTGGATGCTGATCTTAATGGAGATATATACTCTAGTAAGAGCACATCTAAATACATCCACACTATAGATAGAACAACAATGAGTTGGATGTCCAAGCTTTAAAACTGTGTTATTGCTTCATCTACTGAGGTTGCATACATGGCAAAAGCTGAAGTTGGAAAGGAGATGATATGGATGAAAGACTATCTAAAATTGTTAGATAAAAAGCACACAAAAAGATTATTTATCTAGATAGTCAGAGTGCTATACAATTGGTAAAAACCTCGGTCTATCATTCAAAGACAAAACACATTAGAATATGATATCATTTCACTCGTAAGTTAGTGGAAGAGGGTGACATGTGTTTGGAGAAGATAGAGGGTGCAAAAAACTCAACAGATATGTTGAAAAAAATGTGTTGATGTTGGAAAAAATGAAGTTGTGCAAAGCTTTAGTTGGTCTAGTGTAGTGATGATATTGATCGGGATAGAGATCGTTTAAGAATGAAATTCTAGATCGACTGGAACAGTCTCCAAATAGAAGAAGTATTAGGCTATGGAGTATGCTGCTTATTTATATAGCTTACGTGACTGGTTATACATAGTAAGGTTATATGTTCTAAATGAATATAGTAAAGGGATGTTTTATATGTTATATAACTGATCTATATAAATATATATGCTTAAGAAGTGCTTTGAATATATACTTTTGTGTATTCTTTGTTATTGTATATACTTGAAAGACATCCATATAAACCTCTGGTCAAGGTTCCTTCTTACATTTTCTCTCTTCTATTCTTTGTATTCACGTAGATTGAATGTGTGAGTTATTGTGCGGTCCTAACAACACTCTCTAACTATTTTTCTTTAAGGACTCGAGTCTTTCAGTACTTAATTTTCATGAATTTTCTCTTAAAACTATTGAGTGTTTATGTGTATTTATATGATTAAATTCTATCTTCCATTTCACTCCAAGATTAAAGATATTTCTTAAAATTGAAGCTAAGGTTGAACTCTTTGTTGGGCAAAGTTTGGGCAACTAAATTTTATTGTGTGATAGAAGGTTTATTCATGGGTGGTTCTTGGAGCATTCAAGGTTCTGTAGCTCAGTTGGTTAGAGCGTTGGTCTTATGAGCCGAAGGTCGCGGGTTCAAGCCCCGCCAGAACCAACATCCTTCAATATGTGATTTTCGATTTATAAAATTTCAACTAAAGAAAAAATGAAAGAAAGAAAAGAGAGCAAGAAACCTTAAAGAGAAAAAAAAAAAGAGTCAATGTGACTCCCATCCACCTCCAGCATGATTTCGACCGGACCCTATTTTTTGAAATAAAGTCATGGACTTAAATGTTGAACCTCCAACCTCGTGGTTAACAGCCACACACTCTAACCAAATAAGCTATTCCAGCCAATCATTTGTAAAAGTTTAAGTTCTAGTCTATTTTGGCACATTACGTATTGCCATCAGCCTCACAGTATTAAAACGCGCCTCCAGCATGATTTCGACCGGACCCTATTTTTTGAAATAAAGTCATGGACTTAAATGTTGAACCTCCAACCTCGTGGTTAACAGCCACACACTCTAACCAAATAAGCTATTCCAGCCAATCATTTGTAAAAGTTTAAGTTCTAGTCTATTTTGGCACATTACGTATTGCCATCAGCCTCACAGTATTAAAACGCGCCTATTAGGGAGAGGTTTCTGCACTCTTATAAGTAGGGAGAGGTTTCTGCACTCTTATAAGGAATGCTTTGTTCCTCTCTCCAATTGCTAGCCACATACTGTCTATTTTAGTCCGTTTAAGTATTGTCATCAGCCTCATAGTTTTAAAACGCATCTACTAGGGAGACGTTTACACACCCTTATAAGGAATGCTTCATTCCTCTCTCAAACCAATGCGAGATCTCACAATAAGTAGTCAGAATGGCCGAGTGGTCTAAGGTGCCAGGCTCAAGTTCTGGTCCTTGGTGAGCCAAAGTGGATAAGATCTAACTTTCCAAAGGTATGGAGGGCTTGAATGTCCAATCTTGTGGGTTAAGAATTACAATTTATGATGTATGTGCATAATATATATAGTTCGATGTATGACGTACTTAATATGTTGGATGCACTTTATGGCGATATGATGAGTATGATGACATATTAAGCATGCTATATGATGATGAGTGTCATATTGTATCATGTCGATAGACCGACATAGGACGCAACCCTAAGACCATGAAAATGATATTAATATAAATATCCAACGAGCATGTGTTATTTAATGTAACAAGGAGATAAGACTAGAGAGTTGTGTCAGAAGAGATGATATGGAAATTAGAGGGATCTCATACATGCTGTATGTTCATAAGCATATAGATACTTCCCCAAGTGATTTTGATATCATTTGGTATCAGAGCTTTCCTTGGGTTGATTTCTTACCATTTTGTATCCGAGCTTTTCCTTGGGTTGATTCCTTATTATTTTGTCGGAGAGCTTTCTCTTTGGTTGATTCCTTATCACAGTATCTATTGCTAACTGACAAAGGAGAACAAAAATCCTTTGATGAAGCTCTGTAATTAGAAGATTCAACCAAGTGGGAGAATGTTATGGATGATGAGATCAGCTCACTTGAAAAGAATAATACGTGGGTCTCTATTGAGTTGCCTACAGAAAATAGAGCTCGGTTGAACAAATTGGTGTTCAGAATCTAGGCTGAATCATATGATAAAATGATGTCAAAGGTTTTGTTAGTAGTTAAAGGATATTCAAATACAAAAGATATTGATTATGCTGAAATCTTTTCTCTTGTTGTGAAATTAACTACTATCCAAATTTTGCCGAGTATTGTCACTTCGGAGAATTGGTACCTTTGGAAAATTGATGTAAAAATAGCATTTTTACCTTGAGTTCTAGATGAGAAGATCTGTATGCAACAACCAAAGGATTTGCATCTCCCCGCAAAGAACACATGGTGTAGCTCAATAGGAGCTTGGGTGAACTTAAACAAGTACTGAGACAATGGTACAAAAAGTTTGAATCCTTAATATGCAAGAGTGGTTTCCACCGGAGTGAAAAGGACCAGTGTTGTTACTTTAAGAAATACACTGATTCTTATGTGTTTCTACTCATGTATGTGGATGATATACTAATGGCACGACATTGCATGATATACTAATTGGAGCATTTAGAAGCCCTTGCATCCCAGTTTGACTCAATGAAATATGACATGGCATAAACTTGAACTATTTTCTTTAGATGCAACTTAAGCTAAACGAAGCACCTTTCACACACTTCACTCTATACGAAGAGCTTCACATTCCTTGTTAATTGGAGCATTTAGAAGCCCTTGCATCCCAGTTTGACTTAATGAAATATGACATTGCATGAACTTGAACTATTGAAAGATGCAACTTAAGCTAAACGAAGCACCTTTCACACACTTTACTCTACATGAAGAGCTTCACATTCCTTGTTAATTGGGTCAAGACTACGCTGATCTTGGAAAATTATCAAATGAATATCTTATAGTACCATGCATACCTCAAGAAACTCCTCACATCTACGGTTGAGGTTGGCCATGGTAGTATATCACTGTATTAACTTTAATTGAATCCACTAAAATACCCTCACCCGATACAACATGTCTAAGAAAAGTCACTTCCTGAAGCTAAAACTCACACTTTAAGAACTTATGTATAGCTTATGCGCTTTAATCACTATCAAAACTCTCCTTAGATATACCTCATGCTCTAAATTAGTTATGCAGTACACCAGTATATCATATACGAAAAGTATCACGAATGAACTCATAATACTTGTAACTTCTTCTAAATGAGATCTTAGGTTTCATTGGTCTTTAACGGATGGTAACCAGTTAACAAGTTAATTTTTTAGAACAGTAAAGCTAAATACAACGGGTCGAACAAGTCATCAATGCGTGACAACAATAGTTTTGGAGTACACCAGTATATCATATATGAAAAGTATCACGAATGAACTCATAATACTTGTAACCTCTTCTAAATCTTAGGTTTTTCGTAGTATATCATATATGAAAAGTATCACGAATGAACTCATAATATTCGTAACTTCTTCTAAATCTTAGGTTTCATTGGTCTTTAACGGATGGTAACCAGTTAGCGTTAGGTTAATTTTTTAAAACACTAAAGCAAATACAACTAGTCGAACAAGTCATCAATGCTTGACAACAAATACAACAAATACTTGTTCTTGATGGTCATCATGTACAACTCTTGCTAGTCTATAGATAACAGGGAACCATTATTTTTCTTCATTAATATTACTATGGTCCTCGTGCGACATCGAAAATGACATCTTCAAACGGCCATCATTATTTTTCTTCATTAATATTACTATGGTCCTCGTGCGACATCGAAAATGACATCTTCAAACAGTCATCATTATTTTTCTTCATTAGTATTACTATGGTCCTCATGCGACACCAAAAATGACATCTTCAAACGATCATCACGTATAACTCTTGCTAGTCTAATTATTTTTCTTCATTAATATTACTACGGTCCTCGTGCGACATCAAAAATGACATCTTCAAACGGTCATCATGTACAACTCTTGCTAGTCTATACATAACAAGGAACCATTATTTTTCTTCATTAATATTACTATGGTCCTGCGACATCAAAAATGACATCTTCAAACGGTCATCATGTAAAACTCTTGCTATACATAACAGGGAACCATTATTTTTCTTCATTAATATTACTATGGTCTTGCGACATAAAAAATGACATCTTCAAACGGTCATCATGTAAAACTCTTGCTAGTCTCTACATAACAGGGAACCATTATTTTTCTTCATTAATATTACTATGGTCTTGCGACATCAAAAATGACATCTTCAAGTCATCATGTACAACTCTTGCTAGCGACATCAAAAATGACATCTTCAAAACGGTCATCATGTAAAACTCTTGCTAGTCTATACATAACAGGGAACCATTATTTTTCTTCATTAATATTACTATGGTCCTGCGACATCAAGCACGATGAAACTTATAGATTTACTAGCACAAACAAATAAGGATTGCTTCACCACTCCAATTCGTTAGAAGGAGGGCTTGAACCTCCGACCTTGTGGTTAACAGCCACATGCTCTAACCAACTGAGCTATTCCAACTAATTAATTATTAAATCCAAGCCCACCACTGGTAGATATTATCGGCTTTTGTTCGTTACGTGTCGCCATTAGCCTCACGATTTTAAACCGCATCTACTAAGAAGAGGTTTTAGACCCTTGTAAGAAATGTTTCTTCCCCTCTCCAATCGATGTGGGATCGCATAAGCCACCCCTTCTGTGGGTCCAACATTCTCACTAGCACATCTCTTGATGATTAGTTCGGATATCATTTGTAAAAGTCCAAGCCCACTACTAGCAAAGATTGTCCATTTTAGCACATTACGTATTACCATCAGCCTCACAGTATTAAAAGCGCCTATTCGGGAGAGGTTTCGGCACCCTTATAAGGATTGCTTTGTTCCTCTCTCCAATCGCTAGTAGATATTGTCGGCTTTCATTTATCGCCATCAGTCTCATGCTTTTAAACCGCATCTACTAGGGAGAGGTTTTTAGACCCATGTAAGAAATGTTTCCAGACCCTTGTAAGAAATGTTCTTCACTTCTCCAATCGATGTAGGATCTCATAATCCACTTGGGATCAACATACCGCATCTACTAGGGAGAGGTTTTCAGACCCATGTAAGAAAAAATTTTCAGACTCTTGTATGAAATGTTTTTTTTCCCCTCTCCAATCGATGTAGGATCTCATAATCCACCCGGGACCAGCATTCACATTGGCAAATCTTCTAGTGACTAGCTCTGATATCATTTGTAAAATTCCAAGCACACAGATAGCAGAGATTGTCCATTTTGGCATATTATGTATTGCCATTAGCCTCACAGTATTAAAACGCGCCTATTAAGGAGAGGTTTCCTGATAAGGCAACCCTAATCCTAAGCCCAACGATCCAAACATTTGTTGAAGCAAGAACCCTTGAATCAAAGTAATTAGCACCTCCTTATACGAAATTCGGATCAATGAAGAGATAATGCTAAAATTAGATTATATTTTACGATCAAAGATCTAGATGTAAGATTTGGAAACCTTATTTTAAATTGAGTCATTCCACAATCGAACTTGATCAAGGCTTGATTGAATCGCTCGGATGCAGTTCTATCACAAGAATTGCTTGAAACTTAGAAATGATAAATTTGATGCTCTGATTTTTAAGGGAAATGTCTCAATTTGAGATCTCAATTTCATTCATCTATGATTCTGATTTTTACATAAAACATATTGTGGGTAATTATAGTCTCCCAATAAAAGATATTTGTGGCCGGGATTCAATCCCGATCCCATTTAATCTCCACAAAAGACGAAGTAAATTTGACCACTTGACCATTACAAACTGAATAATAAAATCTTCCAACAAACTTTGATATGTTTGACGGGCTAAAGAGACGAACTTGAAATCTATTGGACTTTGCCTGTGTAGTTTCGAACATTGTTGTTGACATTCTTACTTGATAATGGCCATCCCCTTCGTTTGAGATTGGAATTTAATTCTTTATATGCATTGTTATTAATTCTTTCAACGACTTGATAACGGTCATCCCCTCTTGGATGTAACTTTGTCTTCCTTTGAGATGGGATTGATAAGGGTGCATTGTTATTAATTCTTTCGAGGACTTGAGAATTGTTATTAATTCTTCTTTCAAGGACTTGTGGATGTAACTTTATCTTCCTTTGAGATGAGAATTTAATTCTTTCAAGGGCTTTGAGAATTGTTATTAATTCTTTCCTGCATTGTTATTAATTCTTTCAAGGACTTGAGAATTGTTATTAATTCTTTCATGTATTGTTATTAATTCTTTAAGGACTTGATAAGGGTCATCACCTCTTGGATGTAACTTTGTCTTCCTTTGAGTTGAGAATTTAATTCATTCAAGGACTTGAGAATTATTATTAATTCTTTCAAGGACTTGATAAGGGTCATCCTCTATGGGATGTAACTTTGTCTTCCTTTGAGATGGGAATCGCTCCTTCCGTAAATGTATCCAAACCCAGTCACCAGGTTTAAAAAATGATTTCCTTCCATCCTTTGTTGATCCTTGAAGCAACTTTGAAATTTTGTTTTCCTTGTGAAAATAAAAAAAATGATTTCCTTCCATCCTTTGTTAATCCTTGGAACAAAAATGTATCCAAACCTAGTCACCCGGTTCAAAAAATGATTTCCTTCCGTCCTTTGTTAATCCTTGAAGCAACTTTGAAATTTTGTTTTCCTTGCGAAAATAAAAAATGATTTCCTTCCGTCATTTACTAATCCTTGAAGCAATTTTGAAATTTTGTTTCTCAATTCTCTCCTTCACCACCTTGTGCAATGTTTTTATCAAGTCTGCCTTACTTGTGGCTGCTTCACTCACAAAAAATGAAGCAAATCAAGAGGGGTAAGCGGATGAAATCCATAAAAACTTCAAAAGGTGAACAATGAGTGGTACTATGAATTGCTATATTATATGCAAACTCTACAAATGGCAAACATTCGTCCCAAGACTTAATATTCTTAGAAATAATAGCCCTAAGCAATGCTACTAATGTTCTATTAACCACCTCATTTTGTCCATCAATGCTACTAATGTTCTATTAACCACCTCAGTTTGTCCATCAGCATGAGGATGACATTAGTTGAAAACAATAATTTGGTACCCAATTTAGCCCATAATACTTTCCAAAGGTGACTTAAAAATTTAGCATCCCTATCACTAACAATTATTATAGGGATTCCATGTAATCTTACTACTTTCCTAAAGAATAAGTCAGCAATATGTTTTGCATCGTCCGTCTTGTTGCATACAATAAAATGAGTCATTTTACTAAATCTGTCAACCACAACAAAAATACTATCTTTACCCATTTTCATACCCATTTTCATTGTGCCGTCAACAAAGAACAAAATTCATAGATATATTAGTCCAAGGTTCGTTAGGTACATTCAAAGGAGTGTACAATTCATTTGACTGTGATCTAGATTTAGCTTCTTTGCATTTAAAGCATTGGCTACAAAACTTATGAACATCATGCTTCATTTTCGGCCAAAAGAAGTGTTCATGCAACATATTATAAGTTTTATTAATTCTAAAATGTCTCATTAAGCCACCACACCACCATGTGCCTCTTTTACAAGCAAATCTCTGATAGAGCATATAGGAATACAAAGCTTACTTTTCTTAAATAAGAATTCATGAAACACATGATAATCATTCACAATTGTTTTTGTAAGACAAGATGCATAAATAATTCCCAAGTCTTGGTCATCTCTATATACTTCTTTAATATGTTCAAATCCAAGAATTTTTGCACTAAGAGAAGTAAAAAGATTTTACCTTCTAGATAATGCATCAGCTACTACATTATCCTTATCTTACTTATATTTGATGACATACGAAAATGTTTCAATAAACTCCACCCACTTTGCATGCCTACGGTTCAGTTTGGTTTGACCCTTAAGATACTTAGCTTTCATGATCAGAGTGGATCACAAATTCTCTAGCCCATAAGTAGTGTTGCCACACCTGCAATGTGCAAACTAAAGCAAACAATTCTTTATCATAGGTAGGATAGTTCAATGCTGCCCCATTTAGTTTTTTACTAAAATACATTACGGGTTTTCCATCTTGCATCAAGACAGTACCTATGCCCAAACCACTTGCATCACCCTCAATTTCAAAAGTTTTATCAAAGTTAAGCAAGACAAGTAATGATGCATTGGTTAATTTATTCTTAAGCTCATTGAATGCATTCTCTTGCATATCTCCCCATTTAAAAACAACATTTTTTTTCCACTAAGTCATTCAATGGTGCAACTATGGTGCTAAAATCTTTTATAAACCTTCTATAGAAGCTAACTAACCCATAAAAACTACGAACTTCACTTTCATTTTTTGGTGTTGGCCAATCCCTGCTTGCTTTAACTTTCTCCTCATCTACTACTACTCCATTTTTACCAACTATGAAGCCAATAAAGTTAACTTTTTCCATGCAAAAACTACACTTAATAAAATTAGCATAAAGTTTCTCTTTTCTAACCATAATCAAAACTAACTTAACATGCTCCACATTCTCATGCAAAGTCTTTGAATAAATTAAAATATTATCAAAATACACAACATGCTTTCCTAAATATCTCTCAAAACGTGATTCATTAAGCGCATAAATGTACTAGGAGCATTAGTTAACCCAAAAGGTGTAACAAGCCATTCATACAATCCAAACATAGTTTTGAATGATGTTTTCCATTCATCTCCTACATGCATTCTAATTTGATGATATCCAGATTTCAAGTTAATCTTTGTAAATAATCATGAACCATGCAATTCATCAAGCATATCGTCTAGCCTAGGAATACGATGTTGATACTTTACAGTGATTTTGTTGGTGGCTCTATAATCCCCGCACATGCGCCACGTTCCATCTTTCTTCGGCACCAATAAGACTGGTACAGAACATGGACTTAAACTCTCTCGTATATAGCCCTTCTCCATGCGCTCCTCTACTTGCCTCTGAATTTCTTTAGTCTCAATTGGGTTGGCTCTATAAGCTGGCCTATTAGGAATGACTACCCCAAAATGATGTCTATTTTATGTTTAATACCTATGGGAGGTAGTTTTTTAGGGACTTCATCTTAGAATACATCCTCAAGTTCCTGTAAAAGAGATTGAAACATACTAGGCAAAGACAAATTGTTATTATTAGAGACCGAACATCCTTCCTGGTACATAAGTACAAAGATGATTTTTTTTGTGAAAACATTGCCCTTCTTCTAACCTCTCCAACTCTAGCCAAACAACTTGCATTCTTTTTTTTTTTTTTTTTTTTTTGTTCTTCTTAATTTCATTCTTTTTTTCACTATGTTTTTCTCTCCATTCTTCATCGAACTCTTTCTTTTTTTTCTCCAACTTTAATTCATCAGCAAATACATCTGCAGAACTCAAAGGTACAAGAGTGGTTTTTCTACCATCTTTTATAAAATAATACCTATTCAAATAACCATCATATATGACCTTCCTATCAAATTGTCAAGGTTGGCCAAGCAATATGTCTCTAGCAAGCATTGGTAGCACATCACAAAGAAGTTCATCATTATATTTTCCCAAAGTAAAAGATATTAAAGCTTGAGAAACTACCTTCATTGTTCCACTGTCATTGAGCCATTGAAGCTTGCAAGGTTTAGGATGGTGTTGAGTTGAAATTTGCAACCTTTTGATCAGCATGGTACTTACGACGTTGGTGCAGCTTCCACTATCAATTACAAGACTACAAGGAGTCCCCTTGACTAAACACCTTCAGTGAAATAGGTTGACTCATTGATCATCAACATCATTATCTGTAACTTGAGTTTTAAGAAGTCTTCTGGTAACAAGTGTCAAATGACTCCCATCTTCTAGTTCCTCCTCATTCTCCTGGATTTCTTCTTCAACTAGCTCATCTTGGTCACTTTCCTCACTATCTGTGACAACTTGTCTATTCTTGATGATCATGACTGAAATGACCCTAAATTTTCACATACTTAGAGTCATTACTAACGTCTCAAGCTCATCTACAATGCAGAAATATAACTCTTACAAGAACATCATTTATAACGTAAACTTCGAAAAATGCTTAAAACAACTTCTTCTCTGAAAAACACGTTCATGGTCTTACATGTTTAAATACGAAATACTTAAATTTAGAGAAAATAAAAAACAAATACAAAATAGTTTAAAACAATGAAATGCAAAACAACTTATTCTAACTTATGACTAGGAATTTAAATATGAGTCTACCCTATGCACGTGCCACAGTCTCTGCTCGCGATGTCGTCGTCCTCCATACAAGTTGCCTTGCCTTTACCTGAAAAATGACGTGGCACACGGCCTGAGTATTTCAAAGAATACTCAATATGTGGTCCCATTATTGGGGGTCATGCAGATGCAAACACATGCAATCATGATTTTGGGACCTATCTCTAATCATTATAAGGGTGGCCTCCAGTCTCGGACAAATTGGATGTGTAGTACTTCCCTACACACGACTCACACATGTGAGTGTGAATCTCCAGGGTGCTTGCATACCCCCTGGACCCTCTGGTCAAGCTAATCTGTAGCGACGTCCGGAGGTAAGCGGAACCCCATAGTCATGCGCCTCATGAACACCCTCATCTGTGCGCATTCGCGCTAGTACACGTTCGCACTCATCATCGTACTGTGCGCGTCCGCACTCATCATCTCTAGGGGAAGTAGCCCTATGCTTATGAACATACAATATGCATGAGGTCCCTCTAAAATCCATCATAACGTCTCTTCTGACACAACCCTCTAGTCTCATCTCTTTGTTACTCTAGGTAACACATACTTTTAGATATTTATATTAATATCATTTTCTTGCTCTTAAGGTTGTGTCCTATGTCAATCTAACGACGTGATGCAATATGACACTCATCATCACATAGTATGCTCAATATGGAAAATATCATCATATTAAGGTAAACGTCACGCAATCATCATACTCATCATATTGCCATAAAGTGCATCAAGCATACCAAGTACATCATTCATATAACGTCATCACATCACTATCTAATGTCATCAAGTCATCAAGTCATCATATAACATCATCATCTAACATCATCACGTCATCACATAACATTATCACATCATCATACATAAGACAAGTCTTTCGACCGAGCCAATAGTAAGACCACTTACCTTATTAGCTTAGGTTGGTATCACCAATTTTTCACAGATTTGTTCTTTGTATCCAAGCCAACCTATATGAACCATGACATCGATTTTAATTTCAATTCTCTAAATTTTACAATGGTCCATGTGTTAAACTTCATGTGAACATTAGAGACTTTATGAGTATTGAATATTTATATATATATATTTCTCATCATCCTTTTTGGTCGGTGTATTTACTCTTTCAAATTGATTATGTATTGATTTTAATTATGTTTACCAAATCTTCCCTTTCCTCTCTCTTCAATTCTTTTCAAAAATTCTATTTTTTTTTTCCTTTTCCTCTCTCCTTAATTCTTTTAAGACCTCCTTGTTTAGTTCTTTTCTTCTCTGTCAGTTTAGTAAATGAAAATGGAGTTCTAATTCTAAATAATTGTACAAAGGAAAAGATCTATGATTTCATCTAAACATCTGACATGATTTCCAATTGGTAACTAAAATCTAAATAATTAGGTAATGGAAAAGGAGATTTGATTCTAATTAATTGGACAAAGATTTTGATTTTCCTTTTTTTTTTTAATTATGTACTTTTACCGTTTTCAACAAAGTCTGATTTTCTGTAAGATATCTTTCTAAATATTTGAAAAAGAGATCTGAGATAACTTTTTTATCTCTTGCAAAAGTTAAAAGAAAAAAGGTAAACTTACCAATAACTTTTCTATCTCTTTCCATTCCCTATTAAATTTGATTGAAACTAAAGTCCTTTCCAATTTTTCTCTCCCAAAATGTGGGATCTTCCTTTTTCTCCTATTTTTCTCTTCCCAAAATAGGCCATTTTTTTTTTTTTTTTTTTTTTTTTTTTTTTATTTTTTTTATTTTTGTGTTTTTTTTACGGATCATTTTGTGGCGGTAGTAGGTGTTCCGGAGAGATATTTAGGAGGAGGTAGAGAGAGAGTTGCGATCATTTACCTTTTTTTAATTATTATTTACTTATTATTATTATTATTATTATTATTATTATTATTATTATTATTATTATTTATTTATTTATTTAAAATTTTGGGATCGTTGCCATTACTCTCTTGTTAGGACAATCACGACTAATATGACAAATTCCTTGACATTTCCAACATTTGATGTCTCTGTTTCTTTCTCAAACCTTCTTATATTCCTCCGTTTTCTCTTTACCCTTGGAGGTCTCAACTTTGTTCTTTTTGTCAATCTCATACTCCCCACTAACTTTGAAATCTATCTTTTCAATATTTGCATTCTTTTTCCAAGTGTTGAAACGAGTAGACTTTGAAATACAATATCTCTTGGAGTTCTCCTTCTCCCAAGCTAGTTGTCCTTCAATTTTGACAGCAAGGAGTAACAATTCTTGCATATCAAAGTACGCTTGACTATCCACTTAATGAGCAAGTTGTTGGTTTAACCCACCAAGGAATCTAGCCATTGTATCCTCCTCGTCTTCATTAATACAAGCTCTATTCATAAGGGCCTCCATTTCTTTGTAATATTCTTCGACACTTTTGGATCCCGGTTGCAAAGTATAGAGTTTTTGCTTGAGTACTCGAGAATAATGCTTAAGAATGTACCTTTTTCTCATTACTGTCTTCAATTCCTCCCACGTTTCAATTGGTTCTTCATAATTTCTCCTCCACTCTGATTTCAAAGATGTCCCCCATATAATGGCGTAAACACAAAATTCAACCACAGCAAGCTTCAACTTTCTTTCTTCACTGAAACTGTTGCAATTGAAAACATGCTCCTCTCATATTGCAAATACTTCTCTGGATTAGATCTCCCATAGAAAGTTGAAATTTTCAGCTTTACTCCCCCGACTCCTCTTTCTTCTCCTCTCTCATACTGGTACTCCCTCTCAATTCTTTTTGGTGCTAAAATTCTCTACCTCTTCTTCCGACTCTTCCTCTCCCTCGACCGACATCTCTCCCTCCCCTAGGACTATGTCCCGATAAAAGGTTGACATTGTCATCTTCTTCATTTTCAACTCCTTCATTCAAGAGTACTTCCCTCCCTTGAAGATTACATAAGGCTATTTCAATTCGCTCCATCTAGTCTGTCAATGTACTAATAACTTGATTCAAATGAGTAATTGTTCCGACCTATGCTTCTCTCCACCTAGCTTCATTGATCTCCCCTCATTTCCTCCGTCTTGGTTCATGATTGTACAAACAGTAGTTAAATATGTTTAGGACCTCACACACTCAACTCACTGATTTTACACTTAGAGGACTCGTGACACACAAAGGTCGGTTGTTTGGGAAAGTGACTAAATTATGCTCAAGGTAGGCTAATATATGGGTAAAGCAATTCTGATAGTAGCCAGCTATTCAAGGCAATCAAGATAAGTTAATTATGAAATAACAGCAAAATAAAACTGAACAAACAAATAAGGAACATAAAGATATTTTTGGATAGAATTGCACACTGAAAAAAATCCAAAAAGAAATGACGTGAAGATTTTAAGAACCATTTAACTTTCCTTTTCACATAATTCGGGAAATTTAGAAGTTATCTTCAAGTGTAAGAAAAAAAATATCAAACACAACAATTCTAGATTTAGATGGTTTAAGAAAAATGGGAATCAAAGTTTATTTGATCTTCAAATAAACTTGCAAATGATCTAAAATAAATGATAAGGATCGTTTATAGTCACCATCATAAGAACAAATATGATAAGATTTTTTTTTTTTTTTGTCTTTTTTTTTTTCAAGATCTAAATGTGATCTTTAGGAAGAAGAGGAGAACAAAGTGAAAATTGATGAAATGCAAGAAAATAAATGGACAGATATAAAGAAAAGATAAACGTAGAAATGAAAGATAAAATTAATTCTAGAGTCGGCCACAAAGATGCAACCTAGGCTCAGATATCAAATTGATAAGGCAACCCTAATCCTCAGCCCAACGATCCAAGTTTTTGTTGAAGCAAGAACCCTTGAATCAAAGTAATTAACACCTCTTATACGAAATTCGGATCAACCAAGAGATAAGGCTAGAACTAGATTTCCTCTTACAATCTTACGATCAAAGATCTATAAGCAAGATTTGAAAACCTTGTTCTAATTGAGTCACTCCACAATTGAACTTGATCGAGATTTAATTGAATGACTCAGATGCAATTTATCACAAGAATTGCTTGGAACTTAGAAATGGCAAAATTGATACTCGGAAGATCTCAATTGCATTCATCCACGATTCTGATTTTTACCTAACATATTGTGGGTATTTATAGTCTCCAAACAAAAGATGTTTGTGGCTGGGATTCAATCCCGTTCCCAGTCTCCACAAAGACAAAGTCAATTTGACCATTTGACCATTACAAAATGAAAAAGAAAAAATAATAAAATCTTTTAACAAACGTTAATATGTTTGATTGGCTAAAGAGATAAACTTGAAATTTATTGGGCTTTACCTGGGTAGGTTTGAATCTTCGTGTTGACATTTTTAACACACATCTACTTGTTCGAATCTTCTTTTCTCGGGTCTGTTTTAGTCCGTTAATTGTTAGGATCGCATAACAACGCACACGCTCGATCTAGATGAACACAAAGAACAGGATAGAGAAAAGTGCAAGGAGAACTCTTGCTAAAAGGATTTTTTTTTATTGATGACTTCACGTATGTATAGTAAGAGAGAATTACAGAGAATAGAAAGTACATTTTAAAAGCTATACTGGACGGGATATATATATAGTTCAGTTTACTATATATAGGTTTACCAGATTTAACCATCTACTATATATATAGCTATTTACTATATATAGCTTTACCCGATTTAACCATAGCTATTTACTATATATAGCTTTACCCAATTTAACCATCTACTATATATAGCTATTTACCATATATAGCTTTACCATATATAGCTTTACCGGATATAGCTTTACCAAATATACTTTATCAAATATAACATTGACCAAGCTATAAATAAGCAGCAGACTCCATAACCTAACAATTCTCCCACTTGGAGACTGATCTAGTCAACCAAGAATTTCATTCTCAAATGACCATGAGCATCTTCATGGTCTTTATGGCACCATATCAATTGAGGCTTTGCACAACCTCAATATTCCAACATTAACACATTTTGTTAACATGTTTGCTGGATTCTTTGCACCCTCTATCTTCTCCAAACACATCACCATCTTTCACTAATGTGCAAGTGAAATGGTATCGTCTTCTGTGTTTTCTCTTTAAATGGTAGACCGGGTTCCTTCGCCAACTGTATGACACTCTGACTATCTCTGTAAAGAATATCTTCGTGCTACTTCTTGCCCATTCTTCCAGATAGTCAGTCATCCATATCGTCTTCTTTTCAGCTTCAACTATTGCCACGTACTCAGTCTCAGTACAACGCATTTTTTAAGCCTAGACGTCTCATCATCCATGGCTTGCTCTTATTTGGTTGTATCCTCCAACTGTAGCGCCTCATCAAAGGGCTCTGATTCCCTTTCATCAGCAAAAAATAGTGTAATGAAGGTACATACATATCGGGTACTCTGTTAGTATAGGATGATCTTCTCAACATCAGTTCAGGTGTCACTTGCTCCACTGTTGATTCCTCCGCAACAACCTCAGGAGTTTGTTCAGTATCTGCTACAAGATCACTTGGTGATTTTCTCCGCAACTCAACCTCAACTCCCACTTGCTTTGTTTTCTTGGAACCTTGCTCCACATCTGGTTCCTCAGCAGTAGTCTCAGGAGTTTCTTGAGTATCTGCTACAACATCACTAGGTGAGTTTCCCTGCAACTCAAGCTCAACTCTCACTTGCTTCGTGGTCTTGGAACCTTGCTCAACATCTGGTTCCTCAGCAGTAGTCTCAGGAGTTTCATGAGTATCTGCTACAACATCACTAAGTGAGTTTTCCTGCAACTTAAGCTCAACTCCTACTTGCTTCATCGAACCTTGCTCCACATATGGTTCCATTTCCAACCGCACTTTCTTCAATTCTCTGGCGGTCCTTGTGAAGCTAACTCGTTTCTGCTTGCTCATAACGTAGTTCTCACAACGACCCACATCAACAGATTTTAGACCTTCTAAAACTCCTCTCGCAGCCAACCTCTTCATTCCTTTCGCGCTCATATGTTCAAGTCTATTGTGCCGTAGACTAGAATTTGAAGCATTCTCAACAACAGCAACTATGTTCATAAACCCTACAGTGGTGTATAAGGTTCCAGATTTTGAGCCACGTGCTACCACCGTAGCACCCTTCATAATCTTCCACAAACTCTTCCCTAACTTTATTGCATAACCTGTGCTGTCCAACTGACCAATAGAGATCAGATTCTTCTTGAGACCAAGAATATATCTGACATTCTCTTGTTCTTTTTCCTTCTATCACATTCTTTTTCCTTCTATCACATTCCTTTAAAAATAATTCTTTTATGAGAAATAAAAAATTTTACACTATTTAAAATTCTACGTTACACATACCTTTCCCTAAAACGCGACTCTTGACGGGTAGAGAACAATAAATTTTTTTTATTTAAATATTGATTTAATTAAAACATCTAAGGTTAGGTAGCTTAGTTGGTTAACAAGCTAAAGCATTGGTCTTATACCAAAATCCTTTAATATGTGATTTTCAATTTAATAAAATTTCCTCAACTCACTCAAACTTCAATTTTTTTTTTTTTTTTTTTTTTTGAAAATTTTATTACTGTATGTATGGCACCTAAACCTTCTAGTTACCCTCACTAGTTTCTTTTCTATACATTGTCTCATCCATTAATCTATTTTTACCTATTTTTGCTATATTTCAACTCACCCTTCGATTGAAAAGATCGGGAACCATTCTTGATCGTCAAAATTTATTTACCGTGACAAACAAGACCTCATAACCATTATCATAGTCATTACAACCCCTAACATTAGTTCTTGATAATGTACCTAATGACATGTACCGAAAAGAAAAATTAAAAAGCACTAAAAAATGAAGATAGAGGTTGCATTTGTTGAGTCACTTGTGGCTTTAGTGGAAGGGAGTGGAGATCAGACCTAGGTACTTGTAACAGCTAGAAAGGTTGATGGAAGAGAAGTTAGCACGTTGCAACTTGAAAGGGAAAATAATGACACGCTAAAATATATAGAAAATTTTACATGTTTACAACACATAGCACAGTTTTATGTGTTTCATAAGGTCTTGAATGACTCATTGTAAATATTTTGTTGCCTATAATTATAAAAATATTCATATTTGATATAACTATATTTACAAGTTCAATATCTAAAGTTTCAGAAAATGGAATATTTGATGCATTGATATATTCCATTTTGTAATTGGTTATACATATAACATCCGAGCCTTGACGAGGAGTAAATCAATGGTTATACATAGTAAAGTGATATAAGGTAAACGACACATAAAGTAAATAGTCATATATATTAAATAAAGTAATTTATGTAGTCTCTGTTACCGTATACACCTAAACTCATCCATATAAACCTTATGTATTTTATGTAGTCTCTGTCACTGTATACACCTAAATTCTAAGCCAATGTTCCTCCTTACATTTTTCTCTCTCATATTCTTTGTGTTCATCTAGATTAAGTGGATGCGTTGTTGTGCGGTCCTAACAACTAGTATCAGACGTAGACGAGATCACCATGATCTGTGAAGATGAAAAGTTCAAAGATTGGAATTGGATCCAATTTTAGTTTCTAGAATATGCAAAAATTGAAGATTATCTATACCAGAAAGGTCTTCACACTCTATACAGAAAGGTCTTCACAAGCCCCTCTTCATGTAACACTTTAGTCCCAATGAGGAGTTTTGTATACTCAATTTTTTCATTAATAATTTAAATTCTTTGAATTTTATTGTGAGTCTTAGGGTTGAATTTCAAGAGGGTGCGGAAAAAAAAATTCTTAGAAAAATTAAAAAAATAAAGAAAAATATAAACGAAAATGAAGAAAATTAGGAAAATGGGTCAAAATTAATCTCGAGAGCCAAATTGGTCATTTTGATCCACATTACGTGATTAACTATCTAAAGAAACCCTAATCAGACTCCTTCCACCTCAAGCATGATTCCGTCCATACATCTTTCAAGAACTTGCTCAGAAACTTGTTGAGATCAAGTCTGAATACTTGAATCATCAAAATCCATCATGAATAAAAAAAAGAACCAGATAAGATTTCATATTTTTTACTCTCAAAGTTTCCTCAAATCCGTGAGGTTTTTTAAGTAATTGGGTTCTAAGATTTTAGTATGATGATCTTGTAAGGGTGTGACGACCCTATTTTTCGATTGATATAAAGTCACTGTCACATGCATGACGTGATTTTTTTATGCAGAAACATTTATTTGAAATAATTCATAAAACAATGTCATGGACTTAAACGGTCGTAGTAAAAGCATTAAAACAAAACAATGAAAAATAATCAACGTGAAATATAAATAAATCAAAGAAAAGATTAAAACGATATCTTAATCTAACCTATGAGCTACGAAATAAATAAAATGTAACTCTCCTAATACAAGTTCCATGATCTTCAACGCGATGTCGTTGTCCTCCATACATGGGTGCCTTGGCTTTACCTGAAATATAAGAATCACACGAGGCTTGAATATTTGAAGAAATACTCATTATGTGAACTAGTCATTGGGATCAGAGAATGCAAGTACATATAGAATGATGGGACATAATTTAAAATCATCTCCTCTTAGGCGACTTTTTATTAGGCGGCTTTTTAGTCGAGGAAGATTGGATGTGTAGTACTTCTTTACATACAACATACACATGTGAGCATGGGCCCACTAGGCAGGCTTGCACACCCCTTGGGTTTGCTGGTTGAGTTAGCTTTTATGGGCTGTTGTCGAACACCTGGAGGGAATAGTGACGGTCGTAACATCATGGTAAATGTGACAGTTATTTTAGTCTCATAGTGTACACGTCCGTACTCATCATAAAAGGGGCAGTATCCCGATGCCCGTGAACATATAATTATGCATGAAGTCAATATTTTCCATCATAATAAATATGCAAGACAACCCTTATTCTTTCATCACATATCACACTTGGTAATATGCATACATAAAGTCTCATCAAATCAATTCATTCATAACAATACTTTCAAATCATGGCATAGGGGTTGTGCACCGTAAATTTTCCTTATTTCAAAACATATCATAGCACGTCATAGTATACTATATCACACAAAGAACATGTGCAGGGCCACTAGGCACGTGTCATTATACATAAATCAATTCCTTCAGCCAAACCGATAGTAGAACCATTTACTTCGTTGGCCTTGGTCGAAGCTACTACGACCCCTTGATGCAAACTTAACTTTGGTCTCTAAAATATAATTCTACCTAAGGAATCCCACAATCTTAAGTTAGAATTCTACTATGGAAATTTGCTCATCTAAATTTTTATAAAATAATTTAAGCTTCACTACAAATAATTTAAACTAGTTAAAAGTAGTCACGAACCTCTCTTGGGGGTGAAGCCGGATACCCATGACCACGGAACAGTGGAATCTCAAGGATCGATAAGCCTTAGGGATGATTCGGTTGACGCTATCCAGAAACGTGGCATTTAACATCATCAAGGAGAAGACAACGTCAGATCTGATGAAGGCGCTGTCAAATATGTATGAAAAACCGTCGGCTATGAACAAGGTGTATTTGATGCGTAGATTGTTCAATCTACAGATATCTGAAGGTGGACGTGTTGCTGATCATATAAATGAATTCAATATGATCATAAGTCAACTGAGTTAGGTTATGGAGCCTGATGTTTATTTATAGCTTGGTCAACGGTTATGTCCGGTAAAGCTATATTTGGTAAAGCTATATATAGTAAAGCTATATATGGTAAAGTTATATCCGGTAAAGCTATATATGGTAAATAGCTATATATAGTAGATGACTAAATCTGGTAAAGCTATATATAGTAAACTAAACCATATATATATCTCGTCCGGTAGAGCTTTGAAAAAATACTTTCTATTCTCTGTACTCTTTCTTGTTGTACATACCTGAAGTCATCAATAAAAACAAAAAAATCCTTTTAGCCAGAGTTCTCCTTGCAATTTTCACTATCCCATTCTTTGTGTTCATCTAGATCGAGCGTGTGCGTTGTTGTGCGATCCCAACAACTGGTATCAGAGCTAACGACTGGTATCGATCCCCAACACTCATCAAATCAATTCATTCATAACAATACTTTCAAATCACGGCATAGGGGTTGTGCACCGTAAATTTTCCTTATTTCAAAACATATCATAGCACGTCATAGTATACCATATCACACAAAGAACATGTGCAGGGCCACTAGGCATGTGTCATTATACATAAATCAATTCCTTCAGCCAAACCGATAGTAGAACCATTTACTTTGTTGGCCTTGGTCGAAGCTACTACGACCCCTTGATGCAAACTTAACGTTGGTCTCTAAAATATAATTCTACCTAAGGAGTCCCACAATCATAAGTTAGAATTCTACTATGGAAATTTTCTCACCTAAATTTTTATAAAATAATTTAAGCTTCACTCCAAATAATTTAAACTAGTTAAAAGTAGTCATACTAACCTTAAATGCTTCTGAAGAAGTGAAACTAGTAGAAAAGGTTATGAGCATATCACATCCAAGTTGGATCCGCCAAAATGCTAACTTCGAGCCATCATAAACTATAATCTCCAACTACCTTCGAATCGCTCAAGTGGGATGAAAAGAAAACCAAGACTCTCTTTTATAGTGGAGTTCAACTCCCTACTTTCTCAACATAACCGATGTGAGGTTGTGCAAAGCCTTAATTGGTTTGTGTAGTGAAGATATTGATGGTCATTTGAGAATGAAATTCTTAGTTGACTAGATCAATGTACAAGTGGGAGAATTGTTAGGTTATAGAGTCGGCTGCTTTTTATAGTTTAGTCAATGGTTATATATATTAAACTATATATAGTAAACAACTATGAACAGCAAAAGCTAGATGTACCTTTATGATAACTGAACCATATACATACCTTTTAGACAGTATTTCGAAAGCCTACTTTTTGCCTTATCTATATTGTCTATTAGTGTACGTACCTGCAGTCATCAATATAAATCTCAAGCCAATATTCCTACTTGCATTTTCTCTCTCCTATTTTTTGTGTTCATCTAGATCGAGTAGGTGTATTGTTTGTTAGGATCGATATCAGTCGTTAGCTCTGATACCAGTTGTTAGGATCGAATCAGTCGTTAGCTCTGATACCTGTTGTTAAGATCGCACAACAACACACACGCTCGATCTAGATGAACACAAAGAAAAAAAGGATAGAGAAAATTGCAAGGAGAACTCTGGCTAAAAGGATTTCTTTGTATTGATGACTTCACGTATGTACAGAGAGAATTACAGAGAAAAGTACATCTCCAAAGCTCTACTGGACCAGATATATATATGGTATAGTTTACTATATATAGCTTTACTAGATTTAGCCATCTACTATATATAACTATTTACCATATATAGCTTTACCATATATAGCTTTACTATATATAGCTTTACCAAATATAGCTTTACCGGATATAACCGTTGACCAAGCTATAAATAAGTATCAGGCTCCATAGCCTAACAATTCTCCCACTTGGAGACTGATCTAGTCAACCAAGAATTTCACTCTCAAACGACCATGAGCATCTTCACTGCACCATACCAATTGAGGTTTTGCACAACCTCAATATCCCAACATCAACACATTTTGTCAACATGTTTGCTGGATTCTTTGCACCCTCTATCTTCTCAAAACACATCACCATCTTCAACCAACCGCTGAGTGAAATGGTATCGCCTTTTGTGTTTTGAATGATAGACTGGGTTCCTTGCCAACAGCATGAGTCTCAGGAGTTTCTTGAGTATCTGCTACATCACTATGTGAATCTTTTAGCAACTCAACCTCAACTCCCACTTGCTTCACCTCTGATTTCTCAGCAAGAGTCTCAGGAGTTTCTTGAGTATCCGCTACAACATCACTCTGTGAATCTTTGAGCAACTCAACCTCAACTCCCACTTGCTTCACCTCTGGTTTCTCAGCAAGAGTCTACGGAGTTTCATGAGTATCCGCTACAACATCACTCTGTGAATTTTTTAGCAACTCAACATCAACTCCCACTTGCTTCACCTTTGGTTTCTCAGCAAGAGTCTCAGGAGTTTCATGAGTATCTGCTACAACATCACTCTGAATTTTTGAGCAACTCAACATCAACTCTCACTTGCTTCACTTCTGGTTTCTCAGCAAGAGTCTTAGGAGTTTCATGAGTATCCGCTACAACATCACTCTGTGAATCTTTGAGCAACTCAACATCAACTCTCACTTGCTTCACCTCTGGTTTCTCAGCAAGAGTCTCAGGAGTTTCATGAGTATCTGCTACAACATCACTCTGTAAATCTTTGAGCAACTCAACCTCAACTCCCACTTACTCCACCTCTGGTTTCTCAGCAAGAGTCTTCCGGCCCATGCAACCTCCTCTGGAGTTTCAGCGACACTTCTAGCCGACGTAACCTCCTCTGGAGTTTCAGCGACACTTCTAGCCGACGCAACCTCCTCTGGAGTTTCAGCGACACTTCTAGCCGACGTAACCTCCTCTGGAGTTTCAGCGACACTTCTAGTTGACGCAACCTCCTCTGGAGTTTCAGCGACGCTTCCGGCCGACGCAACCCCCTCTGGAGCTTCAGCGACGCTTCCGGACGACGCAACCCCCTCTGGAGCTTTAGCGACACTTCCAGACGACGCAACCCCCTTTGGAGTTTCAGCGACGCTTCCGGCCGACGCAACTCCCTCTGGAGCTTCAGCGACGCTTCCGGCCGACGCAACCCCCTCTAGAGCTTCAGCGACGCTTCCGGACGACGCAACTCCCTCTAGAGCTTCAGCGACGCTTCCAGAGGACGCAACCCCCTCTAAGGCTTCAGCGACGCTTTCGGATGATGCAACTCCCTCTAGAGCTTCAGCGACGCTTACGAACGACGCAACCCCCTCTGGAGCTTCAGCGACGCTTCTGGACGCGCAACCCCCTCTGGAGCTTCAGCGACGCTTCCAGACGATGCAACCTCCTCTAGAGTTTCA
This sequence comes from Cucurbita argyrosperma subsp. sororia, assembly GCA_018691285.1. NCBI lineage: Eukaryota > Viridiplantae > Streptophyta > Magnoliopsida > Cucurbitales > Cucurbitaceae > Cucurbita > Cucurbita argyrosperma. Next base: position 6,500,242 of record CM031900.1, on the reverse strand, counting down.
GCGACGCTTCCAACCAACGCAACCCCCTTTGGAGTTTCAGCCAGCGACGCTGCCGGCCGACGCAACTCCCTCTAGAGCTTCAGCGACGCTTCCGGACAGCGCAACCCCCTCTAGAGCTTCAACGATGCTTCTGAACGATGCAACCCCCTCTAGAGCTTCAGCGACGCTTCCGGATGACGCAACCCCCTCTAGAGCTTTAGCGACGCTTCCAGATGACGCAACTCCTTCTGGAGCTTCAGCGACGCAACCCCCTCTGGAGCTTCTGCGACGCTTCCGGCAGACGCAACCCCCTCTGGAGTTTTAGCGATGCTTCCGGATGACGCAACCCCCTCTGGAGCTTCAGTGACGCTTCCAGACGACGCAACCTCCTCTCGAGTTTCAGCGACGCATCCGGCCAACACAACCTCCTCTAGAGTTTCAGCAGCGACGCTGCCGGTCGACGCAACCCCCTCTGGTGCTTTAGCGATGACATAACCCCCCTCTGGAGTTTCAGCGATGCTTCCGGACGATGCAACCCCCTCTGGAGTTTTAGCGACGCTTCCGGCAGAGGTATCCCCCTTCAGGGCTTCAGCAACACTTTCGGCCGAGGTATCCTCCTCCTCCGGGGTTTCAACAATGCTTCCGGCCGACGGAGTCCCCTTCAGGAATTCAGCAATGCTAACGATCGAGGGAGCTCGCTCCGGTACTTTTCTTCAATTCTCTAGCAGTCTTTGTGAAGCTAACTTGTTTCTGTTTTCTCGTAACGCAGTTCTCACAAGGATTCGTAACAATCTCTACATAAAATACACCTTGTTCATAGCCAACGATTTTTCGTACATATTCGATAGCGTCTTCAACAGACCTGACGTTGTCTTCTCCTTGATAATGTTGAACGCCACGTTTCTGGATAGCGTCAACCAGATCAGCCCCAAGGCTTGTCGATCCTTGAGCTTCCACTGTTCCGTGGTCATGGTATCCAGCTTCACCCCCAACAGAGGTTCGTGAAGATCTTTCTAGTACAGATAATCTTCAATCTGCATCTTCCAGAAACCGAAATCGGATCCATCGAACTTCTCAATTCCAATCTTTGAACTTTCCATCTTCACAGATCGTGGTGAATTTTGCCTAAGCTTTGACTTCCGCCTGGCTCCTGGCTCTAACTTCCGCCTGGCTCCTAGCTCTGACTTCTTCCTGGCTCTGACTTCTGCCTGGCTCTGACTTCCGCCTGACTCTGACTTCCGTCTGGCTCTAACTTCAGCCTGGTGAGTTTCGCCTGGCTTTGACTTCTACCTGGCTCCCTTGCGCCTGGCTCCTAGCTCTGACTTCCGCATGGCTCCGACTTTCGCCTGACTCTGTCTTCCGTCTGGCTCTGACTTCTGCCTGGCTCTGACTCTAACTTCCGCCTGGCTCTGATACCAGTTGTTAGGATCGATATCAGTCGTTAGCTCTGATACCAATTGTTAGGATCGATATCAGTCGTTAGTTCTGATATCAGTTGTTAAGATCGCACAACAACGCACACGCTCAATCTAGGTGAACACAAAGAAAAAAAGGATAGAGAAAATTGCAAGGAGAACTCTGGCTAAAAGGATTTCTTTGTATTGATGACTTCACGTATGTACAGAGAGAATTACAGAGAAAAGTACATCTCCAAAGCTCTACCGGACCAGATATATATATGGTATAGTTTACTATATATAGCTTTACCAGATTTAGCCATCTACTATATATAACTATTTACCATATATAGCTTTACCGGATATAGCTTTACCATATATAGCTTTACTATATATAGCTTTACCAAATATAGCTTTACCGGATATAACCATTGACCAAGCTATAAATAAGTATCAGGCTCCATAGCCTAACATTGTTGTGCGATCCTTACAAAATGGTCACCAATAACAAACTAGGTTCTCCTACATGAGTCTGTACAGCTCTACCGACTATGAGTAGTTTGAATCCTCATCTTGAACTTTTTGTACTATTGTGTTTGTAAGTTGAACCAATTTTGATCAATGCAACGTTTCCTACTTCTTTCAAGATTATAGAGGACCGACACCTTCATCCATATAATGCTTCAAAAAATGTCATCTGTTGGTTGCAAAAAAAAAAAAATATATTGTTGTAAGAGAACTCTATGAGGTGTAACTGGTTGTCCTAGGAGAGTCTATAATACATGTCCTTAGCATGTATTCAAGAATCTCATTTAATTTCTCAATTTGTCCAAGTCTATAATACATGTCCTTAGCATGTATTCAAGAATCTCATTTAATCTCTCAATTTGTCTGAGTCTATAATACATGTCCTTAGCATGTATTCAAGAATCTCATTTAATTTCTCAATTTGTCCAAGTCTATAATACATGTCCTTAGCATGTATTCAAGAATCTCATTTAATCTCTCAATTTGTCTGAGTCTATAATACATGTCCTTAGCATGTATTCAAGAATCTCATTTAATTTCTCAATTTGTCCGAGTCTATAACACATGTCCTTAGCATGTATTCAAGAATCTCATTTAATCTCTCAATTTGTCCAAGTCTATAATACATGTCCTTAGCATGTATTCAAGAATCTCATTTAATCTCTCAATTTGTCCATTCGTACGTAGATGAAAGACTTTGCTAAACTTCAATTGTGTTCTCATTGCAGTACGTGGATGGTTAGGTGGATTGAAGGGGTTTAGTATATCAACTAAATTAGCAGTTCGTAGAGGGACTATTGAAGATGATGAAGAAGGGTGGTTTTGTTTTGGTGTTAGTGTTATGGATGGTGGTGGTGGTTGGCGTTGGCAAGGCCGACGAGGAAGCACAAAATAATATCGAAGAAATAGTAGGTAGAGTAATATCGGCATCGGCAGCATCCTCTCCTTCGCCTCCCAACTCCTATTGGGAGGAGGTTCGAAAAGTGGTCAATAGAGCCGTCACCTGCCTCTTCCCACCAAAAATAGACTTCCGACCAGGAAATCCGGTGGAAGATGGACAAGTGAACGGGAATGAGAATATGAAGGAATCCATTACCAAGAGCTTCCACACAACCAAACAAATGGTGGAGGATTCTGCCAATGCTGCCGCTCAAACGCTCCAACCACAACCAGATTCGGAACTCTAGAATCTCGAAAACAAAGGAGGGAGAAACTTACCCATGTGTTCGGTAATTCGAAAGATTCTTCAGCGATTGTGGTGGTAGTGTACAAACGTGAGGATGGGGGAATGAGTGTGATGATTTTCAGCCATCGAAGATCTGAATTTAAGCTGAATCGAACGTTTATTCGAAGGTAACGAAAAACTCATATCACCGAACCTTTCAATCTTGATATCTTGGTTCATATTACATAATAAATTATGAAATAGAGCTTGTTAGAATCGTAATAAGGAGATCTATAAAGTTGTAGTGGAAGTCGGGATGGAATTCAGGCTGTAGGGGTGGATTATGACTTCGAGACATAATCGGTATTAATAGAAAAGTTGGAAAATTTCAGAAAAACGCAAGGAAGAAGAAGGAGCGCGTGCACTATGACACAATCGCGCTTTCGAAGGCAGCGGACTAGCGATTGTGCGGCACTCACTTTCCAGCGACAAGTGAGTTAGCCTATTTGTTCTTGCGTCGCCTACGGCCAAGCGACGTACGGTCGAGCCTCTAGCCTCGGTTTTAAAAGAAGGTTTTAGAAAACGAGGAGAGAGAGATTTTAGAAAGAGAGATTTTAGAAAGAGACGTTATATAGCAAGCAAGAGAAAGATAACAACGGCTTAGCATATATAACCTTGGGTAGGGAGAAGTTGACGACTAGTCATATCCCCCTATAGTACATTCTGGGCCATTTTAGTTCTGGCAGGCGTAGACATGATGTTTTTGAGGTGTCATACGCTTTAGAATTACAAAGGGAAAAACACTAGAATGAAAAGACATGACAAGGGTTTGGCTTGTCATGGGCATGCGGCCATGGGCGACATGCCCTGGACAAGCATGACCGTGACATCCTCCCCCACCTAAGTGGTTGACGTCCCTGTCAACCGACTACTTTCATACCTTGCGATGTGGGTGGCGGCGGAGTTCAGATCTTCGGCGCGTTCCCAGCTGGTTTCCTCCGTAGGGAGATTCTTCCATTTGACAAGGAATTCACGAATCGTCCGTACGGGTCTTCCTATCTTCCTAACCCTGTCGGCTAGGATCTCTTCCACTTCCTTTGTTTCTTTGTGCTTCAGATCGATGTTCGGTCTTGTGGTTGCATTGCGTTGGTCGTCTTCTGGATCAGGGTGATAGGGCTTCAAGTTGCTCACATGAATGACGGGGTGGATTTTCATCCATGCGGGTAGTGCAACTCGGTAGGAGGTAGCCCCAATCTTTTTAAGGACTTCAACCGGGCCTTCATATTTACGAACTAGTCTCTGGTCCTTTCGGCTACGAAATCTGATCTGTTCTGGTCTCAGCTTGATAAGGACTTGATCTCCTGCACGAAAATGAAGGGGGCGACGCTTCTTGTCCGCCCATTTCCTCATATGCTTGGAAGCCTTCTCTAAATATGCCCGGGCTATATCTGTCGTCTGCTTCCATTCCCTTGTAAAGTTGTGAGCTTGAGGGTTTTTTCCTGCATAAGGATGATCAATAATATGGGGTAAGGCCGGTTGTCGTCCACTTACAATTTCGAAGGGACTCTTCCCTGTAGATGAGCTGGTTTGGCAATTGAAGCAAAATTGGGCGACATCTAACAATTGTATCCAGTTCTTTTGGCGAGCGTCGACGAAGTGACGTAGGTATTCTTCGAGCAAGCAATTGAACCGTTCTGTCTGTCCATCGGTTTGAGGGTGATAACTCGAGGAGATGTTCAAGGTTGTTCCCAAGAAAGCGAATAACTCAGTCCAGAACGTCCCAATGAATCTGCCATCCCTATCACTGATGATGCTCGACGGAATGCCCCATAACTTTACAACGTGTTTGAAAAACAGTTGGGCTGTGAGTTCTGCCGAGCATAATTTGGGAGTAGGGATGAATGTCGCATATTTGGAGAATCGGTCTACAATAACCAAGATGGCGTCATATTCCCCGACCTTTGGGAGGTGCGTTATGAAGTCCAGAGATACACTTTCCCAGGGTCTTGTTGGCACGGGTAGAGGTTCCAAGAGTCCAGAGACTTTGGCTTTCTCGACCTTATCCTGTTGGCAGATGAGGCACGTCTTGGTGTATTGCATGATGTCGTCTCGCATGTTTGGCCAAAAGTACCCCTTCTTTATTAGGGCGTATGTTCTTTGCCACCCAGGATGTCCGGCCCACAAGGTATCATGACATTCCTGAATGAGCTTCTTCCTCAGTTCCCCCGTTCTTGGGACGTACAATCTGTTTCCTTTGGTTATCAGGAGGTCCCCCTCAACCCAAAACTGCCGTGTCTTTCCAGCCTTAGCTAGTTCGACAACAGCTTTGGCCGATGGGTCTTTGTGTAAATGTTCCTTGATGATGTCGCGCATCGATCCATCGATCTTACTTGAGTGAATATGGGCTAACATGCACAGGGCCGCATGTTCGCCCTTCCGACTCAGCGCGTCGGCTGCTTGATTACTCTTTCCTGCTTTGTGTTCGAACTTGAAGTCGAATTCGGCCAACGACTCCTGCCACCGGGCTTGTTTTGCTGTTAATTTCGGTTGATCAAAGAAGTGGCAAGTGGCGCTGTTATCCGTCTTCACTACGAACTGTGATCCTAAGAGATACTGTCTCCAGACTCGAAGGCAATGGACTACAGCCAGCATTTCTTTCTCGGAGACAGTGTATCTTCGTTCGGCATCGTTGAGCTTTCGACTTTCGTAGGCGATGGGGTGGCCTTCTTGAATAAGGACTCCACCGAGAGCAAAGTCGGAAGCATCGGTTTCTACTTCAAATGGCTTTGTGACGTCTACCAACCCGAGGACAGGACCCCTCGTCATGGTTGTTTTCAGGTTTTCAAAGGCCATTTGACAATCATTCGACCACGACCAAGGGTGGTCTTTCTTCAACAGCTCTGTCAATGGGGCGGCTCGTCGTGAAAACCCTTCGACGAACCGTCTATAATAGTTGGCTAGTCCTAAGAAGGACCGCAATTCAGATACGGAAGTAGGAACCTTCCATTCTTGGATAGCTTTTATCTTGTCGCTATCCATACTAATTTGTCCACATCTGACGACATGTCCAAGGAAGTTGATGCATGTTTGTGCGAATGCACATTTCTCCTTCTTCACATACAGCTGGTTCTGCCGGAGCTTGTCAAACACTAACTTCAAATGCACTTTGTGTTCCTCGAGGGTTGTGCTGTAAACAACAATGTCGTCGAGGTATACTATGACGAACTGATCCAGGTATTCGTAGAAGACCTGGTTCATCAACGTGCAGAACGTAGCTGGGGCGTTTGTCAAGCCAAAGGGCATTACTAGGAATTCAAAGGCCCCATATCTTGTTACGCACGTCGTCTTGGGTTCGTCCCCTTCGGCAATACGTACTTGATAATATCCTGATCGTAAGTCCAACTTCGTGAAGTACTTGGCCCCGTGGAGTTGGTCGAACAAGTCGGATATTATCGGCAGAGGATATTTGTTGCGTACTGTCACCTTGTTTAAGGCTCTATAGTCTATGCACAGGCGCAACGTCCCATCTTTCTTCTTCTGGAATAGTACGGGGGCTCCATAAGGGGCCTTTGCCGGGCGAATGAATCCCGCCTTCAACAACTCATCCAGTTGTTTCCTCAATTCGGCTAGCTCGGGCGGAGCCATCCGGTATGCGTTCTTTGCTGGCGGCTTAACCCCGGGAAGGAGTTCGATTTCGTGGTCAATGCCTCGACGAGGTGGTAGTGTTTGTGGTAGACTCTCTGGCATGATATCAGTATAGCTGTCTAGTACTTCCTTGATTTCCTCTGGGACAGTCTCTTCGGTGGTTGCTACTTCTATCAGTGGTATGGCCATAAACGTAGGTTCCTCTCGTGCGAGTCCCCTTTTCAGTTGTATGGCCGAGATCATTCGAAGATTACCTGGTTGCTTGATGCTTGCAGGTATTACTGTGGGATTACGGTCGGTGATCACCAAGCATTTTGCCAATGGCATTGGGATGACCTTGTGTTCTAGGAGGAACTCCATCCCAAGTACCACGTCGAAGTCATCCATGCGAACCACGACAAGGTCTAGCTCTCCAGTCCAATCCCCTATTTTGAAGGGGACTCTCTTGGAAACTCCCACAATAGGCAAGGCCTCGGAATTGACAGCTTTCATTTTCCCCGGGTCTTTTCCTATGGTGAGTCCCAATCTTCTGGCTTCTTGATCAGCAATGAAGTTGTGGGTTGCTCCAGAGTCTATCAGAGTGCTCTTGCTCGGTTGAGAATTTATTGTGGCATCTACGAACATGAGCCCTTTCTCTAGTACCTCCTTCGGTTCGACTTTCCGTTGGAGGGCTGACAAGAATTTGAGTGCGCCCATTCGGGGGTTGTCGTGATCTTCCTTCTTGTCTAGCAAAGTCTCGACCCTTGCTTCATTGCTCTCTTGAATGGACACTTGAAGTGCAGTGAGAGAGGCCCGATGAGGACAGTATGATACCTTGTGGGGGCCTTTACACAGCATGCATTGCAAAGGTGTCGTCGGGTGGTTCTTTTGATGGTAATGCCCTCGAGAAGTCCCCGCTTGATTGTTCTGAGGAGGTCTATCCGTCCATCCATTCGGTCTGTTGGGACTTCCATTTCGCTGGCCTGGTGGTCTGTATGGTTTGCCCCCATTGTTTGGGGCTGGTGTCGCTCTTCTTTGGGATTCTGCTTCGTTCCCACAGTCTACGAGTCTCTCGGCGCAGGCCATTGCGGCAGCTAGGGTTTGGACCCCTGTTCTCATGTATCTTTGTTTTGGCCCACGGCTGTAGACCATTTATAAAGAAGAACACCTTGTCCTTCTCTGCTGTGCCCCTGATATCCAGCATCAGGGTTGAGAACTGTCTGACGTAGTCCCGTATGTTTCCAGTGTGTTTCAGGGCTACTATTTTCTCCATTGCTATATGCCCTGCGTTTTCGGGGAGGAATTGTTCCCTCAACTCTCTCTTGAGGTCCTCCCATGAGTCAATGGTGCACAATCCATCCTCGATGTCTTGCACCTTCGTACGCCACCACAGTTTGGCGTCGTCTATGAGATACATCGCGGCTACAGTCACCTTCTTGTCGTCGGTACAAGCCGTTGTGGCTTTGAAGTACTGTTCGACGTCAAAGATGAAGTTCTCCAACTCCTTGGCGTCCCGATTCCCTTTGAAGGCTCTAGGGTCTGGGAACCTTAGTTTGTTGGATCCTGTATTAGTTTGTCCAGCCGCGACACCTTCCACGGCTTTCATGGTAATTTCAATTCGAGTGCTCATGGCGGCCATCCTTTCTTGGAGGTCGTCGACTGTTGATCTGAATTCATCAGCCAATCCATTGAACAAACTCATCATTGTGTTTTGTAGTACGTCGAACTCTTCGCCACGTCCCTCTTTGTGTGCGACAGAGCTATCCGGACTATCAGACGGTTTTGGGCTGCTCGTAGGAGCAACTCTTTCTTCGAGCGAGGTCACTCGAAACAATAGTTCTGCGATTAGCAACCCATCCAGGCGGTTGCCCATTGCGTCGACTTGGAGGACTTTCTCACTCAGTTCGGTCACCCGTGTTTCCAGGAAACGGAGGGTGTCAGGGACTTCTTTGAGGAACAGCATTTCCTCCTCTATTAGCGTAAGCCGGTCGGCTTGTGCTTTGGGTGTCGACTTTGTCGTCGACATGATCTCGATCTATATGACGTTACGGAGCTAACAAAGCTCTGATACCACTTGACACAATCGCGCTTTCGAAGGCAGCGGACTAGCGATTGTGCGGCACTCACTTTCCAGCGACAAGTGAGTTAAGCCTATTTGTTCTTGCGTCGCCTACGGCCAAGCGACGTACGGTCGAGCCTCTAGCCTCGGTTTTAAAAGAAGGTTTTAGAAAACGAGGGGGAGAGAGAGATTTTAGAAAGAGAGATTTTAGAAAGAGACGTTATATAGCAAGCAAGAGAAAGATAACAACGGCTTAGCATATATAACCTTGGGTAGGGAGAAGTTGACGACTAGTCATATCCCCCTATAGTACATTCTGGGCCATTTTAGTTCTGGCAGGCGTAGACATGATATTTTTGAGGTGTCATACGCTTTAGAATTACAAAAGGGAAAAACACTAGAATGAAAAGACATGACAAGGGTTTGGCTTGTCATGGGCATGCGGCCATGGGCGACATGCCCTGGACAAGCATGACCGTGACACTACATTGGGTAATTTAATTACTCATCAAAATTATTTAACTTTTCTTTCTAGATTTAGTTGATGCAGGCCAACCGAAGATGAGGACGAGACCAGCGGGCTAGAGACTATTTGGGAATCCATGTCTGTGTTTGTTTTGTGTACTTATGCTTTCGTTGTCAAGAATTTACTTTGGTCGTTTTTAGTTTTAAATAGTACTGGTTTTAAATGTTTTATTGGATGTTTTTGGAAATATTTTGAAATTTATGATTGGTTGTCGGAGTTTATTATCGATGTCTGTGGTAGCTCCTGTGAATCATGTTGACGATGAGCGGGTGTTACAATAAACGAAGCTCCTTTCACACACTTCACTCTACACGAAGAGTTTCACATTCCTTGTTAATTGGGTCAAGTCTACGCTGATCTTGAAAAATTATCGAATGAATATCTTATAGTACCATGCTGACCTCAGGAAACTCCTCACATCTACGGTTGAGGTTGACCGAGGTTGACCATGGTGGTATATCACTGTATTAACTTTAATTGAATCCACTAAAATACCCTCACCTGATACAACATGTCCAAGAAAGTTACTTCTTGAAGCTAAAACTCACACTTTAAGAACTTAATGTATAGCTAATGCGCATTCATCACTATCAAATCTCTCCTTAGATATACCACATGCTCTACATTAGTTTTGGAGTACAACAGTATATCATATATGAAAACTATCAAGAATGTATCGAAGAAGTATTTAAATATCCAGTTCATCAATTTCATAAATGTTGTAGGGGCATTGTTAAGTCAATAGATGTTGTCTTGAACTCATAATACAACTGATCGAACCAGTCATCAATGTTAGGTTATGGTGTATGCTGCTTATTTATAGTCGAGTCAACGGTTATACATAGTAAAGCTATATTTGGTAAATGACATATAAAGTAAATTGTCATAAATAGTAAATAGCTATGTATAATAAAAAGTTATATCGGGTAGAGCTATATATTGTAAATAGTTATATATAGTAGATGGAGGTGATGGAGATGTCGGCACATGATGACGATGTGGAGGAGTGAGCGAGCCTGCACGTCAACCTACAGGCGCAAGGGTTATGGCACGCTGTGGAGCCAGAGGAAGGAGAAACGATTGAGTACCGGGAGGATCAGCTGGCGTTCGCTGCCATATTATGGTCTTTGCCCTCAGAAATGCTGGCGACTCTCTCCACCAAATGCACCAAATGCACAACGAGTGCAGGAATCCAACATCGAGCAGCTGCGAAAGGAGCTATCAGAGATTCGCTTTAAGGACAGCGAATCCGTCGATGATTTTTCAATGCGGATCACGGGGCTCGCCAATAGCATCACCACTCTCGGTGGCAGCATCGGCGAGACAGAACTCGTGAAGAAGATGCTGCAGGTTGTCCCCGATCACCTCGAGAAAGTTGCGATTTCAATCGAGACATTGCTTAACGTGAACAACCTAACAGTGGAAGAGGTGACTGGAAGACTGCGTAACATCGAGTAGCGGAAGAAAAATACCGCTTCAGCTGTCGACAAGGAGGGTCATCTACTCCTCACGGAGGAGGAATGACTTGCATGCCTACTCCTCAAGGAGGAGGAATGACTTGCACGCCTAAAGCGTTCCATGACAACACCGACGAGAGCAACGGGCCCTCCAGCCACAGAGGCGGTAAGAAGCCATGGAAGTCTCACGGGTGCATGCGCGGGAAAGATGGTGATAAAAAAAAGGAGTCGATTGATGGCAGGCTGATCCAGTGCTCGACCTGTGGGAAGAGAGGTCACCTGAACAAGAATTTCTGGAGCAAGCTCAAGAACAAGAAAAAGGTCGAGAAGGCCCATGTGGCGCAATCCGAGGAGGACGAGCCAGCTCTCTTCATTGTAAGTGCATCGATCTTATCCGACGTCCCCAGTTTTGATTCAAAATCCACAGAGTGGAGGTAATTGATGACGGCGTAACTGCTCCTCTGGTGAGCGTCGAACCCGAGGCAGAGCTCCAGCTAGGCGTAGCAAAGGCACCAATTGGGGAGCAAATTCAACTAACGGAGGAGCGAGTATTCGCTCAGATCGGCGAGAGGGACAAGCAGCATGAGCACCGGTGATGGGTCCTCGACACAGGGGCAACAAACCATATCACTGGGGCTAGATCTGCATTCTCCGAGCTCGACTCGAGAATTCGCAGGATGGTGAAATTCGGCGACGGCTCTGTCGTCGAGATCGAAGGGCACGGTACCATCTTGTTCATCAGCAAGGGAGGCGAGCACCGCAAGATGACTGACATCTACTTCATCCCGAGGCTCAAGGCTAACCTTGTGAGCCTGGGTCAACTCGATGAGGCCGACTGCTTCATTTCCATTAAGCACGGGCTACTCAAAATCTGCGATGATCGACAACGGTTGCTCACACAAGTTCAGCGCATGACAAACCATCTTTACATCCTAGAGTTAGAGATAGAGCAACCCGTCAGCCTCTCGGCCAAAACCAAAGAGGTATCTTGGAAGTGGCATGCAAGGTACGGGCACTTAAACTTTCCTGCTCTAGAAAAACTACAGAAGGAGGAGATGGTGCACAGTTTGTCGACAATCAAAGGCATGAACAAGCTGTGCGACGGGTTCCTCATCGGCAAACAGAGGTGCACCCCCTTTCCGTCTCGGGCATCCTACTGCGCCGATGAGCCGTTGGAGCTTGTACACGACGATATCTGCGGACCCATCTAGCCAGCGACCCCAGGTGGTAAGACCTTATTCCTCCTATTGGTTGATGGCAAAAGCCGCTCATGTGGTTGATCCTGTTGCAAGCAAAAAGTGAGGCAGCAGAGGCGGTTAAGCGCATTCAAGCGCTAGCGGAGACCGAATGTGGGACGAAGATGCGAGTGCTGCGCATAGACCGAGGCGGAGAATTCACCTCAACAAGTTTCGGTAAGTACTGCGATGAGTTCGGTATACAATGGCAACTAACGGCGCCCTACTCCCCTAGCAGAACGGAGTGGTGGAACGCCAAAATCAGACCATCGTCAGGACAGCGAGGTCTTTGCTGATGACGGTCGGGATGCCTGGGAGATTCTTGGGAGAGGCGGTAATGATGGCCGTCTATCTCTTCAATCAGTCGCCAATCCGAAGTCTCGATGGGAAGACGCCATATGACGCCTGGTACAACAAAAAGCCAGCGGTACATCATTTTCGAGTGTTCGGCTGCATTGCATGCATGAAGGTAGCGCTCCCCACCTTACCAAGCTCGATCATTGGGGGCTGAAGGTCGTCTTCATTGGCTATGAACCCAGGAGCAAGGCATACAGATGTTGTGATCCTGTAGGGGGCGAGCTCACGTGTCTTGCGACGTCATCTTCGACGAAAGCACCTTCTAGCAATGGAACGACGTGATCGAGGCAGACCACAACCCAGATCAATTCACGGTGGAGTACTTCATCACTTAGTCGGAAGAAGGAGGAGCCCAGCATGGAACCGTCACTGCTGCTAGAAAGTGCACCCCTTGAACCAGTTGAGTTCGCAACACCACGGACTGCGGATTCGACACTGGATGTCAATCACGATGATGATCTTGTGGCCAGGTACCGGAGGATGGATGACCTAGTGGGAGGAGGTGAACCACTTGGACTGGCAACGCGCGAGCTTGAAGAAGTGGCCGAACTGCATGCCATCAGTGCAGATGAACCGAACACCTTCGCTGAAGCAAAAAGGAACCCGTGCTAGCTGAAGGCAATGCAAGAGGAGACTACATCCATGACCGAGAACCAGACATGGAGTCTGGAGGATATGCCACTGAGACACTGAGCCATAGGGCTCAAATGGGTCTTCAAACTGAAGCGCAACGAAAAGGGAGAAGTTGTGAAGCACAAGGCCTGTCTTGTAGCAAAGGGCTACGTCCAGAAGTAAGGAGTGTACTTCAAAGAGGTATTTTCGCTGGTGGCAAGGTTAGAATCCGTCCGCCTTTTGCTGGCAATTGCGGCACATTGCTCTTGGGAGGTCCACCACATGGACGTGTAGTCCGCTTTTCTTAATGGAGAGCTGAAGGAGACCGTCTACGTCCGACAACCACCTGGCTTCCTGGACAACGACAACCCGGGTAAGGTACTGCGCCTGCACAAGGCACTCTACGGGCTTTGGCAAGCACCACGAGTCTGGAACGCGAAGCTCAACAGTACCCAACTATCACTGAAGTTCAAGCGTTGTGTCTCTAAGCATGGCATGTACACGCACGGCCCTCATAATCACTAGAGGCAACATGAAAGTCCTCAGAAGGTTCAAGAGGGAGATGTCAAAGAAATTCAAGATGAGCGATCTCTACGTACTCGGCTAGTACCTTGGTATCAAAGTGCAACAGAGTACTGCTGACATTACCATCTGTCAAAGTGCGTACGCAAAGAAGCTGTTAGATACTGCTGGGCTAGCAGACAGTAATCCTACAAGGACGCCAATGGAGGCCCGACTCCAGCTGAGGAAGGCCGGCACTACGATAGTAGTTGACTCTACCAATTACCGCAGCATTGTCAGGAGTTTGCGCTATCTGGTAAACACTCGCTCTGATCTTGCTTATTCCGTTGGATACATGAGTAGGTTTAAGGAAGCACCTAGGGAGGAGCATCTAGTGGCTGTCAAACGCATCCTGCACTATGTAGCCGGAACCAGAGGCTGGGGTGTAAGATACTACGCAGGGAGAGGAAAGGAGAAGCTTAAGCTGGTCGGCTACAGTGATAGTGACATGGCCGGTGACGTTGATGATCGTAAGAGCACCAACGGGATGATTTACTTCCTCTCAGGCGGCACGATCTGCTGGCAATCAACTAAGAAAAAGGTAGTTGCTTTATCTTCTTGCGAAGCAGAGTACATTGCCGCTTCGATGGCAGCAACACAGGGGGTCTGGCTTGCGCGACTGATGGAGGAATTCATCGGAAAAGAAGGCGATCCACCAATGCTTTATGTGGACAACAAAGCTACGATCTCCCTGATTAAAAATCCGGTTTTGCACGACCGAAGCAAGCACATAGATATTAGGTTCCATTATATTCGGGAGTGTACAGATCGGGGACTTATCAAGATTGACTTCATCCGAACAGAGGAACAGCTTGGAGACATCTTCACCAAGTCTCTCGCACGGGTAAAATTTGAGGAACTAAGTTCAAAGATCGGAGTTCAAATAATAAGGTAGATATACCACAGGTTCTACGAGGAGATTGTTAGATAAAACCTGAGGTTTTCTTATTTAGCTTTACACGTTTCCATTAGTTGATTGAATATCTTCCTTTGACCACTTGACAAGTACGTCGAATGGATTACCAACTTTTTAGATGGTCATTTTGTAGGAAGTGACACAGATTTAGTTGGCCACTCTCGGGCCATTTTTAGGATAAGTTAAATATTTAAATAGGTGAATCTGCTCACAAAGATTTCATCACCTCTTTTTTAGCAAAGTCAAATTGCAATTCTCTCTCTATTATTTTTACGCATTTTATTTTTTTCCAACAACTTTCCTCTTTCTTCCCGTCAAACGATTTCCTCTCACATCAATTGTGAAAAGGGATTTTCGTGGCCGATTGTCGAAAAACAACATGAAAATCGATGAATGTGTATCGCCTTCAACTTAACGGTTTTCAGATCATTGTAAGTTTCTTCCCCACTCCAATCGATGTAAGATTTCATAATCCACCCGATATTGGCACATCTTCTAGTGACTAGCTCTGATATCATTTGTATTGTCATCAACCCGTTTTAAAATACGCCTATTAGGGAGAGGTTTCCACACCCTTATAAGGATTGCTTTGTTCCTCTCTCCAACCGCTAGCAGATATTGTTTGTTTTAGTATGTTATGTATCATCCTCAACCTCATAGTTTTAAAACACGTCTACTAGGTTGACGTTTACACACCCTTACAAGGAATGCTTCATTCCCCTCTCAAACAATTGCGGGATCTCACAATAAGTGGTTGAGTGTTCTAAGGTGCCAAACTCAAGTTTCGGTCCTCTTAAGAGGGCCGTGGGTTCAAATCCAACTTCTGACAAATAATATTATTGTAAGGCAAATGTCGAGCCAAAGTGTATAATTTCTACTAGTGTTAGGGGCTTCGGTTGAAAGTTTCCAGATATATTCATAACCTCAAGAACTTGATCTCAATTGGTATGTTGGATAACATAGGTTCAATCAAGTCGATAGACAGACATAGGACGCAACCCTAAGAGCATGACTAGGGGGTTTACTTAATATAACAAAAAGATGAGAGACTAGGGGGTTTACTTAATGTAACAAAGAGATGAGAGACGGGGGTTTACTTAATGTAATAAAGAGACTAGGTGGTTTACTTAATGTAACAAGAGATGAGAGACTAGGGGTTTACTTAATGTAACAAAGAGATGAGAGACTAGGTGATTTACTTAATGTAACAAAGAGATGAGAGACTAGGGAGTTAACTTAATGTAACAAAGAGATGAGAGACTAGAGACTAGGTGGTTTACTTAATGTAACAAGAGATGAGAGACTAGGGGTTTACTTAATGTAACAAAGAGATGAGAGACTAGGTGATTTACTTAATGTAACAAAGAGATGAGAGACTAGGGGGTTAACTTAATGTAACAAAGAGATGAGAGACTAGGGGGTTTACTAATGTAACAAAGAGATGAGAGACTAACTTAATGTAACAAAGAGATGAGAGACTAGGGGTTTACTTAATGTAACAAAGAGATGAGAGACTAGGGGGGTTTACTTAATGTAACAAAGAGATGAGAGACTAGGGGGTTTGCTTAATGTAACAAAGAGATGAGAGACTAGGGGTTTGCTTAATGTAACAAAGAGATGAGAGACTAGGGGGTTTACTTAATGTAACAATGAGATGAGACTAGGGGATGATGATGATGAGGGTGTTCATGGGGAGTATGACACTATGGGGTTCCGCTAGGGACCAAGGGGTATGCTAGCGCCCCTTGGAGATTTACATTCGCATGTGTGGGTCGTGTGCATGGAAGTACTAGATAGGTTTTTTACTATGGCTGTGCTTTCAAGAGATAGAAGATGTTTTAAATGTTTTCAACACTTATACTAGAGATGAGGTTTACTTTTAAGAGTTATATTCCAGATTTAAATTTAGGGTTGTTACAGATGTTAACGACTAAAGTCCTAAAACTGTTGTTAAGAACTAGACGTAAAGCAAGTGAAACCTAAGCAAGTGTTGAGAAGATCATCTAGAACTATCAGAAAATCAGATACATATTTATCTTCATTACACTATGATATGAACCAAGAGACATCAATTATACAATATACGTCAATGAAGATGTGAAGAAAATGTTGTTGAAATTATCAAAAGATATTTCAATTTTGCCTCATTGAAGAAGAATGAAGCTTCATTGTTATACATTTTGGGTGAATCATAATAAAGAGTAATGTAGAGTTATGGTGTTTCTTTAATGTATTTTAAGGCTTATTTATACAGTTCCTAATTATGGCCATAAAGTATACATAGTGGCTAGTTACAGACATAAAGTATGAATGTTACAAACTCTTGAGATGCCTCACGTAAGATCAAGGGTTTTATTTTGACGCAATATAAAGTCATGTATGTTATCATTGTGAAGGAGACTTAGAAAATGTAGTAAAAGGGACATTTATGCTTTCCTTTAGTCAATATAAAGTCATGTATGTTATCATTTGTGCTTTCCTTTAGCCAATGACTAAGTTTCTTTGTAATTCTACGTAGTTTCGGTTGCATCTAGAGTCATTCAAGCTAAACATGATCAATCTTGCTTGTGGAGTGATTCGAATCTCAAACAAGTGTTCTTACCTTGAGATATTTGATCAACAAGGTAATATGAATTTTACTTACCCTTGGAGTGATTCGGATCTCAAACAAGTGTTCTTGCTGTGACATTTTGGTCAACAAGGTAATTCGAATCTTACTTCTCTTGTAGTGATTTTGATATCATTTGGTATCATAGATTTTCCTTGGGTTGATTTCTTATCATTTGGTATTAGAGCTTTTCCATGGGTTGATTCATTATTATTTGGTAGGAGAGCTTTTCTTGGGTTGATTCCTTATCACAGTATCTATTGCTAACTGATGAAGGAGAACCAAAGTCCTTTGATGAGGCCCTATAGGTAGAAGATTCAACCAAGTGGGAGAAAGTCATGGATGATGAGATGAGCTCACTAGCAAAGAATAATACGTGGGTGTTGATTGAGCTACCTACAGAAAAGAGAGCTCTGTTGAACAAATGGGTGTTCAGAATCAAGGCTGAACCAGATGACAAAGTGATGTTAAAGGCTTGGTTATTATTTAAAGGATATTCACACAGGAAAGATATTGATTGTGCTGAAATCTTTTCTCTGGTTCTGAAATTAACTATTATCTAAATTTTGCTGAGTATTGTTGCTTCGAGGAATTGGTACCTTTGGCAAATGGATGTAAAAACAACATTTTTACATGGAGTTCTAGATGAGAAGATCTGTATGCAACAATCAAAGGATTTGCATCTCAAGGCAAAGAACACATGGTCTAGCTCAATTGGAGCTTGTATGAACTGAAACAAGCACTGAGACAATGATATAAAAAGTTTGATTCCTTAATGTGCAAGAGTGGTTTCAACAGGAGTGAAAAGGATGAGTGTTGTTGCTTCAAGAATTACACTAATTCTTATGTGTTTCTACTCCTGTATATAGATGATATACTAATTGCAGGATCTGGTATGATGGAGATAAACAACCGAAAGACAAGCATGTCTTTAGTATTTGAAATGAAATAATGATAGAATTTCTTGGGATAGATCTGCTGGCACAGTAAATCTATATTAGGAGCAGTACATTGAGAAGGTGTTGTACAAATTCAAGATTAATGATGTTAAACTCAGGACTACCTCTTTTGGATAATTATGTTAAATTTTCAAAGTGACACTCTCCCAAGAAAGTTAAAGAACATGAGTACGTGGCATAAGCTCCGTACGATTTTGCAGTTAGGAGTTTGATGTATGTCATGGTTTGCACTAGACTTGATATAACACATGCTGTAGGAGTTCATAGTAAGTACATGGTAAACCGTGAGAAATAATATTGAGAAGCTGTGACGTGGATTTAGAGATATCTGAGAGGTACATCTAATATTTCACTTTATTATTACAATGACAAAGTAGTTCTACAAGATTTTGTGGATGCTGATCTTAGTGGAGATATATACTCTAGCAAGAGCACATCCAAATACATCCACACTATAGATAGAACAACAATGAGTTGAATGTCCTAGCATTAAAATTCTGTTATTGCTTCATCTACGGAGGTTGTATACGTGGCAAGAGCTGAAGTTGGAAAGGAGATGATATGGATGAAAGACTATCTAAAATAGTTAGACAAAAAGCATACAAGAAGATTATTTATCTAGATAGTCAGAGTGCTATACAATTGGTAAAAACCTCGGTCTATCATTCAAAGACAAAACACATTAGAGTATGATATGATTTCACTCGTAAGTTAGTGGAAGAGGGTGACATGTGTTTGAAGAAGATAGATGGTGCAAAAAACTCAGCAAACATGTTGAAAAAAATGTATTGATGTTGGAAAAATTGAAGTTGTGCAAAGCTTTAGTTAGTCTAGTGCAGGGATGATATTGATCGGGGAAGAGTCATTTGAGAATAAAATTCTAGATTAACTGGATCAGTCTCAAAATAAGAGAATTGTTAGACTATGGAGTATGCTACTTACTTATAGCTTACGCGATGGTTATACAAAGCAAGGTTATATGTTCTAAATGAATATAGTAAATGGTCATATATAGTAAATGACTATATATGAGAGATGTTTATATGTACAGTAAACTGAACTATATAGATGCCTAAGAAGTGCTTTGAGTATATACTTTCTATGTATTCTCTATTATTGTATATACTTGAAAGGCATCCATATAAACCTCTAGTCAAGATTCCATCTTACATTTTCTCTCTCCTATTCTTTGTATTCATCTATATCGAGTGTGTGAGTTATTGTGCGGTCCTAACAACACTGTCTAACTATTTTCTTTTATGGACTCGAATTTTTAAACCATTAACTTTCATAAATTTTCTCTGAAAACTATTGATTGTTTATATGTATTTATGTCTTCCATTTCTCTCCAAGATTAAAGATATTTCTTAAAATTGAAGCTAGGGTGCACACCTTGGGCATCACTCAATTGTACTAAATTTTATTGGGTGGTTGAATGTTTAGGCATGGGTGGTTTTGAAATCATTTAAGGTTTTGTAGCTCAGTTGGTTAGAGCGTTGGTCTTATGAGTCAAAGGTCGCGGGTTCAAGGCCTGCCAGAACCACCAACATCCTTGAATATGTGATTTTCAATTTATAAAATTCCTTAAGGCTTATATATAGAGGTTGCAAATCTTGATGAGCTTGTGGCTTTTAGTAATCTTGTTGAGTGGCTTATATTTAGAGGTTGAGTTGCTCGGTTTCTAGAATATGCAAAAATGGAAGAAGGAAAGCACCATTATATAATAATATATAAGGATTGCTTCAATCTCATCCGCTGGAAGAAGGGTTCGAACCTCCGACCTTGTGGTTAACAGCCACACGCTCTAACCAACTGAGCTATTCCAGCCAATCATTTGTAAAAGTTCTAGTCCACATCTAGCAGAGATTTTCCATTTTGGCACATTACGTATTGCCATCTGCCTCACAGTATTAAAACGCGTCTATTAGGGAGAGGTTTCCGCACCCTTATAAGGATTGCTTTGTTCCTCTCTCCAACTGCTAGCAGATATTGTCTATTTTAATCCGTTAAAAATTGTCGTCAGCCTCACAAGTTTAAAACACGTCTACTAGGGAGACGTTTACACACCCCTACAAGCAGTCAGAATGGCCGAATGGTCTAAGGTGTCAAAATCAAGATCTCACAATAAGTAATCATATTATTGTGAGGCAAATGTTGAGCCAAAGTGTATAATGGGGTCTTGGGTTGAAAGCATCCAGATATATTCATGTACAACTCTTGCTAGTCTATACAAAACAGCAGGAACCATTATTCTTCTTTATTGATATTTCTATGGTCCCCAGGCGACACCTTCGATCATATGAGTCTCCTTGGCAAATACCCGCTTTTATCACTATCAAAACTCTCCTTAGATATACCTCATGCTCTACATTAGTTTTGGACTACACTAGTATATCATATATGAAAACTATCAAGAATGTATCGAAGAAGTATTTGAATATCCAGTTCATCAATTTCATAAATGTTGTAAGGGCATTGTTAAGTCAACAGATGTCGTCTTGAACTCATAATACTCATAACTCTAAAGGAGATCTTAGGTATACCCTCTTCGTTGGTCTTCAACTGATACTAACCCGTTAGCAAGTTAACTTTGGAGAACACTAAAGCTAAATAAAACTAATTGAACAGGTCATCAATGTGTGACAATAGATACTTGTTCTTGATGGTCATCATGTATAACTCTTGCTAGTCTATACATAACCGTCAGTGTGAAGGTACACTATATGAGGTTCTGCAAAAATAAACCAAAAAAAAAAAAACCTTAGTGTTAAAGTATATTTTAGATTTTTTTTTTAATTCTAATTTTGTTTTTAGGAAATCCCACCAACTATAGCTTAGATCTTATCTCATTTTGTTGCAATTATTTATCATAATTTTTTATCCTAATTTTGTTGCAATTATTTAGATAAGAGTTAGAAATTATCCCATTAAAGCAAAAGAATCAATTGAAAATTGGCCAAATGCTCTAACATAATCAAAAGAGAGAGGAAAAAAAAAACTATATAGACAAAATGATAGGAAGATTTGGAAAAACAATGGAAGATTGTCAAAATGAAGAGTAAATACGATAAAGAAAGAGGAAGATTCAGTGAATAGAATTAAATGATCAAACAAAAGAAATAAAAGTTGATGGACCAAAATTAAATAATAAAACAAAACAAATAATAGAGTGTAACGACCTAAATTTCTACATATCTAGAGTCACCATAACATCTCATGCTCATCTCTAATGTAGAACATAACTCTAGAAATTCTCATCTTAAATAGTGGAAAATTTAAAACTTCAGAATACATTAAATCACTAGAAAACACCGCTGGATTTACATGTTTCAAACATCATGCTGGAGTTAAAAATAAGATAAAAAACAATTACAAATTAAATAATTTAAACAAATAAAATGCAAACACACTAATCTAACCAAGACTAGAATTTTAAATATGCAACTATCCTATGCACGCGCCACAGTCTCTGATCACGAAGCCGCTGTCAACTGTACATGGACACCTTGCCTTTACCTGAAAAACAATGTGGCACACGGTCGAGAACTCGTTTACTATTGGCACATTTTCTAGGGTCCTCTCTTTTCCTCTTACGTCTACAACACATGCTAATATAGTCCATCCGCCTTGTTGGACTAACCTCTTTACTTTCATCATCGAGACTACTTTGGGGGTAATCCCAGTACTTGTGCCTTTAAATTTAAAGGTAGATCCCATCGGTGGTGAAAATTTTACTTCCTTTTTACGACAGTCTATTCTAGACGGTTTTTCGCTAACCAATCCATGCCTAATAAGACGTCAAAATCCGTCATATTTACTACCATCAGGTCAACGCTTAGAGTTTGGTTCCCTATGATTACTTGGCCATTCTTTACTCTATCCCTAGCTACTAAGTCGACCCTCGAAGGGGTGCTTACAGACAGTTCATGCAATAAGGGTTCTAATTCGAATACTGTTTGTACAACAAAAGGCATAGAAATAAAGGAATGCGTGGAACCAGAATCAAATAAGGTAAAAGCGAAATAACCTAAAATAGATAGTGTACCGGTCACCATGGCATCAGACCTCCCAGTGTCCTTGCTAGATGCGTAGGCCCGAGCTTGAGCTCACGGTGGTGTTGGTTGTTCCATCTGCTCTACTACTCTAGGTGGGTTTGGTTGTGCTTCAGCATTTCAGCAGTGCAGTTCACGGCAATGTGCCCCTCTTGACCACATTTGTAACACGCTTGGCTGCCAGCCATGCACCCCCAGCGTGTATTCTCCACAGATAGTGCACCCTTCTTCTCTCCTCCCTCTAGCCCCATGTTGATTCTTGGGGTTCCTGTCGATTCGTCGAGGAGGATGTCACTCATTCCATCTTGGAGCAGGTCTGTAGTTGGAACGGTGCCTACGTGCTAGTGGCGGACGGTCAATCCTGATTCATGTTGGCACTTCTTCCCAGTTACTACCAGCTCCTCACGTTGTTTCTCATCCTTTTGTTTCTCTAAAGCCTTGGCAGTTCTCAAGACTTTCTCATAGGTCTTGTTGAAATTGAAACCGCTCTGATACCAATTTGTTGAAATTGAAACCGCTCTAATACCAATTTGTTGAAAAATAAAGCCGCTCCGATACCAACCTCCAAACAAAATGCTCACTCTAAATCTAGCTCGTTTAGATAACTCTCACAAAACTTTAAAGGGGTGTTGAAAGGGGAGAGAGACAAGTAGACAAAAAACTTCTCAAAACGTAACTTAGAAAATAAATTACTTTATATTTTTTTCTCTCTTTTTCTTTTTTCTGCACATTTTACAACGGATACATAGAGCCTTCTATAGTTTTTTTTTTTTTTCTGAGGCTAAGTTTAGCCGTAACTACCCTCCCTTCTCTCTCTCCGAGACGCCCTTTTCCTTCTCTGCCCTCTCTCCCATAAGCCCTTTTTCCTTCTCTGCCCTCTCTCCCTTAAGCCCATTTCCCTCCCAAATTGTAAGGTTTTTTTTTTTATCAAATAACAAACAAAAATCATAATCATTTTTTTTTTGCTTCTCTCTCTCGTTCATTTAAGTTTATTTCTCAACAAAAAAACTCCTCCATAAACTTAAATGCTCCTTCTCAATGATTCCTCCTACGGTCTTTTCATTTTTTCGAGCTCAGTCATGGTCTCTTCAACTTTCTCTTCTTTTTTTCAAGCAGCAAAATAGGGTTGTCCTGGTCTAGTGAGACTTCATTTGGATCTTCTCGAGAACATCCCATCTGGGCCACCTCCTCTTCATTTTTCCAGTTCTCAGCTACGCTTGACTCAGACATCACGACTTCATTCCGTTTACTCAATTCCTTTCGTAAGTCCACAACGACTTTTACAGCTAGTATTCTTGTTCCCTCCAGTTTGGTTTTATCACGAGTGAATATCTCAATCGTGTGTCGTAAATTCACTGCCTCCTATTGGACTTGATGCAGGTTCACGTCGAGTGAGTTTCTCTGTTGAGTCAGCATCTCTATATCTTTCTTCTTCCTCACTAGCTCGTCCACTAGACCCTCAATCTCCATTAACAGGTCTTTCTCTTTCTCCATACCTTCTTCAACTTTCTTCGTAAGATCGGAGATTATCTTCTCATTCTTTTCCTTTTCCTATTTTAGACAGAGGAACTCTTAGTTAGCTCAATCACTTCCTTCTCTAACCATTGAACTTTTGTTTCCAGCTCTTTCTTTTCTTCTTCAATTTTCATCCTCTTTCTTCTCTCTACCTCAAATTGCTTTTACGGCCATTTGAGCTCTCTCTCTTCGAGTTCGGGCTCTCTGTTCTTCCGTTGTTTATCCTTCTTCGATTTTCTCATCTCTGATATCGTGATTTCGCCAAATCCGCTGCGTATCACCTCATTTCCAACAACTTCCACTACCTCACAACTATCGCCATCATCTTTTGTGCTGTCGTCTCCTTTTGTGTTCGGCTCTTCGTTTTGAGCCATCAAGAGGATGCCTCCACTTGTTGCGTCATCCAAGGCTAGATTGATGGTTTCTTCCACCTTCTCTTTGGCTTGACAATCTCTGGCATAGTGACCATATTTCTGACATTTAAAGCACTGGATGTTGAAATTGTATCCTTGACCATGCCCTTGAATGCATCCTCTTCCACGCCAATTTGCTTGGCTCGATAGTCTCTTCTCCTGATAGTTTTCTTCGCGACTATTGCCTTGAGCAGCTCAACCATTCCCGCGGTTTCCACTATCTCTACCTCGAAAATTCTGTGAGTAGAGTATTTTTCCATCCTTTATTGTTGCTTTCGTCTGAAGCGCTTGATCGAGTGGCTCCTCCTTCGTTTTCTTACGTTGCTCATGTGCCTCAAGAGAACCGGCAAGCTCATTGACTGTGAACTTCGTTAAGTCCTTCAACTCTTCTATTGCACATACGACATTCTCGAAGTTGTCTGTTAACGACCTCAAGATTTTCTCCACAACCCGCGTGTCATGCGCCTCTTGAATACCCTCATTGGTGCGCATTCGCACTCATCATCATACAGTGCGCGTCCACACCCATCATCTATATGGGAAGTAGCCCTATGCTTATGAACACACAATATACATGAGGTCCCTCTAAATCCAGTTATACTTTTCTTCTGACACAACCCTCTAATCTCATCTCTTTGTTTTATACTTTTCTTCTGACACAACCCTCTAATCTCATCTCTTTGTTACACAGTGTAACATGTGCTCATGGATATTTACATTAATATCATTTTCATACTCTTAGGGTTGTGTCCTATATCGATCTACGACGTGATGCAATATAGTATACAACATCATAAGGCATGTTCAAAATGGAAAACATCATCATGTTAATCACATCGTCATGCATACATCATACTCATCATAGAAGCCATTAAGTGCATCAAATATAGCATGTACGTCATGCGTCGAAACATAAACAACGTACATTTAACATACATCACAGCACAACGTCATACTCATACATCATCATAATTCAAACAATCTTTAGCCTATCCTATAGTAAGACAACTTACTTGGTTGGCCTTGGCCGAAGTACTCCCTAATTAGCTAACGTAAGCTCCTGTTCCTTGAGAGTTGCTTCCTACGTTGCCAGGGTTTGTTTCCTATGATACCGTTCACCACCTTCCGTTAGTATTTTCACAATTAAATTACTAATAACTTAGTAAATGTGAAATACAGATCTAAAATGGCCTCGAATACCTTAATCAGTGCCAAAAACAGACCCGAAGGTGTCAGAACGGTGTAAATCGGGCCAAAAACAGGTTATCTGAGCCGAAACAGCCGCTGGGAGCAATCGGAGGAGCCACTAGAGCGTCACCTGAGAGAGCCCAAGCCATTTATGCCGAGCAGAGCTGAGGGAGCGCTTCATCACTGTGTACCACGTGGCAGTAGTAGAACGTGCCATGTCGTGCGGTGGCGTTAGATCAAAGCACGGGCACAGTCTGGTTTTGGTCATTGTTAGGGTCGTCGGCTATAGAAGGCTACTGGGCCAGACTGATCGTTGGGCCTTAACTTACTGGACTGGGCCGCAGGTGTTTGGGTTGCAGGGCGGTTTGGTTGGACCATGGGTCTCGTCTCAGGTTGGTTCAACTGAACGGTCGACTATTGGGCTTGATTGAGGTTTGGGTCACTATAGTTGGGTTGGGCCAAAGGCAGAGGCTGAGGGGAAAGAAGTTAGGCTGGCTCTCGGGTTTTGGGTTTAGGTTGACCCCAATCTGGTGCATCTCCTCTTCCTTAACCGACTTCGGCCGATTTTCTGGCGCGCGTCCTCTCTCCTTTCCGTGGCATTTTCGTTGTCGATTTCGGTCCCCTTGCTTCCTTTTTCTCTCTTTTTGTTGTTCCTCTTTCCTTCCTCGACGTTTTGTGGCATCACAATTCCTAAAACCACAGTCTAAGAATGTTTAAGAAAACCAAATTTTTCAACCTCGCTTACCGACAACAACGCGTACGAAAAGGCACAAAACGTACCTTGAGTTATTGTGTCGTCCTTAGGAATCCTTCTCGTGACGATAACTACGCGTTTTGCCTTGGTTTTTGGGTGGTTTGGGACTCGTTGAAAAAATTGGAAACTCACCGACGTTATTTGAAATCTCTCTCTCATATTTTCGTATTTTCTTTCTTTTCACTGTTTGCAGGTATTCTGAGGTGTTCCAGGAGTCTTAGGATGAAGGCTGAGTGGGGTGTGGTTGTCATTTCGCGTGGAATCTGTGAAACTCAGTAGTTGCCGGAAAACTCGCAGGTTTTTCGACGATTGAGTTATTTTTTTTCCCTTTTTTTTCCTTTTTCTTTTTCCTTTTCCTTTTCCTTTTCCTTTTTTTTTTCTTTTTCTTTTTCTTTTTCTTTTTCCCAGTCGTTAGATAGAGGGCAAGAAAGTTGAGAACAGTCTGTGAATAGAATTAAATGATAAAACAAAATAAATGAAATAGGGCAAGAAAGTTGTGAAATTTTTTTAACAATAACTTTCATAAATTAATAACAATACAAAATGAAATTTTTAAGAATATATTAAATATTTCAAGACTTTAGTCATGCAAAAATTCAAAAGTTCGTATAAAATCTAACACATGAACTATGGTAAATCAGAGAAATCATTTTAGAGAAGTTCTAATTTGAAACTGATGATTTCAAAGGACAAAATTGAAATTTAAATAAGTGACAACAACTGAAGCTAATCAGGTAAGTGACCTTACTCTACGATAGGCTAGAAATTGTATGAGTTACAATTTATGATGTATGTGCGAAATATATATAGTTTGATGTATGACGTCCTTGATATGTTGGATGCACTTTATGGCGATATGATGAGTATGATGATTGCATGAAGTTTGTCTTAATATGTTGATGTTTTCCATATTAAGTATGCTATATGATGATGAGTGCCATATTGCATAATGTCGATAGACCGACATTGGACGCAACCCTAAGAGCATGAAAATTATATTAATATAAATATCCAACGAGCATGTGTTACTTAATGTAACAAAGAGATGAGAATTGAGGATTGTGTCAGAAGAGATGATATGGAAATTAGAGGGATCTCATGCATGTTGTATATTCATAAGCATAAGGATACTTCCTCAAGTGATTTTGATATCATTTGGTATCAGAGCTTTCTTTACGTTGATTTCTTACCATTTCATATCCAAGCTTTTCCTTGGATTGATTCCTTATTATTTGGTAGGAGAGTTTTCTCTTTGGTTTATTTCTTATCACAGTATCTATTGCTAACTGACGAAGAAGAACCAAAGTCCTTTGATGAAGCCTTATAGGTAGAAGATTCAACCAAGTGGGAGAATGTCGTGGATGATGAGATGAGCTCACTTGAAAAGAATAATACGTAGGTGTTGATTGAGTTGCCTACAGAAAAGAGAGCTCTGTTGAACAAATGGGTGTTCAGAATCAAGGCTGAACCAGATGATAAAATGATGTCAAAGGCTTGGCTAGTAGTTAAAGGATATTCACATACAAAAGATATTAATTATGCTGAAATCTTTTCTTCTGTTGTGAAATTAACTACTATCCAAATTTTGTTGAGTATTGTTGCTTCGGAGAATTAGTACCTTAGGAAAAATGGATGTAAAAATAACATTTTTACATGGAGTTATAGATGAGAAGGTTTGTATGCAACAACCAAAGGATTTGCATCTCCCAGCAAAGAACATATGGTGTAGCTCAACAGGAGCTTGGATGAACTGAAACAATTGTTAGGTTATGGAGCCTGATGCTTATTTATAGCTTGGTCAACGTGCATATCCGGTAAAGCTATTTTTGGTAAAGCTATATCCGGTAAAGCTATATATGGTAAATAGCTATATATAGTAGATGGTTAAATAGGGTAAAGCTATATATAGTAAACTGAACTATATATATATCCCGTCCGGTAGAGCTTTGAGATGTACTTTCTATTCACTGTAATTCTCTCTTACTGTACATACGTGAAGTCATCAATAGAAAAATCTTTTTAGCCAGAGTTCTCCTTGCACTTTTCTCTATCCCGTTCTTTGTGTTCATCTAGATCGAGCGTGTGCATTGTTGTGCGATCCTAACAACAAGCACTGAGACAATGGTACAAAAAGTTTGACTCCTTAATGTGCAAAAGTGGTTTCCATCGGAGTGAAAAGGATCAGTGTTGTTACTCTAAGAAATACACTGATTGTTATGTGTTTCTACTCTTGTATGTGGATGATATACTAATTGCACGACATTGCATGATATACTAATTGGAGCAGTTAGAAGACCTTGCATCCCAGTTTGACTCAATAAAATATGACATTGCATGAATTTGAACTATTTTCTTTAGATGCAACTTATGCTAAACGAATCACCTTTCACACACTTCACTCTACATGAAGAGCTTCACATTCCTTGTTAATTGGGTCAAGACTATGCTGATCTTGGAAAATTATCGAATGAATATCTTATAGTACCGTGCTTACCTCAAGAAACTCCTCACATCTACGGTTGAGGTTGGCCATGGTAGTATATCACAGTATTAACTTTAATTGAATCCACTAAAATACCTTCACCTGATACAACATGTCTAAGAAAAGTCACTTCCTGAAGCTAAAACTCACACTTTAAGAACTTGGTGTATAGCTTATGCGCTTTCATCACTCTCAAAACTCTCTTTATATATACCTCATGCTCTACATTAGTTTTGGAGTACACTAGTATATTATATATGAAAACTATCACGAATGAACTCATAATACTTGTAACTTCTTCTAAAGGAGATCTTAGGTTTCATTGGTCTTCAACTGATGGCAATCAGTTAGCAGGTTAATTTTGGAGAACACTAAAGCTAAATACAACTGGTCGAATAGGTCATCAATGGGTGACAACATATACTTGTTCTTGATGGTCATCATGTACAACTCTTGGTAGTCTATGCATAACTGTAGGGAACCATTATTTTTCTTTATTAATATTACTATGGTCCCTGGGCGATACCGTCGATCATATGAGTCTCCTAGAAAACTACATCTTGACCTCCTTCATCTTAGTTGACACCATTCAAACGTCATCATCTCAATTTCGATCCGAAAACTAACTTCTCTAACGTTGTTCGCTCTCATGTCTTGCACGTCTGTGACGTTAACCAATAGAGCCCAAGTACCATGACTTACTAGCTTCTTCCGCTTCAAAGTGAAGATCACTTTCCTCAATCATTTACTCCATTGAACTTGAAACTTTCCTCAATGGGAAGTTTGAATATCACTTCCTTGGCATGAAAATCGATGATGGTAACTTATTATATATATATAAAAAAAGGATTGCTTCATGTTCCTCTCACAAGTTGTGTCTATTTTAAGTTCGTATCGCTCTTCACTCCCATCGCTAGAAGGAGGGCTTGAGAACCTCCAACCTTGTGGTTAACAGCCATACGCTCTAACCAACTGAGCTATTATAGCCAATAATTATTAAAAGCCCACCACTGGTAGATATTATCAGATTTTGTTCGTTACGTATCGTCATCAGCCTCACGATTTTAAATCGCATCTACTAGGAAGAGGTTTTTAGACCCTTATGAGAAATGTTTCTTCCCCTCTTCAATCCATGTGGGATCGCATAAGCCACTCCTTCTGTGGGCCCAACATCTTCACTGGCACATCTCCTAGTGACTAGTTCTGATATCATTTGTAAAAGTCCAAGCCCACTACTAGTAGAGATTGTCCATTTTGGCACATTACGTATTACCATCAACCTCACAGTATTAGAACGCGCCTATTAGGGAGAGGTTTCCGCACCCTTATAAGGATTGCTTTGTTCCTCTCTCCAATCGCTAGTAGATATTGTCGACTTTCGTTTATCGCCATCAGTCTCATGCTTTTAAACCGCATCTACTAGGGAGAGGTTTTTAGACCAATGTAAGAAATGTTTTCAGACCCTTGTAAGAAATGTTCTTCCCCTCTCCAATCGATGTAGGATCTCATAATCCACCTGGGACCAACATACCACATCTACTAGGGAGAGGTTTTCAGACCCATGTAAGAAATGTTTTCGGACCCTTGTAAGAAATGTTTTTTCCCCTTTGCAATCGATGTAGGATCTTATAATCCAACCGGGACTAGCATCCACATTGGCATATCTTCTAGTGACCAGCTCTGATATCATTTGTAAAATTCCAAGACTCTGATATCATTTGTCAAATTCCAAGCACACAGCTAGTAGAGATTGTCCATTTTGACACATTACGTATTACCATCAGCCTCACAATTTTAAAACGTGCCTATTATGGAGAGGTTTCCACACCCTTAAAAGAATTGCTTCGTAACTTTCTATAACGATTTAGATTTTATTTTTTTTTAGATTTGTATGTTTGAGATTTTATTTTTACTACAAAACATGGAAAGATATTATGCTTTGCATTTATTCTCGCTAGAAAAGGTGCGCAATTTCTGACAAGAAAGTTATTACCTTAATGGAAACAACCCTTTATATTCATATGTTCAACCCTTCTCTTTCCTTAAAAAAGATTTCTCTCCAAACCTTTCACTCAAAACATTAGGTTTGCTATTTCGGAGAAAGGTTTTGAAGATGTTGCATGACCGGGGGAAATAAGAAGTTGCGTCAGGGGTTGTTAGTGATGAAAGGGCGTCGAAATAGGTGAAGGTGTCGCACGCCGTCAAAATTTGGATTGCGAGAGAAACAGAGAAGGCTATGTCATCATCATCGGCGAGTCTTCGGAATTGGGGAGGCAAAAATTTGGGTTTCACTTTCTAGCGGGTAAGGAAGACGCGGGTTAGGTTAGAATCTGTTCGGGTGCCTCTAAACTAGCCCACGAATGAATGCAGGCTGTGTGCATTTTAGCCCAACACAGACGTGTGCCTGCAGCTCCACTTCGACTCCACAGTGTGTACGGTGGCTCGGCTTCATCAATTCCCACGACTCAGCTTAGGCTTAGTTGGTCGGCTTGGTGGCTCGGCTTATCAGCTCGGTATCACTGTATATATCGATTCTAAGGTTTTCGGCTCATTCAAAGCCGTGTCTGCCTTATTTTTACCATTTGAGGTCAGTATGGTTCCTAACCGTCAAGGACAAATTATTATGAGAGTTTATTTTGATAAATAGCATGAGATTTAGCTAGGGTATTTTTATGTGGTTATTATAGGATGTAATTAACCGTTGAAATTAGCTTATTGTGAGTGACTTCAGCTAAGGCCATCGAGGTAAGTGACCTTATTGTTGGAGTTAGCATACTATGTGTTGTATGATGGTGCGTGCCCTGTGGCCCCTGCATGCACCATATTTTTTGTGATATGACTATATGATGTATGGATTATGTGATTGTTATGTGATTGTTTACGCTATGAAAAGTTATGGATTATGTTGTTTGTTGACTATTGACTGTTTACGCTATAAAAAGTTATGGATGATGTTGACTGTTGACTGTTGACTGTTTATGCTATGAAAAGATAGTTGATCTGCTAGTATCATATACTATGAAAATGTTGATCGATGCCATGGATACACGTAGTATTATCGAGCCATGTCATGAAATACTGATGGAACTGAAATGTATTTTCATGTTATGCAATATGACACGTAACGTAAGTTATGTGATATGCCATGTAGTGTAAGAAACGTATATGTGATGTTAGCAATGCTTATGTAATGCCATGTTAGGTATGTTAAGGAACCTCATGCATATATGTATGTCACTTGCATCGGGATACTTCCTCTTTATGTTACGAAAGAATGAAATATGATATTTATGTTCGCCATGATATCATGTGGGCCATTTTCTGTTCTGTGGTGTTCAGCAACGTGTAATATGTTGTGCCCAACCAAGCCAGGCCCAAAGGGTACATACACGAGCCCGCCTGGTGGGTCCATGTACGCATACATGAGCCGTGTGTGAAGGAGTACCACACATCCAAGCCTACCCAGAATAGAAAAGCGCCCAAGGCCATGTAAAGTTTACGAAGGTTAGTTATGATGAGTTTCCACTTAATAAGTTGTGTATGCATGGGTGACGTCACTAATTAGGTCTAGAAAATTAGGGGCGTTACACTCTCTCCAAACGCTAGCAGATATTGTCTGTTTAGTCCGTTAGGTATCGTCCTCAGCCTCATAGTTTTAAAACGCGTCTACTAGGTTGACATTCCTACACCCTTATAAGAAATGCTTCATTCCTCTCTAAAAATATTGCAGGATCTCAAGATAAGCAGTTAGCATGGTTTAGTGGTCCAAGGTGCCAGACTCGAGTTTTGGTCCTCGTAAGAGGGGTTCAAATTCCACTTCTGACTAATCATATTATTATGGGGTAGATGTTGAGTTAAAGTATTAATATCTATTAGCGTTTTGGGGGCTTTGCTGCGTATATTTTAACTTTCAAAAGTTTAGTCATATGATTGGTCCTCGTAAGAGGGGTTCGAATCCCACTTCTGACTAATCATATTTATTTAACTTTCAAAAGTTAAGTCATATGATTTTTGAAACTTCAAATTTTGATAATATCTTGAAGAAGCAACAACACCATTATAAGGATTGCTTCACTTCCATTGATGGAAGGATGGCTTGAACCTCTAACCCTGTGGTTAAATGCTACAAGCACTAGCCAACTAAGCTATTGCACCCAATGATATGTTACAATCTAAGCCCACCACGAGTAGATATTGTCGGCTTTCATTCGTTACGTATTGCCATTAGCCTCATGCTTTTAAACTCCAACTAGTAGGAAGAGGTTTTCAGACCCTTGAAAGAAATGTTTCTTTCCGTCTCCAATCGTTATGGGATCTCATAATCGACGCCTTCTGTGGGCCCAGCATCCTCACTAGCACATCTCCTCGTGACTAGCTCTGATATCATTTTTAAAAGTCCAAGCCCACTGCTAGCAGAGATTGTCTATTTTGGCACATTAGGTATTTCCATCAGCCTCACAGATTTAATACGTGCCTATTAGGTTGAGATTTCTACATGCTTATAAGGATTGCTTCGTTCCTCTTACCAACCACTAGTAGATATTGTCTGTTTTAGTTCGTTAGGTATGTCGTCAGCCTCACAATTTTAAAACGCATCTACCAGGTTGACGTTTACACACCCTTATAAGGAATGCTTCATTCCCCTCTCAAACAATTGCGGGATCTCATAATAAGAAGTTAGGATGGCTGAGTGGTCTAAGGCGCCAGACTCAAGTTCTAGTCCTCGTAAGAGGGGTGTGGGTTCACAGGGGGCTTGGGTTGAAAGTTTCCAGATATATTCATAGCCTCAAGAACTTGATCTCAATTGGTCTGTTGGATAACATAGGTTCAATCAAGTCGATAGACCGACATAGGATGCAACCCTAAGAGCATGATAATGATATTAATATAAATATCCAACGAGAATGTGTGACTTAAGGTAACAAAGAGATGAGACTAGAGGGTTGTATCAGAACATCATGCATGTTGTATGTTTATAAGCATAGGGATACTTCTCCTGAGACGGTGAGTGCAGATGCACACAGTGTGATGATCATGAAGGTGTTCATGGAGAGTATGACACTATGGGGTTCTGTTGGCCTTTGAACGGGACTACATATTAACTTGACCAAATAGGGTCCAGTGGGTGTGCGAGCCCCTTAGAGATTTACATTCACACGTGTGGGTCCTGTGCATGGAAGTACTAGATAGGTTTTTTTTTGCATCTCATTGTTTTAAATTATTTTGTATTATTTTGATAGGTTTTTCTTTCGAGAGTTATATTTCGCATTGTGATTTTAAGAGAAAGAAGATATTTTAAATGTTTTCGACATTTATATTTCGCATTTTAGCAAAGAATGAGACGTTAGTAACGACTCTAAGTAAATAGAAATTTAGGGTCGTTACAGTTGGTATCAAATGTCTAGATTTTAGATTTTGTAGACTAGCTTATGATGTAGGCTTGGTACATTTTATGGTCCCATCGTCAATGCCCCGTCACCGTCAGATACGCCTTGTATAGGATAAGAAAAGAGAAATGCCTTAGACTTAAGAAACTATATCTTAATTTCTAGAACCATGCCGCCCAGACCACGTGGAGAGTAAGACGAGGAAAGGGACTACCACTATTAGAGGAAGCGGACAAAGTGAGGCTGAAGAGGGCCTTCCTCAAGATTAGAGACAGGGTTCGAATTAGAACCCTAGTAACTAAGGATAGAGTAAATAATGGTCAAACAATAGTAGTCGACAAAACTTAAAGCATAGACCTAATAGTAGTAAAGATGACCGATTTCAACGTAATACTTGGCATAGATTGACTAGCTGAAAATCATGCTAGTATAGACTGTTGCAAAATGAAAGTAGTATTCTCACCATTGGCGAGATTTAACTTCCAATTTAAAGGCACAAGTACCTAGACTACTTTAAATGTAGTCTCAATGATGAAAGCAAAGAGATTAATCCAATAAAGCGGTTGTGCTATATTAGCGTGTGTTGTAGATGTAAGAGAAAAAGAAAAGACCTTAGACAACGTACCAATAGTAAATGAGTTCCCGAACATATTTTCGAAAAACCTACCAAGAATACCCCGTCCCTAAAGCCCTTATAGCATGGCATCAATAGGATTAAAGGAACTTGAGACGTAATTACAAGGTTGATTGGGTAAGGGCTTTATCTGTCTTTAAGTCCCTCGTTGAGTTGCGCCAATATATGCCAAGTATTACATCGATCATAGGAAACAAAATATAAGGACCCTAGCTTAAATGAAATTTTGGAGACAAATGAACAAAAAGTCCAGTAGCATATAGACAAGTACTGCCTGACATACTTCATCCACGTAAATGAACTATAAACCCTGTCAAATTAACAAAGACTTAAGTTACGAAGGGAAGCCTAGGAAAATATTAATCCGCGAGTTGAAAGCCTTCACAAGGAAGAGATTTCCTTCGTCAAAATACTCAGAAAAAATCAGTATATGAAACAGATCACATTGGAACAGGAGATAAGATAAGAGAAAAGTATCCAAATTTAAGATACGAGCTTTACACTTTTGAGGACGAAAGTTCATTTTAGGGGTATATGATGTAAGGATTCGAAAAAAAAAATTACCAAGATCGCAATGAAATAAAAGAAATTGATTAAATATTGATCTAGTTGGTGAAAGGAAGCAACTCTTGAAGAAAGTGAGAAAGTGAGAAAGTTGAAACGTGTTGCTCAAAAAATTTTAGGAGAAGGCTCAATATGAAATGATAATGTTATATATGAAATTTGGTGACCATTAGGTTATGATAATGGGCAAAATCAAGTAGGTGTAAATGACTAAAATGCCCCCTATGATTATGTACCACTAGCTTCTGACCAAAGTGACTTCTAAATGACATGAAATTTGATGAGAACCTTATGCCATGGTGTAAAGGGATTACACAAAGTTAAAATGCTATTAGAATATGTTGAAGAATTAAACTAAGATTTGGGGTAGTAAATGACCAAAAGACTCTTATGAAGATTCTAAGATGTTTTTCAAGATCTTAGAGGACTCAAAATATTATAGAAAATTATATGAGACTCATTTATGATATTAAGGGTAAGTATGCAAGGTTTTAAAGAGATTAGGACAACTTTGAAATGTGAACCAAGAGAAAAAGTTCAAAAGTACCCCTCACCTGTTTATAAGAAATCAAGGTTCTTATTTATACCAAGTGACAAGATGGTTATGAAAGATTTATACATGCAAAGAAATATTTATGATTCATGTGGATGAGGGCGTACTCGTTAAGAATTTTTTTCTTAGTTGTACTTCAAGACTTAACAAAGAACTCTTAGAATGAGGCCCTGAGTAATTCCAAGATCAAAACACTTTGGGGACCAAAGTTTCTTTTACAGACAAATAGCTTAAATAAATAAATATAATTTTAAAAAGAAGATTAGGTTAAAAAAAAACTTTTCCCATGCTTCTCTCCACTAATCTCACATCCATTCCCCATTAACTCTCTTCAACCAACCCCTCACTGTCATATGCAAAAAGAAACAGAAAAACAAAAATAAAATGTCCAAATTTGTTTTTAGAAAAAACAAAGTTCATGTATATCAGGTTGTGCAAAAATAGAAAACAAATGGCAAGGTACATCAGGTTCTGCAAAAACAAACACAAAAAAACAAAAGTTAGTGTTAAAGGTATATAGTGGAGTGACCTATAGTTAATGAATGAAAATTAATTAATTAAAGAGTTTAGTTAATTAATTTGATGTCATTGGAGATTATAACCGGTAGGTCTATAAGGTCCCATGCTACCTCATAATAACACCAAAAGACAAATTTAGTTGAAAGAATAAATTTGAAAGGTTCAAATTAATATATTTGATATATTAAATGTTAAAAGGAGAAAAATAGATTTAATTTGAATAGTTCAAATTAGAAAAGTATATTTATTTTATTTGGTACATTAAATATATTAATTTAGATACATTAAATAAACTTATATATTCGAAAATGGAATGAGATTCCATATATATTTTTATAGAAGGTGATATTTAAATATGGTAAAATAAAATATGGCTTCCTAATATGTAAGATATTGGAATATATTATTTCCCAAAATATTCTTACAAATTCCTTAAATAGGACTCTAGTTATGAGTCAATAATATGGTTTTTACACCATTTTGGTTAGAATTCTCTTATTATTTTAAAAGGTTTCCACAAGCTAATGTACTAGTATTAGAGTCATAGTACCGAAGATTTTGTAGAAGAGCTTCGTTGTTAAAATCGAGAATCGCAATTTACGGTTTCTACAAAGGTATGAGATATTGCTTTCCTATTTATTGCTTACGTTTTAATTTCTATTAAAAATCAAACGGTTCTCAATGCTTCCCCTACCTAGATGAAGAGTTGATTCCCTTTAAGAATCAATTAACAAAAAAAAGTAGACCAAAAAAATCTGGAAATAAAAATACAGAAATAAGAAAGAGAGGAAGATTTGAAGTTAGATTTAGAAGTAAAAATCTATTAAAAATTGTGCAATAATATATATGAACCGAAGAGTAAACACAAAAGAGAAAGAAAAAAAAAAAGTGAAGATTTAGCTAATAATTGAAAACTAAAAGTTAAAAGTAAATACATATAGAAAAGTTAATACAGAAGGAAGTAAAGAGAAAGATTTAGGGAATAGAATTAAATAATGAAACAAAAGAAATAACCTTTGGTGAATAGAATTAAATGACAAAATAAAAAAAATATTAAAAGTCAAAGATTCCATGAATTAAGGTTGAATAGAATTAAATGACAAAACAAAAATAGAATTAAATGACAAAATAAAAAAAAATATTAGAAGGGAAAGATTTGGTGAATAGAATTAAATGATAAAACAAAAAAAATATTAGAGGAGGAGAAAATTTAATGAATAGAATTAAATGATTAAACAGTTATGATAAAACAAAAGAAATAATAAAGGGCAAGAAAGTTTAACAAAAGTAATAATAGAGGGCAAGAAAGTTCATGACAAAAGCACGTAAGTACAAGAAGGTGTAACATAAAATAACTCTATCGATTTTTTAACAATAATTTTCATAAATTAGTAACCATAGAAAATGAAATATTTATTAATATATAAAATATTCCAAGACTTTACTCACGCAAAAACTCTGATATGTACATAAAATCTAACACATGTACCATTGTAAATGAGAGGAATAATTTTGTAAAAGTTTAAATTTGAAACTGATGTCATGGAATCACATACGTTGACTTGAATTTCAGAAGACAAAATCGAAATTTAAATTAATGAAAACTGCTTAAGCTAATCAGGTAAGTGACATTGCTATAGGATAGGCTAAAAATTGTATGAGTTACAATTTATGATGTATGTGCATAATATATATAGTTTGATGTATGACGTACTTGATATGTTTGATGCACTTTATGGCGATATGGTGAGTATGATGATTGCATGACGTTTGTCTTAATATGTTGATATTTTTCATATTAAGCATGCTATCTGATGATGAGTGTCATATTGCATCATGTCAATAGACCGACATAGGACACAACCCTAAGAGCATCAAAATGATATTAATATAAATATCCAACGAGCATGTGTTACTTAATGTAACAAAGAGATGAGACTGTATGGTTGTGTCAGAAGAGATGAAATGGAAATTAGAGGGATCTCATGCATGTTGTATGTTCATAAGCATAGAGATACTTCTCCAAAAACGATGAGTCTGGACACGTACAGTATGTTGATGAAGGTGTTCATTGGAAGCATGACACCAAGGGGTTCCGCTGACCTTCAGAAGTCGATACATATTAGCTTGACCAGAGAGGATCCAGGGGGCGTGCAAGCCCCCTAGAGATTTACACTCGCACGTGTGGGTCGTGTGCAAAGAAGTACTATACATCCAAAGTAGTCCGAGACTGGAGGTCATCCCTAGAGAATAGAGATAGGTCCTAAGAGCATGATTGCATGTCTTTGCATTAGCATGACCCCAATAGTGGGGTCACTTACTTAATATTCTTTGAAATACTCTGGCTGTGTGCCATATCATTTTTCAGGTAAAGGCAAGACGCCCATGTACAAATGACAGCGGCATCACGAGTAGAGACTGGCACGTGCATAGGGTACACTTAGATTAAAATTCCTAGTTTTAGGTTAGGATAGATTGTTTTGCATCTCATTGTTTTAAATTATTTTGTATTTTTTTTTAATTTTTTAGTATTTCGTATTAAACACATAAGACCATGGATGTGTTTTCAAGAGATATAAGATGTTTTATATGTTTTCGACATTTATACTAGAGATGAGATTTACTTTTAAGAGTTATATTCCGCATTTTAGCAGAGCATGAGACGTTAGTAACGACTCTGAGTAAGTAGAAATTTAGGGTCGTTTCAGATGTTAATGACGAAAGTCCTAAAACTTTTGCTGAAGAACTAGACGTGGAGCAAGTGAAACCTGAGCAAGTGTTGAGAAGATCATCTATAACTATCAAAAAATCAGATAGATATTTACCTTCATTACACTATGATATAAACCAAGAGACATCAGTCATACAATATACTTAAATGAAGATGTGAAGAAAATGTTGTTGAAATTATCAAAAGATATTTCAATTTTGACTCAGTGAAGAAGAATGAAGCTTCATTATTATATATTTTGGGTGAATCATAATAGAGAATAATTTAGAGTTATGGTGTTTCTTTAATGTATTTTAAGACTTATTTATATGGTCCCTAATTATGGCCATAAACTATACATAGTGACTAATTACAGTCATAAAGTATGACTATTACAAACTCTTGAGATGCCTCACATAAGATCAAGGGTTTTATTTTGACGCTATATAAAGTCTGCTATGTAATAATTGTGAAAGAGATTTGGAAAATGTAGTAAAAGGGGCATTTGTGTTTTCCTTTAGCCAATGAATAAGTTTCTTTGAAATTCTATGTAGTTTAGGTTTTATGTAGAATCATTCAAGCTCGACATGATCAATCTTGTTTGTGGAGTGATTCGGATCTCAAACAAGTGTTCTTACCTTTAGATATTTGATCAACAAGGTAATCTGAATTTTGCTTCCCCTTGGAGTGATTCTTTATCATTACGGCTAAGTTTAGATTGAATGTTTAGAATCATTCAAGCTAGACGTAATCGATCTTGCTTATGTAGTGATTCGAATCTCAAACAAATCTTCTTGCCTTGAGATATTTGATCTACAAGGTAATCCAAATCTTTCTTTCTTGTAGTGATCTTGATATTATTTGGTATCATAGCTTTCCCTTGGGTTGATTTCTTATCCTTTGGTATCAGAGATTTTCCTTGGGTTGATTCCTTATTATTTGGTAGGAGAGCTTTCTCTTGGGTTGATTCCTTATCACAGTATCTATTGCTAACTAACAAAGGAGAACGAAAGTCCTTTGATGAGACCCTATAGGTAGAAGATTCAGCAAAGTGGGACAAAGGCATGGATGATGAGATGAGCTCACTTGCAAAGAATAATACGTGGGTGTTGATTGAGATACCTATCGAAAAGAGAGCTCTGTTGAACAAACGAGTGTTCAGAATCAAGGCTGAACTAGATGACAAAGTGATGTTAAAGGCTTGGTTAGTAATTGATTATGCTCAAATGTTTTCTCTGGTTGTGAAATTAACTACTATCCAAATTTTGCTGAGTATTGTTGTTTTGAAGAATTGGTAGCTTGGGCAAATGGATGTAAAAACAACATTTTTATATGGAGTTCTAGATGAGAAGATCTGTATGCAACAACCAAAGGATTTGCATCTCCAGGCAAAGAACACATGGTGTAGCTCAATAAGAGCTTATATGAATTAAAACAAGCACCGAGACAATGGTATAAAAAGCTTGACTCCTTAATGTGCAAGAGTGGTTTCCACAGAAGTGAAAAGGATGACTGTTGTTACTTTAAGAAATACACTAATTCTTATGTGTTTCTACTCCTGTATTAGATGATATACTAATTGCAAGATATAGTATGATGGAGATAAACAACCTAAAGGCAAGCATGTCTTTAGTATTTGAAATGAAATATTTGAGTGCAACGAAGCAGATTCACAGGATAGAATTTCTCAAGATAGATCTGCTGGCACATTAAATCTATTCTAGGAGCAGTACATTAAGAAGGTGTTGTACAAATTCAAGACTAATGATGTTAAACTCAGGACTAGCCCTTTTACAAAATTATGTTAAATTTTCAAAGGGGCACTCGACCAAAAAAGTTGAAGAACATGAGTACATGGCATAAGCTCCATACGCTTTTGCAGTTAGGAGTTTGATGTATGTCATGGTTTGCACTAGACTTGATATAACACATGCTGTAGGAGTTCATGTACATGGTAAACCGAGAGAAATAACATTGAGAAGCTGTCACGTGGCTTTAGAGATATATGAGAGGTATATCTAGTACTTCACTCTGTTATGACAATGACAAAGTAGTTCTACAAGATTTTGTGGATGCTGATCTTAGTGGAGATATATACTCTAGTAAGAGCACATCTAAATACATCCACACTATAGATAGAACAACAATGAGTTGGATGTCCAAGCTTTAAAACTGTGTTATTGCTTCATCTACTGAGGTTGCATACATGGCAAAAGCTGAAGTTGGAAAGGAGATGATATGGATGAAAGACTATCTAAAATTGTTAGACAAAAAGCACACAAAAAGATTATTTACCTAGATAGTCAGAGTGCTATACAATTGGTAAAAACCTCGGTCTATCATTCAAAGACAAAACACATTAGAATATGGTATCATTTCACTCGTAAGTTAGTGGAAGAGGGTGACATGTGTTTGGAGAAGATAGAGGGTGCAAAAAACTCAGCAGACATGTTGAAAAAAATGTAAGCCAATATTCCTCTTTACATTTTTCTCTCATATTCTTTGTGTTCATTAAGATTGAGTAGGTCTGGTGTTGTGCGGTCCTAACAACTAGTATCAAACCTAGACGAGATCACCACTGAAGATAAGATAAGATGGAAAACTCAAAGATTGGAGATTGAAATTCGAGTTTAGTTTCTAAAATAAAAAAAATATAAACTAAAATTAAGAAAATTAGGAAAATGGGTCAAAATCAATCTCCAGAGGCATTGGTCATTTTGATCCACTTTACATGATTAACGGTTTAAAGGAACCCTAATCAGATCGTTTGGGAGGAAGAAAGAAAAAGAAAGAATGAAAGAAAGAAAGACAGAAAGAGAGCAAGAAACCTTAAAGAGATAAAAGAAGGAAAAAATGTGACTCATTTGTGACTCCATCCACCTCCAGCATGATTCCGACCAATACCTCTTTCAAAAGTTTCCTTAAATCCATGAGGTTTTTTTATGTACTTGGGTTCTAAGATTTCAGTATGAAGATGATGTAAGGTTGCAACGTGGACTTAAATGTTGAACCCCCAACCTCGTGGTTAACAGCCACACACTCTAACCAAATGAGTTATTCCAGCAAATCATTTGTAAAAGTTCAAGTTCTGGTCCATTTTGGCACATTACGTATTGCCATCAGCCTCACAGTATTAAAACGCGCCTATTAGGGAGAAGTTTCTGCACTCTTATAAGGATTGCTTTGTTCCTCTCTCCAATTGCTAGCCACATACGGTCTATTTTAGTCCGTTTAAGTATTGTCATCAGCCTCATAATTTTAAAACACATCTACTAAGAGACGTTTACACACCCTTATAAGGAATGCTTCATTCCTCTCTCAAACCAATGCGAGATCTCACAATAAGTAGTCAGAATGACCGAGTGGTCTAAGGTGCCAGGCTCAAGTTTTGGTCCTTGGTGAGCCAAAGTGGATAAGATCTAACTTTCCAAAGGTATGGAGGGCTTGAATGTCCAATCTTGTGGTTAAGAATCGTCACCTCATAGTTTTAGCGTCTACTAGGTTGACGTTTACACACACTTATAAGGAATGCTTCATTCTCCTCTTAAACAATTACAGGATCTCATAATAAGTAGTCAGTATGGCTGAGTGGTCTAAGGTGCTAGGCTCAAGTTTTGGTCTTGGTAAGAAGGGCGTGGGTTCATATTATTGTGAGGCAGATGTTGAACTAAAGTGTATAATATCTACTAGATTTAAATTTTACAAAGTTAAGTCATGGATATCAATTGAACTCACTAGAGATTTAGAATTGCCAAGACATGATTTTTGAAACTTCAAATTTATCTTAAACTTTACAAAGTTAAGTCATGGATATCAATTGAACTCACTAGAGATTTAAAATTGCCAAGATATGATTTTTGAAACTTCAAATTTATCTTAAGCTTTACATAGTTAAGTCATAGATATCGATTGAACTCACTAGAGATTTAAAATTGCCAAGACATAATTTTTGAAACTTCAAATTTATCTTAAAGTTCCAGTTAGTTCTCTTACACGTCACAAACCCAAGTTGATTCAAAATTTCTACTACGGAGAAGAACCAAGGGCTTGAATTTCCACGTCTAACCAACTGAGCCCATCAGTCTCACGGTTTTAAACCGCATCTACTAGGGAGAGGTTT
The DNA here is from genome assembly GCA_018691285.1 of Cucurbita argyrosperma subsp. sororia. Lineage (NCBI taxonomy): Eukaryota > Viridiplantae > Streptophyta > Magnoliopsida > Cucurbitales > Cucurbitaceae > Cucurbita > Cucurbita argyrosperma. The sequence continues at coordinate 6,457,368 of CM031900.1, read as the reverse complement.
CTAGACCCTTCTAAGAAATGTTTCTTCCCCTCTAATCAATGTGGGATCTCATAATCCACCCCTTCTGTGGGCCAAACATCCTCATTGGCACATCTTGTGGTGACTAGTTCTGATATTATTTGTAAAAGTTCAAGCCCACTGCTAGCAGAGATTGTCATTTTGGCACATTACGTATTGCCATCAGCCTCACAGTTTTAAAATGCGCCTATTAGGGAGAGGTTTTCACACCCTTATAAAGATTGTTTTGTTCCTCTCTCCAACTGCTAGCAAATATTGTCTGTTTTAGTCCGTTAGGTATTGCCGTTAGCCTCACGATTTTAAAACACGTATACTAGGGAGACGTTTACACACCCTCATAAGAAATGCTTCGTTTCCCTTTCAATCCAATGCGGGTTCTCACAATAAGTAGTCAAGATGGTTGAGTGGTTTAAGGCGCTAGACTAAAGTTCTAGTCCTTGTAAAAGGGTGTAGGTTCAAATTCCACTTTTGCAAATCATATTATTGTGAGGCAGATGTCGTGGGTTTAAAAATTATCATCATTATTTTATAAATAGATAAAAGATTCGTAGATTATAACTTTTCAAAGTTAAGTCATGGATATCAATTGAAATCCAAGCATCAAACACAATTATAAGGATTGCTTCATTTTCAAAATCGCTAGAAAAATGACTTGAACCTTGTGGTAAACAGCCACAAACACTAACCAACTAAGCTATTGCAGCCAATCATTTGTTACAATCTAAGCCCACCACTAGTAGATATTGTCGACTTTCATTTCTTACATGCCACCATTAGCCTCACACTTTTAAACCTCATCTAGTAAGGAGAGGTTTTCCTACACTTGTAAGAAATGTTTCTTCCCCTCTCATGGGATCTCATAATCCACCCCTTCTGTGGGCCCAACATTCTCATTGACACATCTCCTAGTGACTAGCTTTTCTTACATGCCACCATTAGCCTCACACTTTTAAACCTCATCTAGTAAGGAGAGGTTTTCCTACACTTGTAAGAAATGTTTCTTCCCCTCTCATGGGATCTCATAATCCACCCCTTCTGTGGGCCCAACATTCTCATTGACACATCTCCTAGTGACTAGCTCTGATATCATTGGTAAAAGTCCAAGCCCACTACTAGCAGAGATTGTCCATTTTGGCACATTACATATTGCCATCAGCCTCATAGTTTTAAAATGCGCCTATTAGGGAGAGGTTTCCACACCCTTATAAAAATTGCTTCGTTTCTCTCTGTAACGATTCAGATTTAATTTTTTTTTAGATTTTGTGTTTGAGATTTTATTTTTGCTCCAAAAAATGGAAAGATATTATGCTATGCATTTATTCTCACAGGAAAAGGTGCGCGATTTCCGACAAGAAAGTTATTACCTTAATGGAAACATTATGAGACCCTTTATATTCATATGTTCAACCCTTCTCTTTCCTTAAAAATTATTTCTCTCCAAACCTTTCTCTCGGAACATTGGGGTTGCTATTTCGGAGAAAGGTTTTGAGTGCCAGTAAGATATAGATGTTGGGATCGTCGTGCTTGTGTTGAAGATGCTACGTGACCAGCGAAAACAAGAAGTTGCATCAGGGGTCGTCGATGATGGAAAGACATCAAAATAGGTGAAGGTGTCGCGCGTTGTTAGAATCAGGGCAGCAAGAGAAACGGAGAAGGCTGCTTTGTCATCATCGGCTCGTCGTCAGAATCAGGCAGGCGAAAATTAGAGTTTCGCATTTTGGCGGTATGGAAGATGCGGGTTGGAAACGGGTTGGGTGCCTCTGAACAAACCACGAATGAACGCGGGCTGCGTGCGTTTTGACCCAACATAGACATGCACCTATAGCTGCGCTCTTGGCTCCGCAGTGTGTACGGCGGCTCGACTTTGTCAATTACCACGGCTCGGCTTGGCGGCTTAGTTGGTCAGCTCAACATCTCGACTTATCGGCTCAGTATCACTATAATAAATCGATTCCAAGGTTTTTGGCCCTCTCGAAGTTGTTTTTGCCCTTATTTATACCATCTGAAGTCAGTATAGTTCCTAACTATCAAAGACAAATTGTGTTGGGAGTTTATTTTGATAAATAACATGAGATTTAGCTAAGCTATGTTATAAAAGGTTTCTAAATTTTTACGTGGTTATTTTGGTAAGGGACAAAAAACACAAATGAAGAAAGAGAGACAAAGGAACATTCAAACCTAGGTATTGTAGCAGCTAGAAATGTTGATGGAAAATAAATTGCCAGGTTGCAACTTGAAAGGGTGATGAAAAAAAATATATAAATAGTTTTAAAAAAATTACTAAAAAAAAAAAAAATTCTCCAAAAACTTCTCTTCACTAATCTCTCATCCCTTCCTTCAATTATGTCTACAACCATTCCCACCCCATAATATCAGGTTCTAAAAAAGAATCAGAAAAACAAAAAAATAAATATAAACAAAAGTGAGTGTTATGTACCTCTATACGAGGTTCTGCAAAAACAAAAAAAGAAACCTTAGTGTGGGTATATTTTAGATTTTTTTTTTATTCTAATTTTGTTTTCAAGAAATCACACCCAACTTATATCTTAGATCTTCCTAATTTTGTTGCAATTTTTTATCCTATTTTTTTTGCAATTATTTAGATAGGAGTTAGAAATTATCCTATCCTATCCGAGCAAAAGAATCAATTAAAAATATGCAACTATCCTATCTATGCGCCACAGTCTTTGATCACGATGCCGCTGTCAACCGTACATGGACGCTTGCCTTTACCTGAAAAATAATGTGGCATACGGCCGGGAACTCGTTTACTATTGGCACGTTTTCTAGGGTCTCCTTTTTTCCTCTTACATCTACAGCACATGCTAATATAGTCCATCTGCCATGTTGGAATAACCTCTCTGCTTTCTTCATCGAGACTACCTTGGGGGTAATCCCGATACTTGCGCCTTTAAATTTAAAGGTAGGTCCCGTTAGTGGTGAAAATTTTACTTCCTTTTTATGACCGTCTATACTAGCACGTTTTTTGGCTAACCAATCCATGACTAATAAAACGTCGAAATCCGTCATGTTTACAACCATCAAGTCAATGCTTAGAGTTTGGTTCCCTATGGTTACTTGGCCATTCTTTACTCTATCCCTAGCTACTAAGTCTATCCCCGAAGGGGTGCTTACAAACATTTCATGCAATAAGGGTTCTAGTCCGAACAATGCTTATACAACAAAAGGCATAGAAATAAAGGAATGTGTGGAACCAGAATCAAATAAGGTAAAAGCGAAATGACCTAAAATAGATAGAACATTGAGAGGTACGTAGGACCTAGCTTGAGCTCGCGGTGGTGCTAGTTGTTCGGTCTGCTCTACTACTCTAGGCGGGTTTTGTTGTGTTTTAGTGTTTCTGGCTGTGTAGTTCACGGCAATGTGCCCCTTTTGACCACATCTGTAACACGCTCAGCTGCCAGCCATGCACCTCCTGTCATGTATTCTTCCACAGATAGTGCACCCTTCTTCTCTCCTCCCTCTAGCCCCATCTTAATTCCTGGGGTTCCTGTCGGTACGTCGAGGAGGTTGTCACTCATTCCATCTTGGAGCAGGTTTGTAGTTGGAACGGTGCGTACGTGCTTATGGCGGACGATCAGAGCCTCCTGATTCATGTGGACGCTTCTGCCCAATTACTACCGACTCCTCACATCGTTTCTCATCCTTTTGTTTCTCTAAAGTCTTGGCAGTTCTCAAGACTTCCTCATAGGTCTTTGGGTTGAACGCTTACAGCATGTGACGGATTCTTGGTTCCAGACCTAGTACAATTTTCTCTGTCATCTTTTCTTCGGTGTCCACCATGGACAACGCAAATCTCTTGAATTTCCTAAGTTCATAGGTCCCCCTTCTGGGTTAAGAAGGGTTTTGTTATCTCTCCACCATATCTCTGCGTCCTTCTGTAGGACGAATGTTGCGCAGGTGATCTTTTGGTTCTCTAGGCACTCCATAGTCTTAAAGGTCGTTTCTATAGATGCAATCCACATTTGGGCTTCTATGGGGTCTTCTAAGGAACCGGCGAATTATCCAGGGTCATATCTCTTGAAATCCTTTATTCAGTTTGAAGATCTAATAGGTTGTGGAGGGTTTACTGGGGCGTTGGCCTGAGCATCGGCCTCTGCCCACGCTTGGGACAGTATTTGTGCCTGTGCCTGGGCCTGTTCATGGGACTGTTGGCTGGCTAGTAGATTGACTGGTTGAGTGGTTACCAGGGTTTGAATTAAGGCTTGGATGGACTCACACATTAACTTAGTATTAGCATATACTGCGGCCGCTGGGGGTGAAACCTCAGGTGCGGCTTGTGGTGGTAGAGCAGGCTAGCGTGGAGGCTTAACTGTGGTGGAAGCTCAGCTTGTAGTGGAGGCGCTAAAGGTGGTAGCGCAACTGGTGGTAAGACTGGGGGCAGCGTAACTGTTACTGACCCAGCCTCTGATCCTTCTAGAGGTGAGCCCTCTACTGCCATACCTCATCCCATTCCTCTAAGACAGGGTCACCCCCATCCTCGTCTTCCTCTTCCTCTTCCTCTTCCTTTTCTTCGTCCTTTAGGCATGGTTCCATAAACCAATATAAGATTGCTTAAGTCTAAGGCCTTAATACTATGCATAAATAAATAACAATATACACACTATACAATACATCATAATGCCACAAAAGTAAACACTCAACATGCAATACATCATATCATACTCATTAATAAATACTTAAAATATACCACAACTTCAACAATATTAACAAGAAAATGCATGTGAGTTAAAAAACGTTTCTCCTTTCTTATCTTATGCAAAGCATACCTGACGGTGATGAGGCATCGATGTTGGGACCATGAGCGTGCCAAGCTTACATCGTAAGCTAGTTTTCAGAATCTAAAACCAAGAGCTCTGATACCAACTGTAACGACCCTAAATTTCCACATATCCACAGTCGCCACTAACATCTCATGCTCATCTCTAATGCAGAACATAACTCTAAAAATTCTCATCTTAAATAGCGGAAAATTTAGAACTTCAGAATACATTAAATCACTAGAATACACTATCGGACTTACATGTTTCAGACATTATGCTAGAGTTCAAAATAAGATAAAAACAATTACAAATTAAATAATTTAAACAAATGAAATGCAAAAACCCTAATCTAACCCAGACTAGGAATTTTAAATATGCAACTATCCTATGCACGCACCACAGTCTCTGATCACGATGTCGCCGTTAACCGTACATGGGCACCTTACCTTTAGCTGAAAAATCATGTGGCACACGGCCTAAGTATTTCGAGAAATACTTAGTCAGTGACCCCACACTGGGGTCATGATAATGCAAACACGCAATCATGAATTAAGGACTGAACCTCTAATCATCATAAGGGTGGCTTCCAGTGTCAGGCAAATTGGATATGTAGTACTTCCATACATACGACTTACACGTGCAAGTGTGAATCTCCAGGGCGCTCGCACACCCCCTGGACCCTCTGGCCAAGCTAATCTGTTGCGACGTCTGGAGATCAGCGGAACCCCATAGTGTCATGCGTCTCTTGAACACCCTCATCGGTGTGCATTCACACTCATCATCATACGGTGCGCGTCCGCACTCATCGTCTCTAGGGGAAGTAGCCCTATGCTTATGAACACACAATATGCATGAGGTCCCTCTAAATACAATTATACTTCTCTTCTGACACAACCCTCTAATCTTATCTCTTTGTTACACTGTGTAACACGTGCTCATGGATATTTACATTAATATCATTATCATACTCTTAGGGTTGTGTCCTATATCGATCTACGACGTGATGCAATATGACATACAACATCATAAGGCATGTCCAAAATGGAAAACATCATCATGTTAATAACATCGTCATGCATACATCGTACTCATCATAGAAGTCATTAAGTGCATCAAATATAACATGTATGTCATGCATCAAAACATAAACAACGTACATTTAACATATATCACAGCACAACGTCATAATCATACATCATCATAGTTCAAACAATCTTTAGCCTATCCTATAGTAAGACCACTTACTTGGTTGGCCTTGGCCGAAGTACTCCCTAATTAGCTAATGTAAGCTCCCGTTCTTTGAGAGTTGCTTCCTATGTTGCCAGGGTTTGTTTCCTATCACACCGTTCGCCACTTTCGATAGTATTATCACAATTAAATTACTAACAACTTAGTAAATGTGAATACAACTCTAAAACAGCCTCGAATACCTTAACCAGGGCCAAAAATAGATCTAGAGGGGTTAAAACGGTGGAAATCGGGCCAAAAACAGGTGAGCCGAGCCAAAACAGCCGCTGAAAGCCGTCGGAGGAGCCACCAAAGCATCACCTGAGGGAGCCCGAGCCAAGCTGAGGGACTGCTTGCATCACTGTGTACCACATGGCAGTAGTAGAACACGCCACGTCGTGCGGTGGTGATATGAACCAAGAGACATCAATCATACAATATGCTTCAATGAAGATGTGAAGAAAAGGTTGTCAAAATTATCAAAAGATGTTTCAATTCATGCTACATTGAAGAAGAATAAAGTTTGATTGTTGTAAATTTTTTGTGGGTTATAATTTAGAGTTATTGTATTTTAAGACATTTTATTTAATTTCGGTTACATTTACATAATGGCTCATTATGGCCATAAAGTGTGAATGTTACAACTTTTGTAATGCCTTTAATAGGTTCATTTTGAGGCTCTATAAAGCTATGTATGTTGTATTTGTGAGGGAGACTTGGAAAATATAATAAAGAAGCATTTGTGCTTTTCTTTAGCCGATGACTAAGTTTCTTTGCAATTCTATGTAGTTTAGATTGCATGTAGAATCATTCAAGCTCGACATGATCAATCTTGCTTGTTGAGTGATTCGAATCTCAAACAAGTGTTTGAGATATTTGATCAACAAGAATCATTCAAGCTACACATTATCGATCTTGTTTGTGGAGTGATTCGAATCTCAATCAAGTGTTCTTGCCTTGAGACAATCGATCAACAAGGTAATCCGAATCTTATTCCCCTTGATATGATAAGCACCTTTACAGGGTGAGAGACTTATTGATGTTGCTCTCCCCCGCTCGAACTCAGCTGCCTCTTTGTAGCAAGGTCGTCCCCCCATAAGGACTTACATTGTATACTGCTTTTGCACCTGGCCGACGCTTGTCTTTTCTTGACTCTCGGCTTGTCTTTTCTTGACTCTCGGCTTCTCTGCTTGCAACAACTGACACTATTCCTCTAATGTGAATGGTTCTTTGGAAGGCACCGTCATGGTGCTTTCTGTTTCAGCTACCTTGTCTTACTTTGAAACTGCAAGCTCTTGTCAGGTGAGCTTGGTTTTGCTTGACGGGTAGATCTACCCATATTGATGTAACGCCTGCTCATCGTCAACGCGATTAACAGAAGTTACCATCATCAACGACAACATACTCTAACACCCAATCATAATCTCAAAATATTTCAAAAAAAACATCCAGTAAAACATTTAAAAACCAGTGCTATTTAAACTTAAAACAACCGAAGTAAATTCTTGACAGCGAAAACATAAATACACAAAACAGACACAGACATGGATTCCCAGTAGTCTTCAGTCCGCTGGTCTCGTCCTCGGTTGGCCTGCATCATCTAAATCTGGAAAGAAAAGTTATAATAATTTTGATGAGTAATTAGATTACTCAGTAAGTAGCTAGCTTATCATTCAAGAGTTCATAACTAATCTTTCCAGGTGTTTTTAAGTTTTATTCATCATTGACTCCTAGTTCTCTTACTAGGGTCATCTGTTCGTTAATGAGGTATCTCAGCTACCTCCAGCTAGGTTACTGACTCTCTCTCGATATGCTTATCTAGAATTTTCGGACTCGTATGTAAGACTCGCTCTCGGTCAAATACGGCCCGTCTACTAATTGCTCTGGCGGCCTGTTTATCTCATATACCAACGGTCAGGAGTACTCAAGCTCCCTGACTTAGCACACAGCGCGTTGGCCAGGAACTCCGCGGGAATTAGTAGACTATCATACTCATATAAATAATCCATAGCTCAACAACCAATAAGCATATCTTAGAGTCATAACCTTTCTATTAACATGCAGAACATACTCACAGTTATTGCATGTTTATATACATGTATCATGTTCAACACATAGAACATTCTGACAATCATTTCTATCATGCTTACATCACAGGCAAGCAGTCACAATATACAATAAACACTCAATATCATCAAAGCTCATCATAACATATTAAGCTCTTAATCAGGTAAACAACATACTCACATGTTGTAAAACAAGTTAAGAACTAGTTCAAAGGTCGATACGCTACTTACCTAGTTTCGAATCCCTTTCTCTCTTGATTGTACATTTAATAGGGTATTTCAACACAATTGCTTCCAATTAGACCTATATTTCACCATTTTCAAGGTAAGTATAGGTCAATCTAGGTAGAACAGGTCAAAACAAATCGAACGGGACAAACTGGGAACCGAAATGATGCTTCACGCGCCCTCACATCCTCGGTGTGTCTGTCCCACGCGCCAGCAGCACGCCCAGTCGCACGCCCAGTCGCGGCCCTCACGCGCCTGCGTGTAGTGCACGCGCTTCTTCTTCTTCCTTGCGTTTTTCTGAAATTTTCCCATCTTTTCTGTTAATACCTACTATATCCCGAAGCCATATCCTCCTTCTACGGTTCGAATTTCATCCTGATTCCTTCTACAAATTTATAGATCTCCTTATTACATTTCTAACAAGCCCTATTTCATAACTTATTATACAATACGAACCAAGATATCGAGATTTAAAGGTTCGGTGATATGGGTTTTTCGTTACCTTTGCGACAACCGCTTAAATTAGCTTAGTTCAGAGTTTCAATGGCTGAAAAGCCTTCACAATCGTCTCCCCATCCTCATATTTGCACGTTGTCACAACAAACGCCAAAAAAAACCTTAAGGTTTTGCCGGAAAACACGGATTATAACACTCTCTGTTTTCTGTTTCCCTCTTTCTCTATTTCTTCGATATTATTTGGTGCTTCCTCGTCGGCCTTGCCAACGCCAACCACCACCACCATCTATAACACTAACACAAAATAAAACCACCCTTCTTCCTCCCACACCTCCATCTTCCTCTCTTTTCTTTCTTTTCCCTTCAACCACCTGTCCATTCTTCCTTTCTCCATGGTAGCAGCTTCAAGCTGCTGCTGTCTTTATTTATTTATTTATTTTTCTATTTATTTATTTATTTTTATTTTTATTTAATTAATTAATTAATTTATTTATTTATTTATTATTTTCGGGTTATTACAATTGAGGTGTCGACATACGCCACTAATGAACTTCAGGTAGTCTTGGCTTCAACCCTCAACTGATTATAATTCTGACCGGCAACTGTCCTGCCCACTTCGGCACTCTTGACACACTGTCAAGGTCTTCGATCAACTCTTGGGTTCATTTCTCTTGACTGTCTTGCCCGACTAGACGCACAAAGTGTGGCTCTGATACCAACTATCACGATCCTACATTCTTGACCGTGCGGCGTCGTGATCTATACACGCTCACGACTAGCCTTAAGGGGAATTAAGCCCCATTATATTTTTCGCCCTGGCTTTGTGGCTTCGTCGGACCTTAGGCAAGGTTTGTCTTCGCCAATTGAACATCGCTTGTGCGGAATCCAAGCTTGTTCAACTACACACGCCGCTTGCACGTGTTCGTTCAATCGTCTGCGACACATCTGACTTGCCTCTACGCTAGGCCAACTCATTCGGTTCGACCTTGCCTCTGCTCGGGCAAAGGTCTCTCAATACAACGTCGCATCTCATCTTGCCATCTCCATCCCCATTGACAGGGTTCATATGTCCTGGCGCCATCCCGAGTCTCGGGATGTCGTCGGTCATCATAACTCGTTCGGTCATGCCATCGAGAATTGGCCCGCGTGTCGTTCATCTCATCAGGACTTCCCGAACATCCATCATCCGGGTTCTATTGAGGCATAGGCCCTCCCGTGCCCATGCCGAGTCATTTACGGATACTGTACTGGATAGTAGGTGTATGTAGCAACCTCCAACACGCGGGCTAGGGCGCAATACCGGCACACCCGTGCCGTCTGGTACTGTCCTTCAAAAACCCATTTCAAAGGAAGTCACCCCGAGACACTCGTCTCGGCACGCTCGCCCACACTATGACACACGTATGTGCCACAGGATAGCTCACTTAGGCCACAGGGCCCAGGGGTGGTGGAGAGCTAACACCATGGTACCCCTTATAGTACTTTTTGAGCCATTTTCATTCTACCAGGAGTAGACATGATTTTCGTGAGGTGTCATACAGTGTCGTGCATTGTCCGTCCAATGTCCGATTGACACCAAACTTGGCGAGCATTCATATTTCATATGGACGGACTTAACTCCCGAACCGCATGACCAAATTCCTTCCAAAACCTCGACTTTTGAGGTTAAGGCCCGGGGCCCTACCTGGCCCTTCAACAAGCCTATCTTGTCCTTCATGTCTATGCTGATGTCTCTGTTATGCTTGTGTCTTAACATGTCTTCAATGTCCACTTTGCATGGTGGTGTGTTGGATGATGTATCGTCCTCCTCGATCGCATCATGACGTACTTCTACGTTGGCCCGCATATGGCCGGATGGGCGTCTCGTGAGGGACGCCCCTTTGCTTGTCATGGCGTGAGGGTCACAACCTACTCTCTTCATAGTAAGGTTGTGACATTCTCCCCCACTTAACTTAGTCATCGTCCTCGATGACTTACTCGGGTCACAATCATATTGCGGATTGTGACATTCTCCCCTACTTAATTTAGTCATCGTCCTCGATGACTTTCTCGGGCGCGTTCGCCCCACCTATTGTGAGATTCTCCCCCACTCAATCTCGGCATCATTCCGATGACGATCCGACTCTTTGTTTCTTAGCGACTTGACTCGCTGGATTTGGTTGTACTTCAGAAAAGTCTTTTATTGTTGAGCACCTGACGATCTTTTGTCATAATGCTCTCCCTGCTAACGTCTTATGCCAACTTGGGACAAGTTCGAGTGGATGCTTCTGACTCTCTTTTGTCAGGTGGCACCACGTTCTGACTCTTGACCTGGTCAGTTGTTGGGTGAACTTGTCCTCACTTAGGCTTGTTCCTTTATCTACGGCTATCCCCATTCGGACCTATTTCTGTTGTTCGCCCATATTGGACTCGGCCACCGAGACTCGCAACGTAGACGTGACTCTTCAGCATTTGCCATAGTTGTGGGTGAGGCTGACTCTCTTTGCAGACACTCACCAGACAAGTATGGACTTCAGAGGGCACTTTTGCCCTATTTTGGCCAACTTGGCCCCAGTGTGTGTATCCTCTATGGATCACATAAACTAGTGCACCCCTCGGGGTGGGGCTCGCAAGCCCAACCGCGACACTCTTTGGTCGTAACCACTTCTCCTGTGAACTAGTGCACCCCTCGGGGTGGGGCTCGCAAGCCCAACCGCAACACTCTTTTGGTCGCGACCACTTCTCCTATTGAGCAAAGTCAACTTTTTGACAGTCTCTTCAGTTGTTGGCACTAGCTTTCGGCCAACTCTTTGTACTTTGTCACTTTCGTGTGACTATTGTTGTGCTTGAACTTCCAGCTCGTTGCTCACTTCTCGAGCGGATACTGGTCTTGACATCTGTTGGTGGAGTCATCCACCCTAGGCACAAGGTGGTGACTCAAGGAATACACGTGTGCTCGTATGTCCGAGCACCTTTACGGGGTGCTCTTCAAGCTCTGATATCAAATGATATGATAAGGAATCAATACAAGGGGAATAAGATTCGGATTACCTTGTTGATCGATTGTCTCAAGGAAAGAACACTTGATTGAGATTCGAATCACTCCACAAGCAAGATCGATCATGTCTAGCTTGAATGATTCTTGTTGATCAAATATCTCAAACACTTGTTTGAGATTCGAATCACTCCACAAACAAGATTGATCATGTCGAGCTTGAATGATTCTACATGCAACCTAAACTACATAGAATTGCAAATAGCCATTGGCTAAAGAAGAGCACAAATGCTTCTTTTACTATATTTTCCAAGTCTCCCTTACAAATACAACGTACATGGCTTTATATAGCCTCAAAATGAAACTATTAAAGGCATTACAAAAGTTGTAACATTCACACTTTATGGTCATAATTAGCCATTATGTAAATGTAACCGAAATTAAATAAAATGTCTTAAAATACAATAACTCTAAATTATAACCCACCCAAAATTTACAACAATCAAACTTTATTCTTCTTCAATGTAGCATGAATTGAAACATCTTTTGATAATTTTGACAACCTTTTCTTCACATCTTCATTGAAGCATATTGTATGATTGATGTCTCTTGGTTCATATCAGGTGGCGTTGAGTCAAAGCGCGGGCATAGTCTGATTCGGGTCGCAGTTCGGGTCGTCGGCTGTAGAAGGCTATTGGGCCAGACTAATCGTTGGGCCTTGGCTTTTTGGACTGGGCCGCAGGTATTTCGGTTGTAGATTGGTTCGGTTGGACCGTGGGTCTGGTCTCAGGTTTGTTCAGCTGAACCGTCGGCTACTGGACTTGATTGAGGTGTAGGCCACTGTAGTTGGGCAGGGCAAAAGGCAGATGCCGAGGGAAAAGAAGTCAGGCTGGCTTTCGAGTTTTGGGTTCGGGTTGACCCAAATCCGGTGCATCTCATCTTCCTTACTCGACTTCGGCAGATTTTCCGGCGCGGTTCCTCTCTCCTTTCCATGGCGTCTTCGTTGCCGATTTTGGTCCCCTTTCTTCCATTTCCTCTCTTTTTGTTGTTCCTCTTTCCTTCCTGGACGTTTTGTGGTAGCATAATTCATACAACCATAGATCTAAGAACGTTTAAGAAAACCCAATTTTTTGACCTCAGTTACCAACGACGACAGGTACGAAAAGGCACAAAACGTACCTTGAGTTATTGTCCCATCCTTAGGAATCCTTCTCGTGACGATAACTATGCGTTTGGTGTTTGTTTTCGGGTGGTTTGGGATTCATCGGAAAAATTGGAAACTCGTCGCGAAATCTCTCTCTCTCTCGTATTTTCGTATTTTCTTTCTTTTTACTGTTTGTAGGTGTTCTAAGAGTCTTGGGCTGAAGACTGAGCGGGGTGTGGTTGTCGTTTCTCGTGGAATCCGTGAAACTCGGCGGTTGCCGGAAAACTCGCGGGTTTTTCAACTGAGTTATTTTTTTTCCCTTTGTTTCTTTTTCTTTTTCTTTTTCCTTTTCGTTTTCTTTTTTATTTTCGAGGTCTTAGTATAGAACTGTGCAAGTAAAATAATTTTATCAATTTTTTTAACAATAACTTTCATAAACTAATAACAATATAAAATGAAATTTTTAATAATAGATTAAATATTTCAAGACTCTAGACGAAAATTTTAATAATATATTAAATATTTCAAGACTTTAGACATGCAAAAACTCTAATGTTTGCATACATGCAAAAACTCTAATGTTCGCATAAAATCTAACACATGGACCATGTAAATGAGAGAAATCATTTTGCAGAAGTTCGAATTTGAAACTGATGATTTCAGAGGACAAAATCGAAATTTAAATAAGTGACAACAACTTAAGCTAATCAGGCAAGTGACCTTGCTATAAGATAGGCTAGAAATTGTATGAGTTACAATTTATGATATATGTGCATAATATATATAGTTCGATGTATGACGTACTTGATATGTTGGATGCACTTTATGGCGATATGATGAGTATGATGATTGCATTAAGTTTGTCTTAATATATTGATGTTTCCATATTAAGCATGCTATATGATGATGAGTGTCATATTGTATCATGTCGATAGACCGACATAGGACGCAACCCTAAGAGCATGAAAATGATATTAATACAAATATCCAACGAGCATGTGTTATTTAATGTAATAAGAAGATGAGACTAGAGGGTTGTGTCAGAAGAGATGATATGGAAATTAGAGGGATCTCATGCATGATGTATGTTCATAAGCATAGGGATACTTCCCCAAGTGATTTTGATATCATTTAGTATCAGAGCTTTCCTTGGGTTGATTTCTTACCATTTCGTATCCGAGCTTTTCCTTGGGTTGATTCCTTATTATTTGGTCGGAGAGCTTTCTCTTTGGTTGATTTCTTATCACAGTATCTATTGCTAACTGACGAAGGAGAACAAAAATCCTTTGATGAAGCCCTATAATTAGAAGATTCAACCAAGTGGGAGAATGTCATGGATGATGAGATCAGCTCACTTGAAAATAATAATACGTGGGTCTTGATTGAGTTGCCTACAGAAAATAGAGCTCGGTTGAACAAATTGGTGTTCAGAATCTAGGCTGAATCATATGATAAAATGATGTCAAAGGCTTGGTTAGTAGTTATAGGATATTCAAATACAAAAGATATTGATCATGCTGAAATCTTTTCTGTTGTTGTGAAATTAACTACTATCCAAATTTTGCCGAGTATTGCCACTTCAGAGAATTGGTACCTTGGGAAAATTGATGTAAAAATAACATTTTTACCTGGAGTTCTAGATGAGAGGATCTGTATGCAACAACCAAAGGATTTGCATCTCCCCGCAAAGAACACATGGTGTAGCTCAATAGGAGCTTGGATGAACTTAAACAAGTACTGAGACAATGGTACAAAAAGTTTGAATCCTTAGTGTGCAAGAGTGGTTTCCACCGGAGTGAAAAGGATCAGTGTTGTTACTTTAAGAAATACACTGATTCTTATGTATTTCTACTCATGTATGTGGATGATATACTAATTGCACGACATTGCATGATATACTAATTGGAGCATTTAGAAGCCCTTGCATCCCAGTTTGACTCAATGAAATATGACATGGCATAAACTTGAACTATTTTCTTTAGATGCAACTTAAGCTAAACGAAGCACCTTTCACACACTTCACTCTATATGAAGAGCTTCACATTCCTTGTTAATTGGAGCATTTAGAAGCCCTTGCATCCAAGTTTGACTCGATGAAATATGACATTGCATGAACTTGAACTATTGAACTATTTTCTTTAGATGCAACTTAAGCTAAATGAAGCACCTTTCACACTTTACTCTACATGAAGTGCTTCACATTCCTTGTTAATTGGGTCAAGACTACGCTAATCTTGGAAAATTATCAAATGAATATCTTATAGTACCATGCATACCTCAATAAACTCTTCACATCTACGGTTGAGGTTAGCCATGGTAGTATATCACTGTATTAACTTTAATTGAATCCACTAAACTACCCTCACCCGATACAACATGTCTAAGAAAAGTCACTTCCTGAAGCTAAAACTCACACTTTAAGAACTTGTGTATAGCTTATGCGCTTTAATCACTATCAAAACTCTCCTTAGATGTACCTCATTCTCTAAATTAGTTATGGAGTACACCAGTATATCGTATATGAAAAGTATCACGAATGAACTCATGATACTCGTAACTTCTAAATGAGATCTTAGGTTTCATTGGTCTTTAACGGATGGTAACCAGTTAACAGGTTAATTTTTTAGAACAGTAAAGCTAAATACAACTAGTCGAACAAGTCATCAATGCGTGACAACAAATACAACAAATACTTCTTCTTGATGGTCATCATGTACAACTCTAGCTAGTCTATAGATAACAGGGAACCATTATTTTTCTTCATTAATATTACTATGGTCCTCGTGCGACATCGAAAATGACATCTTCAAACGGCCATCATTATTTTTCTTCATTAATATTACTATGGTCCTCGTGCGACATCGAAAATGACATAAAAAATGACATCTTCAAACGGTCATCATTATTTTTCTTCATTGTACAACATCATTTTTCTTCATTGTACGACATCATTTATTAAATCCAAGCCACACGCTCTAACCAACTGAGCTATTCCAACTAATTATTTATTAAATCCAAGCCCACCACTGGTAGATATTATCGGCTTTTATTCGTTACGTATCGCCATCAACCTCACGATTTTAAACCGCATCTACTAGGAGGAGGTTTTTAGAACTTTGTAAGAAATGTTTCTTCCCCTCTCCAATCGATGTGGGATCGCATAAGCCACCCCTTCTGTGGGTCCAACATCATCACTGGCACATCTCTTGATGATTAGTTCTGATATCATTTATAAAAGTCCAAGCCCACTATTAGCAGAGATTGTCAATTTTAGCACATTACGTATTACCATCAGCCTCACAGTATTAAAAGCGCCTATTCGGGAGAGGTTTCGGCACCCTTTTGCTTTGTTCCTCTCTCCAATCGCTAGTAGATATTGTCGGCTTTCGTTTATCGCCATCAGTCTCATTCTTTTAAACCGCATCTACTAGGGAGAGGTTTTTAGACCCATGTAAGAAATGTTTCCATACCCTTGTCAGAAATGTTCTTCACTTCTCCAATCGATGTAGGATCTCATAATCCACTTGGGACCAGCATACCGCATCTACTAGGGAGAGGTTTTCAGGCCCATGTAAGAAATTTTTTCAGACTCTTGCATGAAATTTTTTCCCCTCTCCAATCGATGTAGGATCTCATAATCCACCCGGTACCAACATTCACATTGGCACATCTTCTAGTGACTAGCTTTGATATCATTTGTAAAATTCCAAGCACACAGCTAACAGATATTGTCCATTTTGGCACATTATGTATTGCCATTAGCCTCACAGTATTAAAACGCGCCTATTAGGGAGAGGTTTCCTGATAAGGCAACCCTAATCCTAAGCCCAACGATCCAAACTTTTGTTGAAGCAAGAACCCTTGAATCAAAGTAATTAGCACCTCCTTATATGAAATTCGGATAAATCAAGCGATAAGGCTAGAATTAGATTACCTCTTACGATCAAAGATCTAGAAGTAAAATTTGGAAACCTTATTCTAAATTGAGTCACTCCACAATCGAACTTGATCAAGACTTATTGAATCGCTCGGATGTAGTTCTACCACAAGAATTGCTTAAAACTTAAATGATAAATTTGATGCTCTGATTTTTAAGGGAAACGTCTCAATTTGAGATCTCAATTTCATTCATCCATGATTCTGATTTTTACATAACATATTGTGGGTAATTATAGTCTCCCGATAAAAGATATTTGTGGCGGGGATTCAATATTGATCCCCTTTAATCTCCAAAAATGACGAAGTCAATTTGACCACTTGACCATTACAAACTGAATAATAAAATCTTCCAACAAACTTTGATATGTTTGACTAGCTAAAGAGACGAACTTGAAATCTATTGGACTTTGCTTGTGTAGGTTCGAACATTGTTGTTGACATTCTTACTTATCATCTTCCTCCTCTCTAAAAGGATATTTAGATCAATTTTATATGCATTTTTATTAATTCTTTCAAGGACTTGATAATGATTTAGATCAATTTTATATGCATTTTTATTAACTCTCTCAAGGACTTGATACTGGCCATCCCCCTTCGTTTGAGATGGGAATTTAATTCTTTATATGCATTGTTATTAATTCTTTCAAGGACTTGATAACGGTCATCCCCTCTTGGATGTAACTTTGTCTTCCTTTGAGATGGGATTGATAAGGGTGCATTGTTATTAATTCTTTCAAGGACTTGATAAGGGTGCATTGTTATTAATTCTTTCGAGGACTTGAGAATTGTTATTAATTCTTCTTTCAAGGACTTGTGGATGTAACTTTGTTTTCCTTTGAGATGGGAATTTAATTCTTTCAAGGACTTGAGAATTGTTATTAATTCTTTCCTGCATTGTTATTAATTCTTTCAAGTACTTGAGAATTGTTATTAATTCTTTCAAGGATTTGATAAGGGTCATCCCCTCGATGTAACTTTGTCTTCCTTTGAGATGAGAATTTAATTCATTCAAGGACTTGAGAATTGTTATTAATTATTTCATGTATTGTTATTAATTCTTTCATGTATTGTTATTAATTCTTTCAAGGACTTGATAAGAGTCATCCCCTCTAGGATGTAACTTTGTCTTCCTTTGAGATGAGAATTTAATTCATTCAAGGACTTGAGAATTGTTATTAATTCTTTCAAGGACTTGATAAGGGTCATCCCCTCTTGGATGTAACTTTGTTTTCCTTTGAGATGGGAATCGCTCCTTCCGAAAATGTATCCAAACCTAGTCACCAAGTTCAAAAAATGATTTCCTTCCATCCTTTGTTGATCCTTGAAGCAACTTCGAAATTTTGTTTTCCTTGTGAAAATAAAAAAATGATTTCCTTCCATCCTTTGTTAATCCTTGGAGCAAAAATGTATCCAAACCCAGTCACCTGGTTCAAAAAATGATTTTCTTTCGTCCTTTGTTAATCCTTGGAGTAACTTTGAAATTTTGTTTTCCTTGCGAAAATAAAAAATGATTTCCTTCGGTCATTTACTAACCCTTGAAGCAACTTTGAAATTTTGTTTCTCAATTCTCTCCTTCACCACCTTGTGCAATGTTTTGATCAATTCTGCCTTACTTGTGGCTGCTTCACTCACAAAAAATGAAGCAAATCAAGAGGGGTAAGTGGATGAAATCCATAAAAACTTCAAAAGGTGAACAATGAGTGGTACTATGAATTGCTATATAATATGCAAACTCTACAAATGGCAAACATTCGTCCCAAGACTTAATATTCTTAGAAATAATAGCCCTAAACAATGCTACTAATGTTCTATTAACCACCTCAGTTTGTCCATCAGCACGAGGATGACATTAGTTGAAAACAATAATTTGGTACCCAATCTAGCCCACAATACTTTCGAGAGGTGACTTAAAAATTTAGCATCCCTATCACTAACAATTATTATAGGGATTCCATGTAATCTTACTACTTTCCTAAAGAATAAGTCAGCAATATGTTTTGCATCCTCCGTCTTGTTGCATACAATGAAATGAGTCATTTTACTAAATCTGTCAACCACAACAAAAATACTATCTTTACCCATTTTCAGTGTGCCGTCAACCAAGAACAAAATTCATAGATATATTAGTTCAAGGTTCGTTAGGTACATTCAAAGGAGTGTACAATTCATTTGACTGTGATCTAGATTTAGCTTCTTTGCATTTAAAGCATTGGCTACAAAACTTATGAACATCATGCTTCATTTTCGGCCAAAAGAAGTGTTCATGCAACATATTATAAGTTTTATTAATCCTAAAATGTCTCATTAAGCCACCACCATGTGCCTCTTTTACAAGCAAATCTCTGGTAGAGCATATAGGAATACAAAGCTTACTTTTCTTAAATAAGAATTCATGAAACACATAATAATCATTCACAATTGTTTTTGTAAGACAAGATGCATAAATAATTCCCAAGTCTTGGTCATCTCTATATACTTCTTTAATATGCTCAAATCCAAGAATTTTTGCACTAAAAGAAGTAAAAAGATTTTACCTTCTATGCATCAGCTACTACATTATCCTTATCTTACTTATATTTGATGACATACGAAAATGTTTCAATAAACTCCACCCACTTTGCATGCCTACGGTTCAGTTTGGTTTGACCCTTAAGATACTTAGCTTTCATGATCAGAGTGGATCACAAATTCTCTAGCCCATAAGTAGTGTTGCCACACCTGCAATGTGCAAACTAAAGCAAACAATTCTTTATCATAGGTAGGATAGTTCAATGCTGCCCCATTTAGTTTTTCACTAAAATACATTACGGGTTTTTCATCTTGCATCAAGACAGTACCTATGCCCAAACCACTTGCATCACCCTCAATTTCAAAAGTTTTATCAAAGTTAGGCAAGACAGGTAATGATGCATTGGTTAATTTATTCTTAAGCTCATTGAATGCATTCTCTTACATATCTCCCCATTTAAAAACAACAAATTTTTCCACTAAGTCATTCAACGATGCAACTATGGTGCTAAAATCTTTTATAAATCTCCTATAGAAGCTAACTAACCCATGAAAACTACCAACTTCACTTTCATTTTTTGATGTTGGCCAATCCCTGCTTGCTTTAACTTTCTCCTCATCTACTACTACTCCATTTTTACCAACTATGAAGCCAACAAAGTTAACTTTTTCCATGCAAAAACTACAGTTAATAAAATTAGCATAAAGTTTCTCTTTTTCTAAGCGTAATCAAAACTAACTTAACATGCTCCACATTCTCATGCAAAGTCTTTGAATAAATTAAAATATTATCAAAATACACAACATGCTTTCCTAAATATCTCTCAAAACGTGATTCATTAAGCGCATAAATGTACTAGGAGCATTAGTTAACCCAAAAGGTGTAACAAGCCATTCATACAATCCAAACTTAGTTTTGAACGATGTTTTCCATTCATCTCCTACATGCATTCTAATTTGATGATATCCAGATTTCAAGTTAATCTTTGTAAATAATCATGAACCATGCAATTTATCAAGCATATCGTCTAGCCTAGGAATACGATGTCGATACTTTACAGTGATTTTGTTGGTGGCTCTATAATCCCCGCACATGCGCCACGTTCCATCTTTCTTCGGCACCAATAAGACTGGTACATGGACTTAAACTCTCTCGTATATAGCCCTTCTCCATGCGCTCCTCTACTTGCCTTTGAATTTCTTTAGTCTCAATTGGGTTGGCTCTATAAGCTGGCCTATTAGGAATGACTACCCCCAACATGATGTCTATTTTATGTTTAATACCTCTAATGGGAGGTAGTCCTTTTGGGACTTCATCTTAGAATACATCCTCAAGTTCGTGTAAAAGAGATTGAAACATACTAGGCAAAGACAAATTATTATTATTAGAGACCAAACATCCTCCCTGGTACATAAATACAAAGATGGTTTTTTTTGTGAAAACATTGCCCTTCTAACCTCTCCAACTCTAGACAAACAACTTGCATTTTTTTTTTCTCAATTTCATTCTTTTTTTTCACTATGTTTTTCTCTCCATTCTTCATTGAACTCTTTCTTTTTTTTCTTCAACTTTAATTGATCAGCAAATACATCTGCAGAACTCAAAGGTACAAGAGTGGTTTTTCTACCATCCTTTATAAAATAATACCTATTCAAATAACCATCATATATGACCATCCTATCAAATTGCCAAGGTTGGCCAAGCAATATGTCTCTAGCAAGCATTGGTAGCACATCACAAAGAATTTCATCATTAATTTTCCCAAAGTAAAAGATATTAAAGCTTGGGAAACTACCTTCATTGTTCCACTGTCATTGAGCCATTGAAGCTTGCAAGGTTTAGGATGGTGTTTAGTTGAAATTTGCAACCTTTTGGTCAGCATGCTAGTATGTGCGTTGTTGTGCGATCCTAACAACAAGCACTGAGACAATGGTACAAAAAGTTTGACTCCTTAATGTGCAAAAGTGGTTTCCACCGAAGTGAAAAGGATCAGTGTTGTTACTCTAAGAAATACACTGATTCTTATGTGTTTCTACTCTTGTATGTGGATGATATACTAATTGCACGACATTGCATGATATACTAATTGGAGTAGTTAGAAGACCTTGCATCCCAGTTTGACTCAATAAAATATGACATCGCATGAATTTGAACTATTTTCTTTAGATACAACTTATGCTAAACGAATCACCTTTCACACACTTCACTCTACATGAAGAGCTTCACATTCCTTGTTAATTGGGTCAAGACTACGCTGATCTTGGAAAATTATCGAATGAATATCTTATAGTACCGTGCTTACCTCAAGAAACTCCTCACATCTACGGTTGAGGTTGGCCATGGTAGTATATCACAGTATTAACTTTAATTGAATCCACTAAAATACCTCACCTGATACAACATGTCTAAGAAAAGTCACTTCATGAAACTAAAACTCACACTTCAAGAACTTGGTGTATAGCTTATGCGCTTTCATCACTCTCAAAACTCTCCTTATATATACCTCATGCTATACATTAGTTTTGGAGTACACCAGTATATTATATATGAAAACTATCACAAATGAACTCATAATACTTGTAACTTCTTCTAAACGAGATCTTAGGTTTCATTGGTCTTCAACTGATGGCAACCAGTTAGCAGGTTAATTTTGGAGAACACTAAAGCTAAATACAACTGGTGGAATAGGTCATCAATGGGTGACAACAGATACTTGTTCTTGCTATTCTATACATAACTGTAGTGAACCATTATTTTTCTTTATTAATATTACTATGGTCCCGGGGCGATATCGTCGATCATATGAGTTTCCTAGGAAACAACATCTTGACCTCCTTCATCTTAGTTGACACCATTCAAACGTCATCATCTCAATTTCGATCCGAAAACTAACTTCTCTAACGTTGTTCCCTCTCATGTCTTGCACGTCTGTGACGCTAGCCAATAGAGCCCAAGTACCATGAC
This sequence comes from Cucurbita argyrosperma subsp. sororia, assembly GCA_018691285.1. Lineage (NCBI taxonomy): Eukaryota > Viridiplantae > Streptophyta > Magnoliopsida > Cucurbitales > Cucurbitaceae > Cucurbita > Cucurbita argyrosperma. The sequence continues at coordinate 6,435,062 of CM031900.1, read as the reverse complement.
TTACTAGCTTCTTCCCCTTCAAAGTGAAGATCAATTTCCTCGATCATTTACTCCGATCCGAAAACTAACTTCTCTAACGTTGTTCCCTCTCATGTCTTGCACGTCTGTGACGCTAGCCAATAGAGCCCAAGTACCATGACTTACTAGCTTCTTCCCCTTCAAAGTGAAGATCACATTCCTCGATCATTTACTCCATTGAACTTGAAACTTTCCGCAATGGGAAGTTCTAATATCACTTCCTTGGCATGAAAATCAATGAATGTGGCCTGGTAACTTATTATAAAAAAAAAAAAAAAAAAAAAAAGATTGCTTCATGTTCCTCTCTCCAACCGTGTATATTTTATTTCGTGTCGCTAGAAGGAAGGCTTGAACCTCCGACCTTATAGTTAACAACCACACGCTCTAACCAACTAAGCTATTCCAGCCAATAATTATTAAATTCAAACCCACCACTAGTAGATATATTAGATTTTATTCGTTACGTATCGCCATCAGCCTCACGATTTTAAATCGCATCTACTAGGAAGAGGTTTTTAGACCCTTGTAAGAAATGTTTCTTCGGGATCGCATAAGCCACTCCTTCTGTGGGCCCAACATCCTCACTGGCACATCTCTTAGTGACTAGTTCTGATATCATTTGTAAAAGTCCAAGCCCACTGCTAGCAGAGATTGTCCATTTTGGCACATTACGTATTACCATCAACCTCAGAGTATTAGAACGCGCCTATTAGGGAGAGGTTCCGCACCCTTATAAGGATTGTTTTGTTCCTCTCTTCGATCGCTAGTAGATATTGTCGGCTTTCGTTTATCACCATCAGTCTCATGCTTTTAAAGCGCATCTACTAGGGAGAGGTTTTTAGACCCATGTAAGAAATGTTCTTAGACCCATGTAAATAAGGATTGCTTCACTCCCATTGATTGAAGGATGGCTTGAACGATTGCTTCACTCCCATTGATTAAAGGATGGATTGAACCTCTAACCTTATGGTTAAATGCTACAAGCACTAACCAACTAAGCTATTGCACCCAATGATTTGTTACAATCTAAGCCCACCACGAGTAGATATTGTCGGCTTTCATTCGTTATGTATTGCCATTAGCCTCATGCTTTTAAACCCCAACTAGTAGGAAGAGGTTTTCAGACCCTTGTAAGAAATGTTTCTTTCCATCTCCAATCGTTATGGGGTCTCATAATCGATGCCTTCTGTGGGCCCAGCATCCTCACTAGCACATCTCCTTGTGATTAGCTCTGATATCATTTTTAAAAGTCTAAGCCCACTGCTAGCAGAGATTGTCTATTTTGGCACATTAGGAATTTCCATCAGCCTCACAGATTTAATACGCGTCTATTAGGTTGAGATTTCTACACGCTTATAAGGATTGCTTCGTTCCTCTCACCAACCGCTAGCAGATATTGCCTGTTTTAGTTCGTTAGGTATGTCGTCAGCCTCACAATGTTAAAACGCGTCTACTAGGTTGACGTTTACACACCCTTATAAGGAATGCTTCATTCCCCTCTCAAACAATTGCGGGATCTCATAATAAGCAGTTAGGATGGCTGAGTGGTCTAAGGCGCCAGACTCAAGTTCTAGTCCTCGTAAGAGGGGTGTGGGTTCACAGGGGGCTTGGGTTGAAAGTTTCCAGATATATTCATAGCCTCAAGAACTTGATCTCAATTGATCTGTTGGATAATATAGGTTCAATCAAGTCGATAGACCGACATAGGACGCAACACTAAGAGCATGATAATGATATTAATATAAATATCCAACGAGAATGTGTGACTTAAGGTAACAAAGAGATGAGACTAGAGGGTTGTATCAGAACATCATGCATGTTGTATGTTTATAAGCATAGGGATACTTCTCCTGAGACGGTGAGTGCAGACGCACACAGTATGATGATGAAGGTGTTCATGGAGAGTATGACACTATGGGGTTCTGTTGGCCTGTGAACGGGACTACATATTAACTTGACCAAATAGGGTCCAGGGGGTGTGCGAGCCCCTTAGAGATTCACATTCACACGTGTGGGTCGTGTGCATGGAAGTACTAGATAGGTTTTTTTTGCATCTCATTGTTTTAAATTATTTTGTATTATTTTGATAGGTTTTCTTTCGAGAGTTATATTTTGCGCTGTGATTTTAAGAGATAGAAGACATTTTAAATGTTTTCGACATTTATACTAGAGATAGGTTTTCTTTTGAGAGTTATATTTCGCATTTTAGCAAAGAATGAGACGTTAGTAACGACTCTAAGTAAATAGAAATTTAGGGTTGTTACAGTTTGTATCAAACGTCTAGATTTTAGATTTTGTAGACTACCTTATGATGTAGGCTTGGTACGTTTTATGGTCCCATCGTCGATGCCCCGTCACCGTCAGGTACGCCTTGTATAAGATAAGAAAAGAGAAATTCCTTAGACTTATGAAACTGTATCTAAATTTCTAGAACCATGCCGCCCAGACCACGTGGAGAGTAAGACGAGGAAAGGGACTACCACTATTAGAGGAAGCGGACGAAGTGAGGCTGAAGAGGGCCTACCTCAAGATTAGAGACAGGGTTCGAATTAGAATCCTAGTAGCTAAGGATAGAGTAAATAATGGTCAAGCAATAGTAGTCAACAAAACTTAAAACATAGACCTAATAGTAGTAAGATGATCGATTTCAACGTAATACTTGGCATAGATTGACTAGCTGAAAATCGTGCTAGTATAGACTGTTGCAAAATGAAAGTAGTATTCTCACCATTGACGAGATTTAACTTCCAATTTAAAGGCACAAGTACCTAGACTACTCCAAACTATTGAACTATTGAACTATTTTCTTTAGATGCAACTTAAGCTAAACGAATCACCTTTCACACACTTTACTCTACATGAAGAGCTTCACATTCCTTGTTAATTGGGTCAAGACTACGCTGATCTTGGAAAATTATCAAATGAACATCTTATAGTACCATGCATACCTCAAGAAACTCCTCACATCTACGGTTGAGGTTGGCCATGGTAGTATATCACTGTATTAACTTTAATTGAATCCACTAAAATACCCTCACCCGATACAACATGTCTAAGAAAAGTCACTTCCTGAAGCTAAAACTCACACTTTAAGAACTTGTGTATAGCTTATGCGCTTTAATCACTATCAAAACTCTCCTTAGATATACCTCATGCTCTAAATTAGTTATGGAGTACACCAGTATATCATATATGAAAAGTATCACGAATGAACTCATAATACTCGTAACTTCTTTTATATCTTAGGTTTCGTAGTATATCATATATGAAAAGTATCACAAATGAACTCATAATACTCGTAACTTCTTCTAAATCTTGGGTTTCATTGGTCTTTAACGGATGGTAACCAGTTAGCGTTAGGTTAATTTTTTAGAACACTAAAGAAAATACAACTAGTCGAACAAGTCATCAATGTGTGACAACAAATACAACAAATACTTGTTCTTGATGGTCATCATGTACAACTCTTGCTAGTCAATAGACAACAGGGAACCATTATTTTTCTTCATTAATATTACTATGGTCCTCGTGCGACATCGAAAATGACATCTTCAAACGGTCATCATTATTTTTCTTCATTAATATTACTATGATCCTCATGCGACATCGAAAATGACATCTTCAAACGGTCATCGTATTTTTCTTCATTAATATTACTATGGTCCTCGTGCAACATCGAAAAATGACATCTTCAAACGGTCATCATTATTTTTCTTCATTAATATTACTATGGTCCTCGTGCGACATCGAAAATGACATCTTCAAACGGTCATCATTATTTTTCTTCATTAATATTACTATGGTCCTCGTGCGACATCGAAAATGACATCTTCAAACGGTCATCATTATTTTTCTTCATTAATATTACTATGGTCCTCGTGCGACATCGAAAATGACATTTTCTTATGTCCATGACTTATAGATTTATGCTATGGAGAAGAAGCACAAACAAATAAGGATTGCTTCACCACTCCCATTCGCTATAGAAGGAGGGTTTGAACCTCCAACCTTGTGGTTAACAGCCACATGCTCTAACCAACTGAGCTATTCAGCTAATTATTTCTTAAATCCAAGCCCACACTGGTAGATATTATCGGCTTTTGTTCGTTAAGTATCGCCATCAGCCTCATGATTTTAAACCGCATCTACTAAGAAGAGGATTTTGGACCCTTATAAGAAATGTTTCTTCCCCTCTCCAATCGATGTGGGATCGCATAAGCCACCCCTTCTGTGGGTCCAACATCCTCACTGGCACATCTCTTGATGATTAGTTCGGATATCATTTGTAAAAGTCCAAGCCCACTACTAGCAGAGATTGTCCATTTTAGCACATTACGTATTACCATCAGCCTCACAGTATTAAAAGCTCCTATTCGAGAGAGGTTTCGGCACCCTTATAAGGATTGCTTTGTTCCTCTCTCCAATCGCTAGTAGATATTGTCGGCTTTCATTTATCGCCATTAGTCTCATGCTTTTAAACTGCATCTACTAGGGAGAGGTTTTTAGACCCATGTAAGAAATGTTTCCAGACCCTTGTAGGAAATGTTCTTCACTTCTTCAATCGATGTAGGATCTCATAATCCACTTGGGACCAGCATACCGCATCTACTAGGAGAGGTTTTCAGACCCATGTAAGAAATTTTTTCAGACTCTTGTATGAAATATTTTTTTCCCCCTCTCCAATCGATCTAGGATCTCATAATCCACCAGGGACCAGCATTCACATTGGCACATCTTCTAGTGACTAGATCTGATATCATTTGTAAAATTTCAAGCACATAGCTAGCAGAGATTGTCCATTTTGGCACATTATGTATTGCCATTAGCCTCACAGTATTAAAACGCGCCTATTAGGGAGAGGTTTCCTGATAAGGCAACCCTAATCCTAAGCCCAACGATCCAAACTTTTGTTGAAGCAAGAACCCTTGAATCAAAGTAATTAGCACCTCCTTATACGAAATTCGGATCAATCAAGAGATAAGGCTAGAATTAGATTACCTCTTACGATCAAAGATCTAGAAGTAAGATTTGGAAACCTTATTCTAAATTGAGTCACTCCACAATCGAACTTGATCAAGGCTTGATTGAATCGCTCGGATGCAGTTCTACCACAAAAATTGCTTGAAACTTAGAAATGATAAATTTGATGCTCTGATTTTTAAGGGAAACGTCTCAATTTGAGATCTCAATTTCATTCATCCATGATTCTGATTTTTACATAACATATTGTGGGCAATTATAGTCTCCCGATAAAAGATATTTGTGACCGGGATTCAATCCGATCCCTTTTAATCTCCACAAAAGACGAAGTCAATTTGACCACTTGACCATTACAAACTGAATAATAAAATCTTCCAACAAACTTTGATATGTTTGACTGGTTAAAGAGACGAATTTGAAATCTATTGGACTTTGCGTGTGTAGGTTCTAATTGTTTATATGCATTGTTATTAATTCTTTCAAGAACTTGATAACGGTCATCCCTCCTTGGATGTAACTTTGTCTTCTTTTGAGATGGGATTGATAAGGGTGCATTGTTATTAATTATTCTTTCAAGGACTTGTGGATGTAACTTTGTCTTCCTTTGAAATGGGAATTTAATTCTTTCAAGGACTTAGAATTGTTATTAATTCTTTCCTGCATTGTTATTAATTCTTTCGAGGACTTGAGAATCATTATTAATTCTTTCATGCATTGTTATTAATTCTTTCAAGAACTTGATAAGAGTCATCCCCTCTTGGATGTAACTTTGTCTTCCTTTGAGATGAGAATTTAATTCATTCAAGGACTTGAGAATTATTATTAATTCTTTCAAGGACTTGATAAGGATCATCCCCTCTTGGATGTAACTTTGTCTTCCTTTGAGATGGGAATTGCTCCTTCCGAAAATGTATCCAAACCCAGTCACCAGGTTCAAAAAATGATTTCCTTCCATCCTTTGTTGATCCTTAAAGCAACTTTGAAATTTTGTTTTCCTTGTGAAAATAAAAAAAATGATTTCCTTCCATCCTTTGTTGATCCTTAAAGCAACTTTGAAATTTTGTTTTCCTTGTGAAAATAAAAAAAATGATTTCCTTCTGTCCTTTATTAATCCTTGGAGCAAAAATGTATCCAAACCCAGTCACCCGGTTCAAAAAATGGTTTCCTTCCGTCCTTTGTTAATCCTTGAAGCAACTTTGAAATTTTGTTTTCCTTGCGAAAATAAAAAATGATTTCCTTCCGTCATTTACTAATCCTTGAAGCAACTTTGAAATTTTGTTTCTCAATTCTCTCCTTCGCCACCTTGTGCAATGTTTTGATCAAGTCTGCTTTACTTGTGGCTGCTTCACTCACAAAAAAATTAAGCAAATCAAGAGGGGTAAGTGGATGAAATCCATAAAAACTTCGAAAGGTGAACAATGAGTGGTAGTATGAATTGATATATTATAGCAAACTCTACAAATGGCAAACATTCGTCCCAAGACTTAATATTCTTAGAAATAATAGCCCTAAGCAATGCTACTAATGTTCTATTAACCACCTCAGTTTGTCCATCAACATGAGGATGACATTAGTTGAAAACAATAATTTGGTACCCAATTTAGCCCACAATACTTTACAAAGGTGACTTAAAAATTTAGCATCCCTATCATTGACAATTATTATAGGGATTCCATGTAATCTTACTACTTTCCTAAAGAATAAGTCAGCAATATGGTTTGCATCGTCTGTCTTGTTGCATACAATAAAATGAGTCATTTTACTAAATTTGTCAACCACAACAAAAATACTATCTTTACCCATTTTCAGTGTGCCATCAACCAAGAACAAAATTCATAGATATATTAGTCCAAGGTTCGTTAGGTACATTCAAAGGAGTGTACAATTCATTTGACTGTGATCTAGATTTAGCTTCTTTGCATTTAAAGCATTGGCTACAAAACTTATGAACATCATGCTTCATTTTCGGCCAAAAGAAGTGTTCATGTAACATATTATAAGCTTTATTAATCCTAAAATGTCTCATTAAGCCACCACCATGTTTCTCTTTTACAAGCAAATCTCTGGTAGTGCATATAGGAATACAAAGCTTACTTTTCTTAAATAAGAATTCATGAAACACATAATAATCATTCACAATTGTTTTTGTAAGACAAGATGCATAAATAATTCCCAAGTCTTGGTCATCTCTATATACTTCTTTAATATGCTCAAATCCAAGAATTTTTGCACTAAGAGAAGTAAAAAGATTTTACCTTCTAGATAATGCATCAGCTACTACATTATCCTTATCTTACTTATATTTGATGACATATGAAAATGTTTCAATAAACTCCACCCACTTTGCATGCCTACGGTTCAGTTTGGTTTGACCCTTAAGATACTTAGCTTTCATGATCAGAGTAGATCACAAATTCTCTAGCCCATAAGTAGTGTTGCCACACCTGCAATGTGCAAACTAAAGCAAACAATTCTTTATCATAGGTATGATAGTTCAATGCTGCCCCATTTAGTTTTTCACTAAAATACATTACGGGTTTTTCATCTTGCATCAAGACAGTACCTATGCCCAAACCACTTGCATCACCCTCAATTTCAAAAGTTTTATCAAAGTTAGGCAAGACAGGTAATGATGCATTGGTTAATTTATTCTTAAGCTCATTGAATGCATTCTCTTACATATCTCCCCATTTAAAAACAACAAATTTTTCCACTAAGTCATTCAACGATGCAACTATGGTTCTAAAATCTTTTATAAATCTCCTATAGAAGCTAACTAACCCATGAAAACTACGAACTTCACTTTCATTTTTTGGTGTTGGCCAATCCCTGCTTGCTTTAACTTTCTCCTCATCTACTACTACTCAATTTTTACCAACTATGAGCCAACAAAGTTAACTTTTTCCATGCACAAACTACACTTAATAAAATTAGCATAAAGTTTCTCTTTTCTAACCATAATCAAAACTAACTTAACATGCTCCACATTCTCATGCAAAGTCTTTGAATAAATTAAAATATTATCAAAATACACAACATGCTTTCCTAAATATCTCTCAAAACGTGATTCATTAAGCGCATAAATGTACTAGGGGCATTAGTTAACCCAAAAGGTGTAACAAGCCGTTCATACAATCCAAACTTAGTTTTGAACGATGTTTTCCATTCATCTCCTACATGCATTCTAATTTGATGATATCCAGATTTCAAGTTAATCTTTGTAAATAATCATGAACAATGCAATTCATCAAGCAAATCGTCTAGCCTAGGAATACGATGTTGATACTTTACAGTGATTTTGTTGGTGGCGCTATAATCCCCGCACATGCGCCACGTTCCATCTTTCTTCGGCACCAATAAGACTGGTACAGAACATGAACTTAAACTCTCTCATATATAGCCCTTCTCCATGTGCTCCTCTACTTGCCTTTGAATTTCTTTAGTCTCAATTGGGTTGGCTCTATAAGCTGGCCTATTAGGAATGACTATCCCAAAATGATGTCTATTTTATGTTTAATACCTCTAATGGAAGGTAGTTCTTTAGGGACTTCATCTTAGAATATATCCTCAAATTCCTGTAAAAGAGATTGAAATATACCAGGCAAACACAAATTGTTACTATTAGAGACTAAACATTGCTCTTCTAACCTCTCCAACTCTAGCCAAACAACTTGCATTCTTTCTTTTTTTCTTTTTTTTTTTTTCCTCTCAATTTCATTCTTTTTTTCACTATGTTTTTCTCCAACTTTAATTGATCATCTAATACATCTGCAGAACTCAAAGTACAAGAGTGGTTTTTCTACCATCTTTTATAAAATAATACCTATTCACATAACCATCATATATGACCTTCCTATCAAATTGCCAAGGTTGGCCAAGCAATATGTCTCTAGCAAGCATTGGTAGCACATCACAAAGAACTTCATCATTATATTTTCCCAAAGTAAAAGATATTAAAGCTTGAGAAACTACCTTCATTGTTCCACTGTCATTGAGCCATTGAAGCTTGCAAGGTTTAGGATGGTGTTGAGTTGAAATTTGCAACCTTTTGATCAGCATGGTACTTACGACGTTGGTACAGCTTCCACTATCAATTACAAGACTACAAGGAGTCCCCTTGACTAAACACCTTTAGTGAAATAGGTTGTCTCATTGATCATCAACATCATTCTCTGTAACTTGAGTTTTAAGAAGTCTTCTGGTAACAAGTATCAAATGACTCCCATCTTCTAGTTCCTCCTCATTCTCCTGGATTTCTTCTTCAACTAGCTCATCCTGATCACTTTCCTCACTATTTGTGACAACTTGTCTATTCTTAATGATCATGACTGAAACGACCCTAAATTTTCACTCTTACAAGAAATATAACTTGTCTATTTCTTCTTCAACTAGAGTCATTACTAACGTCTCAAGCTCATCTACAATGCAGAAATATAACTCTTACAAGAACATCATTTATAACGTAAACTTCGAAAAATGCTTAAAACAACTTCTTCTCTGAAAAACACGGCCATGGTCTTACGTGTTTAAATACGAAATACTTAAATTTAGAGAAAATAAAAAATAGATACAAAATAGTTTAAAACAATGAAATTCAAAACAACTTATTCTAACTTAAGACTAGGAATTTAAATATGAGTCTACCCTATGCACGTGCCATAGTCTCTGCTCGCGATGTCGTCGTCCTCCGTACAAGTGTGCCTTGCCTTTACCTGAAAATGACGTGGCACACGGCCTGAGTATTTCAAAGAATACTCAATATGTGGTCCCATTATTGGTGGTCATGCAGATGCAAACACATGCAATCATGATTTTGGGACCTATCTCTAATCATCATAAGGGTGGCCTCCAGTCTCGGACAAATTGGATGTGTAGTACTTCCCTATACACGACTCACACATGTGAGTGTGAATCTCCAGAGTGCTTGCATACCCCCTGGACCCTCTATTCAAGCTAATCTGTAGCGACGTCCGGAGGTAAGCGGAACCCCATGGTCATGCGCCTCTTGGAGTTCTCCTTCTCCCAAGCTAGTTGTCCTTCAATTTTGACAGCAAGGAGTAACAATTCTTGCATATCAAAGTACGTTTGACTATCCACTTAATGAGCAAGTTGTCGGTTTAACCCACCAAGGAATCTAGCCATTGTATCCTCCTCATCTTCATTAATACATGCTCTATTCATAAGGGCCTCCATTTCTTTGTAATATTCTTCGACACTTTTGGATCCCGGTTGCAAAGTATAGAGCTTTTGCTTGAGTACTCGAGAATAATGCTTAAGAATGTACCTTTTTCTCATCACTGTCTTCAATTCCTCCCACGTTTCAATTGGTTCTTCATAATTTCTCCTCCACTCTGATTTCAAAGATGTCCCCCATATAATGGCGTAAACACAAAATTCAAGCACAGCAAGCTTCAACTTTCTTTCTTCACTAAAATTGTTGCAATTGAAAACATGCTCCTCTCATATTGCAAATACTTTTCTGGATTAGATCTCCCATAGAAAGTTGAAATTTTCAGCTTTACTCCCCCGACTCCTATTTCTTCTCCTCTCTCATTGGTACTCCCTCTCAATTCTTTTTGGTGCTAAAATTCTCTACCTCTTCTTCCGACTCTTCCTCTCCCTCGACCAACATCTCTCCCTCCCCTAGGACTATGTCTCGATAAAAGGGTGACATTGTCATCTTCTTCATTTTCAACTCCTTCATTCAAAAGTACTTCCCTCCCTTGAAGATTACCTAAGGCTATTTCAATTCGCTCCATCTAGTCTGTCAATGTACTAATAACTTGATTCAAATGAGTAATTGTTCCGACCTATGCTTCTCTCCACCTAGCTTCATTGATCTCCCCTCCATTTCCTCCGTCTTGGTTCATGATTGTACAAACAGTAGTTAAATATGTTTAGGACCTCACACACTCAACTCACTGATTTTACACTTAGAGGACTCGTGACACACAAAGGTCAGTTGTTTGGGAAAGTGACTAAATTATGCTCAAGGTAGGCTAATATATGGGTAAAGCAATTATAATAGCAGCCAGCTATTCGAGGCAATCAAGATAAGTTAATTATGAAATAACAACAAAATAAAACTAAACAAACAAATAAGGAACATAAACATATTTTTGGGTAGAATTGTACACTGAAAAAAAATCCAAAAAGAAAGGACGTGAAGATTTTAAAAACCATTTAACTTTCCTTTTCACATAATTCGGGAAATTTAGAAGTTATCGTGTAAGAAAAAAAATATCAAACACAACAGTTCTAGATTTAGATGGTTTAAGAAAAATGGGAATCAAAGTTTATATGATCTTCAAATAAACTTGCAAATGATCTAAAATAAATGATAAGGATCGTTTATAGTCACCATCGTAAGAACAACTATGATAAGATTTTTTTTTTTTTTTGTCTTTTTTTTTTTTTTCAAGATCTAAATGTGATCTTTAGGAAGAAGAGGAGAACAAAGTGAAAATTGATGAAATGCAAGAAAATAAATGGACAGATATAAAGAAAAGATAAACGTAGAAATGAAAGATAAAATTAATTCTAGAGTCGGCCACAAAGATGCAACCTAGGCTCAGATACCAAATTGATAAGGCAACCCTAATCCTCAGCTCAACGATCCAAGTTTTTGTTGAAGCAAGAACCCTTGAATCAAAGTAATTAACACCTCTTATACGAAATTCGGATCAACCAAGCGATAAGGCTAGAATTAGATTTCCTCTTACAATCTTACGATCAAAGATCTATAAGCAGGATTTGGAAACCTTGTTCTGGAAACCTTGTTCTAAATTGAGTCACTTCACAATTGAACTTGATCAAGTTTTAATTGAATGACTCAGATGCAATTTATCACAAGAATTGCTTGAAACTTAGAAATGGAAAAATTGATACTCGGAAGATCTCAATTGCATTCATCCACGATTCTGATTTTTACCTAACATATTGTGGGTATTTATAGTCTCCAAACAAAAGATGTTTGTGGCTGGGATTCAATCCCGTTCTCAGTCTCCACAAAAACAAAGTCAATTTGACCATTTGACCATTACAAAATGAAAAAGAAAAAATAATAAAATCTTTTAACAAACGTTAATATGTTTGATTGGCTAAAGAGATAAACTTGAAATTTATTAGGCTTTACCTGGGTAGGTTTGAATCTTCGTGTGGACATTTTTAACACACATCTACTTGTTCGAATCTTCTTTTCTCGGGTCTGTTTTAGTCCGTTAATTGTTAGGATCGCATAACAACGCACACGCTCGATCTGGTTGAACACAAAGAACAGGATAGAGAAAAGTGCAAGGAGAACTCTTGCTAAAAGGATTTTTTTTATTGATGACTTCACGTATGTATAGTAAGAGAGAATTACAGAGAATAGAAAGTACATTTTAAAAGCTCTATAGTTTAGTTTACTATATATAGCTTTACCAGATTTAACCATCTACTATATATAGCTATTTACTATATATAGCTTTACCCGATTTAACCATCTACTCTATATAGCTATTTATCATATATATAGTTTTACCAGATATAGCTTTACCAAATATAGCTTTATCGGATATAACCGTTGACCAAGCTATAAATAAGCAGCAGGCTCCATAACCTAACAATTCTCCCACTTGGAGACTGATCTAGTCAACCAAGAATTTCATTCTCAAATGACCATGAGCATCTTCATGGTCTTTATGGCACCATATCAATTGAGGCTTTGCACAACCTCAATATTCCAACACTAACACATTTTGTTAACATGTTTGCTGGATTCTTTGCACCCTCTATCTTCTCCAAACACATCACCATCTTTCAGTAATCTGCAAGTGAAATGGTATCGTCTTCTGTGTTTTCTCTTTAAATGATAGACCAGGTTCCTTCACCAACTGTATGACACTCCGACTATCTCTATAAAGAATATCTTCGTGCTACTTCTTGCCCATTCTTCCAGATAGTCAGTTATCCATATCGTCTTCTTTCTAGCTTCAACTATTGCCACGTACTCAGCCTCAGTACAATGCATTTTTGAAGCCTAGACATCTCATCATCTATGGCTTGCTCCTATTTGGTTGTATCCTCCAACTATAGGGCCTCATCAAAGGGCTCTGGTTCCCTTTCATCAGCAACAAATAGTGTAATGAAGGTACATACATATCGGGTACTCTATTAGTATAGGATGATCTTCTCAACATCAGTTCAGGTGTCACTTGCTCCACTGTTGATTCCTCCGCAACAACCTCAGGAGTTTGTTGAGTATCTGCTACAAGATCACTTGGTGATTTTCTCCGCAACTCAACCTCAACTCCCACTTGCTTTGTTTTCTTGGAACCTTGCTCCACATCTGGTTCCTCAGCAGTAGTCTCAGGAGTTTCTTGAGTATCTGCTACAACATCACTAGGTAAGTTTCCCTGCAACTCAAGCTCAACTCCCACTTGCTTCGTGGTCTTGGAACCTTGCTCCACATCTAGTTCCTCAGCAGTAGTCTCAGGAGTTTCATGAGTATCTGCTACAACATCACTAAGTGAGTTTTCCTGCAACTTAAGCTCAACTCCTACTTGCTTCATCGAACCTTGCTCCACATATGGTTCCATTTCCAACCGCACTTTCTTCAATTCTCTGGCGGTCCTTGTGAAGCTAACTCGTTTCTGCTTGCTCATAACGTAGTTCTCACAACGACCCACATCAACAGATTTCAGACCTTCTAAAACTCCTTTCGCAATCAGCCTCTTCATTCCTTTCGCGCTCATATGTTCAAGTCTATTGTGCCGTAGACTAGAATTTGAAGCATTCTCAAACAATAGCAGCTATGTTCATAAACCCTACAGTGGTGTATAAGGTTCCAGATTTTGAGTCACGTGCTACCACCGTAGCACCCTTCATAATCTTCCATGAACTCTTCCCTAACTTTGTTGCATAACCTGTGCTGTCCAACTGACCAATAAAGATCAGATTCTTCTTGAGACCAAAAATATATCTGACATTCTCTAGTTCTTTTTCCTTCTATCACATTCTTTTTCCTTCTATCACATTCCTTTAAAAATAATTCTTTTTTTAGAAATAAAAAATTTTACACTATTTAAAATTCTACGTTACACATACCTTTCCCTAAAATGCGACTCTTGATGGGTAGAGAACAATAATTTTTTTTTTTATTTAAATATTGATTTAATTAAAACATCTAAGGTTAGGTAGCTTAGTTGGTTAACTGGCTAAAGCATTGGTCTTATACCAAAATCCTTCAATATGTGATTTTCAATTTATAAAATTTCCTTAACTCACTCAAACTTCAACTTTTTTTTTTTGTCGAAAATTTTATTAGTTACTCTCACTAGTTTCTTTTCTATACATTGTCTCATCCATTAATCTATTTTTACCTATTTTTGCTATATTTCAACTCACCCTTCGGTTGAATAGATCGGGAACCATTCTTGATCGTCAAAATTTATTTAAGTGACAAACAAGACCTCATAACCATTATCACAGTCATTACAACCCCTAACATTAGTTCTTGATAATGTACCTAATGGCATGTACCGAAAAAAAAATTAAAAAAGCACTCAAAGATGAAGATAGAGGTTGCAAATCTTATTGAGTCACTTGTGGCTTTAGGGGAAGGGAATGGAGCTCATACAAGGAAATATTCAGGCCTAGGTACTTGTAACCGCTAGAAATGTTGATGGAAGAGAAGTTAGCGAGTTGTAACTTGAAAGGGAAAATAATGACACGTTAAAATATATAGAAAATTTTACATGTTTACAACACATAGCACAGTTTTGTGTTTTTCATACGGTCTTGAATGACTCATTGTAAATATTTTGTTGCCTATAATTATAAAAATATTCATATTTGATATAACTATATTTACAAGTTCAATATCTAAAATTACAAAAAATGGAATATTTGATGCATTGATATATTCCATTTTGTAAGTGGTTATACATATAACATCCGAGCCTTGCCGAGGAGTAAATCAATGGTTATACATAGTAAATTGATATAAGGTAAATGACACATAAAGTAAATAGTCATATATATTAAATAACTCTGTACAGTAAAAGTCTATATCTGGTAAAGATATATATGATAGAATATACAGTAAATCGAACAATATATGGCTTTAAAAATCTATTTTCCATATTCTATATTTTATGTAGTCTCTGTTATCGTATACACCTAAACTCATCCATATAAACCTTATGTATTTTATGTAGTCTCTGTCACTGTATACACTTAAATTCTAAGCCAATGTTCCTCCTTACATTTTTTTCTCTCATATTCTTTGTGTTCATCTAGATTAAGTGGATGCGTTGTTGTGCGGTCCTAACAACTAGTATCAAACGTAGACGAGATCACCATGATCTGTGAAGATGGAAAGTTCAAAGATTGGAATTGAGAAGTTCGATGGATCCAATTTTGGTTTCTAGAATATGCAAACATTGAAGATTATCTATACCAGAAAGGTCTTCACACTCTATACAGAAAGGTCTTCACAAGCCCCTCTTCCCGTAACACTTTAGTCCCAATGAGGAGTTTTGTATACTCAATTTTTCCATTAATAATTTGAATTCTTTGAATTTTATTGTGAGTCTTAGGGTTGAATTTCAAGAGGGTGTGGAAAAAAAATTCTTAGAAAAATTCAAAAAAATAAAGAAAAATATAAACAAAAATGAAGAAAATTAGGAAAATGGGTCAAAATTAATCTCGAGAGCCAAATTGGTCCTTTTGATCCACGTTACGTGATTAACTATCTAAAGAAACCCTAATCAGACTCCTTCCACCTCAAGCATGATTCCGACCATACATCTTTCAAGAACTTGCTCTGAAACTTGTTGAGATCAAGTCTGAATACTTGAATCATCCAAATCCATCATGAATCAAAAATAGAACCAGATAAGATTTCATATTTTTTACTAAGGTTTTTTAAGTAATTGGGTTCTAAGATTTTAGTATGATGATCTTGTAAGGGTGTGACGACCCTATTTTTTTATTGATATAAAGTCACTGTCACATGCATGACATGATCTTTTTATGCAGAAACATTTATTTGAAATAATTCATAAAACAATGTCATGGACTTAAACGTTTGTAGTAAAAGCATTAAAACAAAACAATGAAAAATAATCAATGTGAAATATAAATAAATCAAAGAAAAGATTAAAACGATATCTTAATCTAACCTATGAGCTACGAAATAAATAAAATGTAACTCTCCTAATATAAGTTCCATGATATTCAACGCGATGCTGTTGTCCTCCATACATGGGTGCCTTGGCTTACCTGAAATATAAGAATCACACGAGGCTTGAATATTTGAAGAAATGCTCATTATGTGAATCAGTCATTGGGATCAGAGAATGCAAGTACATATAGAATGATGGGACATATAATTTAAAACCGTCTCCTCTTAGGCGACTTTTTATTAGGGGGCTTTTTAGTCGAGGGAGATTGGATGTGTAGTACTTATTTACATACAACATACACATGCGAGCATGGGCCCACTAGGCAGGCTCGCACACCCCCTAGGTTTGCTGGTCGAGTTAGCTTTTCTGGGCTGTTGTCGAACACCTGGAGGGAATAGTGACGGTTGTAACATCATGGTAAATGTGATAGTTATTTTAGTCTCATAGTGTACACGTCCGTACTCATCATAAAAGGGGCAGTATCCCGATGCCCGTGAACATATAATTATGTATGAAGTCAATATTTTCCATCATAATAAATATGCAAGACAACCCTTATTCTTTCATCACATATCACACTTGGTAATATGCATACATAAACTCTCATCAAATCAATCCATTCATAACAATACTTTCAAATCATGGCATAGGGGTTGTGCACCGTAAATTTTCCTTATTTCAAAGCATATCATAGCACGTCATAGTATACCATATCACACAAAGAACATGTGCAGGGCCACTAGGCACGTGTCATTATACATAAATCAATTCCTTCAGCCAAACCGATGGTAGAACCATTTACTTCGTTGGCCTTGGTCGAAGCTACTACGACCCCTTGATGCAAACTTAACGTTGGTCTCTAAAATATAATTCTACCCAAGGAGTCCCACAATCATAAGTTAGAATTCTACTATGGAAATTTGCTCACCTAAATTTTTATAAAATAATTTAAGCTTCACTCCTAATAATTTAAACTAGTTAAAAGTAGTCATACTAACCTTAAACGCTTCTGAAGAAGTGAAACTAGTAGAAAAGGTTATGAGCATATCACATCCAAGTTGGATCCGCCGAAATGCTAACTTCGAGCCATCATAAACTATAATCTCCAACTACCTTCTAATCGCTCAAGTTTGATGAAAAGAAAACCTAAGGCTCTCTTTTATAGTGGAGTTCAACTCCCTACTTTCTCAACATAACTGATGTGAGGTGTGCAAAGCCTTAATTGGTTTGTGCAGAGAAGATATTTATGGTCACTTGAGAATGAAATTCTTAGATGACTGAATCAATGTAGAAGTGGGAGAATTGTTAGGTTATAGAGTCGGCTGCTTTTTATAGTTTAGTCAATGATTATATATATTAAACTATATATAGTAAACAACTATGAATAGCAAAAGCTAGATGTACCTTTATGATAACTGAACCATATACATACCTCTTAGACAATATTTCGAAAGCCTACTTTTTGCCTTATTTATATTGTCTATTAGTGTACGTACCTACAATCATCAATATAAATCTCAAGCCAATATTCCTGCTTGCATTTTCTCTCAACTATTCTTTGGGTTCATCTAGATCGAGTAGGTGTATTGTTGTGCGGTCCTTACAAAATGGTCACCAATAACAAACTAGGTTCTTCTACATGAGTCTGCACAGCTCTACCGACTATGAGTAGTTTGAATCCTCATCTTGATCTTTTGTACTGTTGTGTTTGTAAGTTGAACCAATTTTGATCGATGCAACGTTTCCTACTTCTTTCAAGATTATAGAGGACCGACACCTTCGTCCATATAATGCTTCAAAAAGTGTCATCTGATGGTCGCAAAAAAAAATTATTGTTGTAAGAGAACTCTATGAGGTGTAACTGGTTGTCTTAGGCAGAGTCTATAATACATGTCCTTAGCATGTATTCAAGAATCTCATTTAATCTCTCAATTTGTCCATTCGTATGTGGATAGAAGACTTTGATAAACTTCAATTTTGTTCTCATTGCTTTCGGTAAGCTTCTCTCGAAATGAGAAATGAACCTTGTATCCCAGTTTGACTCAATGATATATGACATTGCATTAATTTGAACTATTTTCTTTTGGTGCAACTTAAGATAAATGTAATAATCAAAATAATAATAATAATAATAATAATAATAATAATAATAATAAATAAATAAATAAAAGAAGACAGCAGCAGCTTGAAGCTGGTGCAAATGGAGAAAGGAGGAATGGATAGGTGGATTGAAGGGGTTTGGTATATCAACTAAATTAGAGAGTTCGTAAAGGGACTATTGAAGATGATGAAAAAGGGTGGTTTTGTTTTGGTGTTAGTATTATGGATGGTGGTGGTAGTTGGCATTTGCCGACAAGGAAGAACAAAATAATATCGAAGAAACAGTAGGTAGAGTAATATCGGCATCGGCAGAATCCTCTCCTTCGCCTCCCAACTCCTATTGGGAGGAGGTTCGAAAAGTGGTCAATAGAGCCGTCACCTACCTCTTCCCACCAAAAATAGACTTCCGACCAGGAAATCCGGTGGAAGATGGACAAGTGAACGGGAATGAGAATATGAAGGAATCCATTACCAAGAGCTTCCACACAACCAAACAAATGGTGGAGGATTCTGCCAAGGCTGCCGCTCAAACGCTCCAACCACAACCAGATTTGGAACTCTGGAATCTCGGAAACAGAGGAAGGAGAAACTTACCCATGTGTTCGGTAATTCAAAAGATTCTTCAGCGATTGTGGTGGTAGTGTGCAAACGTGAGGATGGGGGAACGAGTGTGATGATTTTCAGCCATCGAAGCTCTGAATTTAAGCTGAATTGAACGTTTATTCAAAGGTAACGAAAAACTCATATCACCGAACCTTTCAATCTTAATATCTTGGTTCATATTGCATAATAAATTATGAAATAGAGCTTCTTAGAATTGTAATAAGGAGATCTATAAAGTTGTAGTGGAAGTCTGGACGGAATTCGGGCTGTAGGGGTGGATTATGACTTCGGGACATAATCGGTATTAATAGAAAAGTTGGAAATTTTCAGAAAAATGTAAGGAAGAAGAAGGAGCATGTGCACTACACGCAGGGCACGTGAGGAGCTGCGACTGGGAGTTCTCCTAGCACGTGGGACAAACACACCGAGAATGTGAGGGCATGTGAGGCCTCATTTCGGCTTCCAGTTTGTCCCGTTCGATTCGTTTTGACCCGTTCTATTAAAATTGGCCTATATTTATCTTGAAATTGGTGAAATATAGGTCTAATAGGAAGGAATTGTGTTGAAATACCCTATTAAACGTACATCCAAGGGTAAGGGAGTTCGAAACCAGGTAAGTAGCATATCGATCTTTGAACTAGTTCTTAACTTGTTTTACAACATGTGAGTATGTTGTTTACCTGATTAAGAGCTTAGTATGTTAAGATGAGCTTTGATGATATTGAATGTTTATTGTATATTGTGACTGCTTACCTGTGATGTAAGCATGTTATAAATGATTACGGGAATGTTCTATGTGTCAAACATTGTAAATGTATGAAAGCATGCGTCAGATGTGAGTATGCTATTCAGGTTAATGGAAAGGTTATGACTCTAGGATATGCTTACAGATTGTGTGTCATGGCTTATTTATATGAGTATGTTAGTCTACTAATTCCCGCAGAGTTCCTGACCAACGCGCTGTGTGCTAAGTCAGGGAGCATGAGTACTCCTGACCATTGGTATATGAGATAAACAGGCCGCTAGAGAAATTAGTAGACGGGCCGTATTTGATCGAGAGCAAGTCTTACATACGAGTCCAAAAATTCTAGACAAGCATATCAAAAGAGAGACAGTAACCTAAGCTGGAGGTAGCTGAGATACCTCATTAATGAACAGATGACCCTAGTAAGAGAAACTAGGAGTCAATGACGAATAAAACTTAAAAACACCTGGAAAGATTAGTTATGAATTCATGAAATATAAAGTTGGCTACTTACTGGGTAATTTAATTACTCATCAAAATTATTTAACTTTTCTTTCTAGATTTAGTTGATGCAGGCCAACCGAAGACGAGGACGAGACTAGGGGGCTAGAGACTATTTGGGAATCCATGTCTGTGTCTGTTTTGTGTACTTATGCTTTCGCTATCAAGAATTTACTTTGGTTGTTTTTAGTTTTAAATAGTACTGGTTTTAAATGTTTTATCGGATGTTTTTGGAAATATTTTGAAATTTATGATTGGTTGTCGGAGTTTATTATCGATGTCAGTGGTAGCTCCTGTGAATCGTGTTGACGATGAGCGGGTGTTACAATAAACGAAGCTCCTTTCACACACTTCACTCTACACGAAGAGTTTCACATTCCTTGTTAATTGGGTCAAGTCTACGCTGATTTTGGAAAATTATCAAATGAATATCTTATAGTACCATGCTGACCTCAGGAAACTCCTCACATCTACGGTTGAGGTTGGCCATGGTGGTATATCACTGTATTAACTTTAATTGAATCCACTAAAATACCCTCACCTGATACAACATGTCCAAGAAAGTTACTTCTTGAAGCTAAAACTCACACTTTAAGAACTTAATGTAGAGCTAATGCGCATTCATCACTATCAAATCTCTCCTTAGATATACCACATGCTTTACATTAGTTTTGGAGTACACCAGTATATCATATATGAAAACTATCAAGAATGTATCGAAGAAGTATTTAAATATCAAGTTCATCAATTTCATAAATGTTGTAGGGGCATTGTTAAGTCAACAGATGTTGTCTTCAACTCATAATACTCGTAACTTCTTCTAAAGGAGATCTTAGGTATACCCTCTTTGTGGGTCTTCAACTGATGGTAACAAGTTAACAGGTTAATTTTGGAGAACACTAAAGCTAAATACAACTGATCGAACCGGTCATCAATGTTAGGTTATGGAGTCTGCTGCTTATTTATTGCTGAGTCAACGGTTATACATAGTAAAGCTATATTTGGTAAATGACATATAAAGTAAATTGTCATAAATAGTAAATAGCTATGTATAATAAAAAGCTACATAGGATAAAAGCTATATATGGTAAATAGTTATATATAGTAGATGGTTATATCTGGTAAACCTAAATATAGTAAGCTAATCCATATATATATCCCCTTGGGCAGAGCTTTGAAAATGGAACTTTTTATTCTCTGTATTCTCTCTCTTGTACATTTTCTATCCTTGCATTTTCTCTCTCCTATTCTTTGTGTTCATCTAGATCGAGTGTGTGCGTTGTTGTGCGACCCTAACAATCAATGTGTGACAACAGATACTTGTTCTTGATGGTCATCATGTTCAGCTCTTGCTAGTCTATACATAACCGCACGAAACCATTATTCTTCTTTATTAATATTACTATGGTCCCCAGGCGATACCTTCGATCATATGAGTCTCCTAGGCAACTACATTTTGACCTCCTTGATCTTAGTTGAGACTATTAAGTATGGAGCATTTAACATTGGAATCGTCATCTTCTCAATTTCGATCCCAAAACTAACTTCTCTAACTGCAAAAAATTATAGCAGTACATCGAAAATTACATCTTCAAACTCTTGTATTACAAATGTTGAGGCTAGGTTCCCTCTCATGTCTTGTACGTCTGCGACGCTAGCCAATAGAGCCCAAGCACCATGACTTACTAGCTTCTTCCCCTCAAAGTGAAGATCACTTTCGATGAACCTCTATCGTTTACTCCATTGAACTCAAAACTTTCCCCAATGGGAAGTTTGAATATCAATTCCTTGGCATGAAATGTTAGATAAAACCTGAGGTTTCCTTATTTAGCTTTACACATTTCCATTAGTTGATTGAATATCTTCCTTTGACCATTTGACAAACACGTTGAATGGATTACCATCTTTCTAGATGGCCACTTTTTAGGAAGTGACACAAATTTAGTTGGCTACTCTCCGACCATTTTTAGGATAAGTTAAATATTTAAATAGCTGAATCTGCTCATAAAGATTTCATCACTCTTTCTTAGCAAAGTCAAATTGCAATTCTCTCTCTGTTATTTTTACGCATTTTATTTTCTTCCAACAACTTTCTTCTCTCTTCCCGTCAAACGATTTCCTCTCACGTCAATTGTGAAAAGGTATTTCGTGCCGATTGTCGAAAAACAACAAGTGGTATCAGAGCCAGGTTGAAGGCCCACTTGTTGTAGTTGGACCTTGCCAGCATCGGGTACTGAACGGTGGCGGTCGTCGTCACCCTGATCACATCGTCTTCCTAATCACTCGCTCAACGACAACTCGACGCCTGTCATCACGGCATCGACCTCTTTGTGGCGGTGATGGAGATGTCGGCACATGACGACAACGTGGAGGAGTGAGCGAGCCTGCACGTCAACCTACAGGAGCAAGGGTTATGGCACGCTGTCGAGCCAGAGGAAGGAGAAACGATTGAGTACCGGGAGGATCAGCTGGCGTTCGCCGCCATATTATGGTCTTTGCCCCCAAAAATGCTGGCGTCTCTCTCCACCAAATGCACCAAATGCACCAAATGCACAGCGAGTGCAGGAATCCAACATCGAGCAGCTGCGAAGGAGCTCTCAGAGATCCGCTTTAAGGACAGCAAATCCGTCGATGATTTTTCAATGCAGATCATGGGGCTCGCCAACAGCATAACCACTCTCAGTGGCAACATCAGCGAGACAGAACTCGTGAAGAAGATGCTGCAGGTTGTCCCCGATCACCTCGAGCAAGTTGCGATTTCAATCGAGACATTGCTTGACGTGAACAACCTAACAGTGGATGAGGTGACTGGAAGACTGCGTAACATCAAGCAGTAGAAGAAAAATACCGCTTCAGCTGTCGACAAGGAGGGCCGTCTACTCCTCACGGAGGAGGTATGACTTGCATGCCTACTCCTCACGGAGGAGGAATGACTTGCATGCCTACTCCTCACGGAGGAGGAATGACCTTCACGCCTAATGCGCTCCATGACAATACCGACGAGAGCAACGGGCCCTCCAGCCGCAAAGGCGGTAAGAAGCCATGAAAGTCTCACGGGTGCACGCGTGGGAAAGATGGTGATCAAAAAAAGGAGTCGATCGATGGCAGGCTGATCCAGTGCTCGAACTGTGGGAAGAGAGGTCACCTAAGAGAGGTCACCTGAACAAGAATTGCTGGAGCAAGCTCAAGAAAAAGGAAAAGGTCGAGACGGCCCATGTGGCGCAATCCGAGGAGGACGAGCCAGCTCTCTTCATGGTTAGTGCATCGGTCTTATCCAATGTCCCCAGTTTCGATTCAAAATCCACAGAGGTGGAGGTAATTGATGACAGCGTAACTGCTCCTCTAGTGAGCGTCGAACCCGAGGCAGACCTCCAGCTAGGCGTAGCAAAGGCACCAGCTGGGGAGCCAATTCAACTAACGGAGGAGAGAGTGTTTGCTCAGATCGGCTAGAGGGACAAGCAGCATGAGCACCGGTGATGGGTCCTCGACACAGGGGCAACAGACCATATGATCGGGGCTAGATCTGCATTCTCCGAGCTCGACTCTGAAATTTGCGGGACGTTGAAATTCGGCAACTGCTCTGTCGTCGAGATCGAAGGGCACGGCACCATCTTGTTCATCAGCAAGGGAGGCGAGCACCGCAAGCTGACTGACGTCTACTTCATCCCAAGGCTCAAGGCTAACCTTGTGAGCCTGGGCCAACTCGATGAGGCCGACTGCTTCATTTCCATCAAGCGTGGGCTACTCAAAATCTGCAATGATCGACAACGGTTGCTCACGCAAGTTCGGCGCATGACAAACCATCTTTACATCCTGGAGTTAGAGATAGAGCAACCCGTCAGCCTCTCGGCCAACATCGAAGAGGTATCTTGGAGGTGACACGCAAGGTACGGGCACTTAAACTTTCCTGCTCTAGAAAAACTACAGAAGGAGGAGATGGTGCACAATTTGCCGACAATCAAAGGCATGAAAAAGCTGTGCGACGGGTTCCTCATCGACAAACAGAGGCACACCCCCTTTCCGTCTCAGACATCCTACCGCGCCGATGAGCCGTTAGAGCTTGTACACGGCGATATCTGTGGGCCCATCTAGCCGGCGACCCCAGGTGGTAAGACCCTCTTTCTTCTGTTGGTTGATGACAAAAGCCGCTCATGTGGTTGATCCTGCTGCAAGCGAAAAGTGAGGCGGCAGAGGCGGTTAAGCGCATTCAAGCACTAGCGAAGGCCGAATGCGGGACAAAGATGCGAGTGCTGCGCATAGACCGAGGCGGAGAATTCACCTCAACAAGTTTCGGTAAGTACTGTGATGAGTTCGGTATACAATGGCAACTAACGATGCCCTACTCCCCTAGCAGAACAGAGTAGTGGAACGCCAAAATCAGACCATCGTCGGGACAGCGAGGTCTTTGCTGATGACGGACGGGATGCCTGGGAGATTCTGGGAAGAGGCGGTAATGATGGCCGTCTATCTCTTCAATCAGTCGCCAATCCAAAGTCTCGATGGGAAGACGCCATATGACGCCTGGTACAACAAAAAGCCAGCGGTACATCATTTTCGAGTGTTTGGCTGCATCGCATACATGAAGGTAGCGCTCCCCACCTCACCAAGCTTGATCCTAGGGGGCTGAGGGTCGTCTTCATCGGCTATGAACCCAAGAGCAAGGCGTACAGATGCTGTGATCCTGTAGGGGAGCAAGCTCATGTGTCTCGCGACGTCATCTTCAACAAAAGCACCTTCTAGCAATGGAACGACGTGATCGAGGCAGACCACAACACCATGAACCAGTTGAGTTCGCAACACCACGGACTGCAGATTCGACACTGGATGCCGATCACGATGATGATCTTGTGGCCAGGTACCGGAGGATGGACAACCTAGTGGGAGGAGGTGAACCACTTGGACTGGCAGCGCGCGAGCTTGAAGAAGTGGCCGAATTGCATGCCATCAGGGTAGATGAACCGAACACCTTCGCCGAAGTAAAAAGGAACCCATGCTAGCTGAAGGCAATGCAAGAGGAGATTACATCCATGATCGAGAACCAGACGTGGAGTCTAGAGGATATGCCGCTGAGACACTGAGCCATAGGACTCAAATGGGTCTTCAAACAGAAGCGCAATGGAAAGGGAGAAGTTGTGAAGCACAAGGCTTGTCTTTTGGCAAAGGGCTACGTCCAGAAGTAAGGAGTGTACTTCGAAGAGGTATTTTCGTCGGTGGCAAGGTTAGAATCCGTCCGCCTTTTGCTGGCAATTGTGGCACATTACACTTGGGAGGTCCACCACATGGACGTGAAGTCCGCTTTTCTTAACGGAGAGCTGAAGGAGACCGTCTACGTCCAACAACCACCTGGCTTTCCGGACAATGACAACCCGGGTAAGGTACTGCGCCTGCACACGGCACTCTACGGGCTTCGGCAAGCACCACGAGCCTGGAACCCGAAGCTCAACACTACCCTACTATCACTAAAGTTCAAGCGTTATGTCTCTAAGCATGACATGTACACGCACGGCCACGGCGAGCAGCGATTGATTGTGGAAGTGTACGTCGATGACCTCATAATCACTGGAGGCGACATGAAAGTTCTCAGAAGGTTCAAGAGGGAGATGTCAAAGAACTTCAAGATGAGCGATCTCTGCGTACTCAGCTACTACCTCGGTATCAAAGTGCAACAGAGTACTGCTGGCATTACCATCTGTCAAAGTGCGTAGGCAAAGAAGCTGTTAGATACTGCTGGGCTAGCAGATAGTAATCCTACAAGGACGCCAATGGAGGCCCGACTTCAGTTGAGGAAGGTCGGCACTACGACAGTAGTTGACTCCACCAATTACTGTAGCATTGTCAGGAGTTTGCGCTATCTGGTAAACACTTGCCCTGATCTTGCTTATTCCGTTGGATACATGAGTAGGTTTATGGAAGCACCTAGGGAGGAGCATCTAGTGGCTGTCAAACACATCCTGCACTATGTAGCCAGAACCAGAGGCTAGGGTGTAAGATACTGCGCAGGGAGAGGAAAGGAGAAGCTTAAGCTGGTCAGCTATAGTGATAGTGACATGGGCGGTGACGTTGATGATCGTAAGAGCACCAGCGGGATGATTTACTTCCTCTCAGGCGACAGGATCTGCTGGCAATCAACTAAGCAAAAGCTAGTTGTTTTATCTTCTTGCGAAGCAGAGTACATTGCCGCTTCGATGGCAGCAACACAGGGGGTCTGGCTTGCACGACTGATGGAGGAATTCATCGGAAAAGAAGGCGATCCACCAATGCTTTATGTGGACAACAAAGCTACGATCTCCCTGATTAAAAATCCGGTTTTGCACGACCGAAGCAAGCACATAGAGATTAGCTCCATTATATTCGAGAGTGTACAGATCTGGGACTTATCAAGATTGACTTCATCTGAACAGAGGAACAGCTTGGAGACATCTTCACCAAGTCTCTCGCACGAGTAAAATTTGAGGAACTAAGTTCAAAGATCGGAGTTCAAATAATAAGGTAGATATACCACAGGTTCTAGGAGGAGCTTGTTAGATAAAACCTGAGGTTTTCTTATTTAGCTTTACACGTTTCCATTAGTTGATTGAATATCTTCCTTTGATCACTTGACAAGCACGTCGAATGGATTACCAACTTTTTAGATGGTCATTTTGTAGGAAGTGACACAGATTTAGTTGGCCACTCTCGGGCCATTTTTAGGATAAGTTAAATATTTAAATAGGTGAATCTGCTCACAAAGATTTCATCACCTCTTTCTTAGCAAAGTCAAATTGGAATTCTCTCTCTGTTATTTTTACGCATTTTATTTTCTTCCAACAACTTTCCTCTTTCTTCCCGTCAAATAATTTCCTCTCACATCAATTGTGAAAAGGGATTTCCGTGGCCGACTGTCGAAAAACAACATGAAAATCGATGAATGTGTATCGCCTTCAACTTAACGGTTTTCAGATCATTGTAAGTTTCTTCCCCTCTCCAATCGATGTAAGATCTCATAATCCACCCGATATTGGCACATTTTCTAGTGACTAGCTCTGATATCATTTGTATTGTCATCAACCCATTTTAAAATGCACCTATTAGGGAGAGGTTTCCACACCCTTATAAGGATTGCTTTGTTCCTCTCTCCAACCGCTAGCAGATATTGTTTGTTTTAGTATGTTATGTATCGTCCTCAACCTCATAGTTTTAAAACACATCTACTAGGTTGATGTTTACACACCCTTACAAGGAATGCTTCATTCCCCTCTCAAACAATTGCGGGATCTCAGAATAAGTGGTTGAGTGTTCTAAGGTGCCAAACTCAAGTTTTGGTCCTCTTTAGAAGGTCGTGGGTTCAAATCCAACTTCTGACAAATAATATTATTGTAAGGAAAATGTCGAGCCAAAGTGTATAATTTCTACTAATGTTGGGAGCTTTAGTTGAAAATTTCCAGATATATTCATAACCTCAAGAACTTGATCATAATTGGTATGTTGGGTAACATAGGTTCAATCAAGTCGATAGACAGACATAGGACGTAACGTTAAGAGCATGACTAGTATGTTGGATAACATAGGTTCAATTAAGTTGATAGACAAACATAGGACGTAACATTAAGAGCATGACTAGGGGGTTTACTTGATGTAACAAAGAGATGAGAGACTAGGGGGTTTACTTAATCTAACAATGGGTTTACTTAATCTAACAATGGGTTTACTTAATGTAACAATGAGATGAGACTAGGGGATGATCATAATGAGGGTGTTCATGGGGAGTATGCTAGCGCCCCTTGAAGATTCACATTCGCATGTGTGGGTCGTGTGCATGGAAGTACTAGATAGGTTTTTTACTATGGTTGTGCTTTCAATAGATAGAAGTTGTTTTAAATGTTTTCAACACTTATACTAGAGATGAGGTTTACTTTTAAAGTTATATTCCAGATTTAAATTTAGGGTTGTTACAGATGTTAACGACTAAAGTCCTAAAACTGTTGTTGAAGAACTAGACGTAAAGCAAGTGAAACCTAAGCAAGTGTTGAGAAGATCATCTAGAACTATCAGAAAATCAGATACATATTTATCTTCATTACACTATGATATAAACCAAGAGACATCAATTATACAATATACGTCAATGAAGATGTGAAGAAAATGTTGTTGAAATTATCAAAAGATGGTTCAATTTTGCCTCATTGAAGAAGAATGAAGCTTCATTGTTATACATTTTGGGTGAATCATAATAAAGAGTAATGTAGAGTTATGGTGTTTCTTTAATGTATTTTAAGGCTTATTTATACAGTTCCTAATTATGGCCATAAAGTATACATAGTGGCTAGTTACAATCATAAAGTATGAATGTTACAAACTCTTGAGATGCCTCACGTAAGATCAAGAGTTTTATTTTGACGTAATATAAAGTCATGTATGTTATCATTGTGAAGGAGACTTAGAAAATGTAGTAAAAGGGACATTTATGCTTTCCTTTAGCCAATATAAAGTCATGTATGTTATCATTTGTGCTTTCCTTTAGCCAATGACTAAGTTTCTTTCCAATTCTACGTAGTTTCGGTTACATCTAGAGTCATTCAAGCTCAACATGATCAATCTTGCTTGTGGAGTGATTCGAATCTCAAACAAGTGTTCTTACCTTGAGATATTTGATCAACATGGTAATATGAATTTTACTTACCCTTGGAGTGATTCTTTATCATTAGGGCTAAGTTTAAATTGCACGTTTAAAATCATTCAAGCTAAACATGATCGATTTTGCTTATGGAGTGATTCGGATCTCAAACAAGTGTTCTTGCTGTGACATTTTGGTCAACAAGGTAATTCGAATCTTACTTCTCTTGTAGTGATTTTTATATCATTTGGTATCATAGCTTTTCCTTGGGTTGATTTCTTATCATTTGGTATTAGAGCTTTTCCATGGGTTGATTCATTATTATTTGGTAAGAAAGCTTTTCTTGGGTTGATTCCTTATCATAGTATCTATTGCTAACTGATGAAGGAGAACCAAAGTCCTTTGATGAGGCCCTATAGGTAGAAGATTCAACCAAGTGGGAGAAAGTCATGGATGATGAGATGAGCTCACTAGCAAAGAATAATACGTGGGTGTTGATTGAGCTACCTACAGAAAAGAGAGCTCTGTTGAACAAATGGGTGTTGGCTGAACCAGATGACAAAGTGATGTTAAAGGCTTGGTTATTATTTAAAGGATATTCACACAAGAAAGATATTGATTATGCTGAAATCTTTTCTCTGGTTGTGAAATTAACTATTATCCAAATTTTGCTGAGTATTGTTGCTTCGAGGAATTGGTACCTTGGGCAAATGGATGTAAAAACAACATTTTTACATGGAGTTCTAGATGAGAAGATCTGTATGCAACAATCAAAGAATTTGCATCTCCAGGCAAAGAACACATGGTGTAGCTCAATTGAAGCTTGTATGAACTGAAACAAGCACTGAGACAATGATATAAAAAGTTTGACTCCTTAATGTGCAAGAGTGGTTTCAACTGGAGTGAAAAGGAGGAGTGTTGTTGCTTAAAGAATTACACTAATTCTTATGTGTTTCTACTCCTGTATATAGATGATATACTAATTGCAGGATCTAGTATGATGGAGATAAACAACCGAAGACAAGCATGTCTTTAGTATTTGAAATGAGATATTTGAGTACAACATAGCAGATCCACATGATAGAATTTCTCGAGATAGATCTGCTGGCACAGTAAATCTATCTTAGGAGCAGTACATTGAGAAGGTGTTGTACAAATTCAAGATTAATGATGTTAAACTCAGGACTACCTCTTTTGGAAAATTATGTTAAATTTTCAAAGTGGCACTCTCCCTAGAAAGTTAAAGAACATGAGTACGTGGCATAAGCTCCGTACGACTTTGCAGTTAGGAGTTTGATGTATGTCATGGTTTGCACTAGACTTGATATAACACATGTTGTAGGAGTTGATAGCAAGTACATGGTAAACCTTGAGAAATAATATTGAGAAGCTATGACGTGGCTTTAGAGATATCTGAGAGGTACATCTAATACTTCACTTTATTATTACAATGACAAAGTTTGTGGATGCTGATCTTAGTGGAGATATATACTCTAGCAGAGCACATCCAAATACATCCACACTATAGATAGAACAACAATGAGTTGAATGTCCTAGCTTTAAAACTGTGTTATTGCTTCATCTACGGAGGTTGTATACGTGGCAAGAGCTGAAGTTGGAAAGGAGATGATATGGATGAAAGACTATCTAAAATAGTTAGACAAAAAGCATACAAGAAGATTATTTATCTAGATAGTCAGAGTGCTATACAATTGGTAAAAACCTCGGTCTATCATTCAAAGACAAAACACATTAGAGTATGATATGATTTCACTCGTAAGTTAGTGGAAGAGGGTGACATGTGTTTGGAGAAGATAGATGGTGCAAAAAACTCAGCAAACATGTTGAAAAAAATGTATTGATGTTGGAAAAATTGAAGTTGTGCAAAGCTTTAGTTAGTCTATTGCAGGGATGATATTGATCGGGGAAGAGTCATTTGAGAATAAAATTCTAGATTAACTGGATCAGTCTCAAAATAGGAGAATTGTTAGGCTATGGAGTATGCTATAGGAGAATTGTTAGACTATGGAGTATGCTACTTATATAGCTTACGCGATGGTTATACATAGCAAGGTTATATGTTCTAAATGAATATAGTAAAGGGTCATATACAGTAAATGACTATATATGAGAGATGTTTATATGTATAGTAAACTGAATTATATAGATGCCTAAGAAGTACTTTGAGTATATACTTTCTATGTATTCTCTATTATTGTATATACTTGAAAGACATCCATATAAACCTCTAGTCAAGGTTCCATCTTACATTTTTTTTTCTCTCCTATTCTTTGTATTCATCTATATCGAGTGTGTGAGTTATTGTGCGGTCCTAACAACACTGTCTAACTATTTTCTTTTATGGACTCGAATTTTTAAACCCTTAACTTTCATAAATTTTCTCTAAAAACTATTGATTGTTTATGTGTATTTATGATTGAATTCTCATCTTCCATTTCTCTCTAAGATTAAAGATATTCTTAAAATTGAAGCCTCCAAGATTAAAGATATTTCTTAAAATTGAAGCTAGTGTGTACACTTTGGCCATCACTCAATTGTACTAAATTTTATTGGTGTGGTTGAAGGTTTAGGCATGGGTGGTTCTAGAATCATCTAAGGTTCTGTAGCTCGGTTGGTTAGAGCGTTAGTCTTATGAGCTGAAAGTCGTAGGTTCAAGCCCCGCCAGAACCACCAACATCCTTGAATATGTGATTTTCAATTTATAGAGTTTTGTCAACTCCCTCGAAGGCTTATATACGCCAGAACCACCAACATCCTTGAATATGTGATTTTCAATTTATAGAGTTTTGTCAACTCCCTCGAAGGCTTATATAGGTTTCAATGAGGAGTTTTGTATACTAAATTTTTGCGTTGAGTTAGACTTATATTATAGAGGTTGTAACGAGTTTTGTATACTAAATTTTTGCGTTGAGTTAGACTTATATTATAGAGGTTGTAACGAGTTTTGTATACTAAATTTTTGCGTTGAGTTAGACTTATATTATAGAGGTTGTAACGAGTTTTGTATACTAAATTTTTGCGTTGAGTTAGACTTATATTATAGAGGTTGTAACGAGTTTTGTATACTAAATTTTTGCGTTGAGTTAGACTTATATTATAGAGGTTGCGTTGAGTTACATGGGGCTTTAGTAATCTTGTTGAGGAGTTATTTCGACCTTGTGGGTTAAGGTCCAGACGCTCTAACCAACTGAGCTATTCCAGCCAATCATTTGTAAAAGTTCTAGTCCACATCTAGCAGAGATTGTCCATTTTGGCACATTACGTATTGCCATCCGCCTCACAATATTAAAACGTGCCTCCGCCTCACAATATTAAAACGTGCCTATTAGGGAGAGGTTTCCGCACCCTTATAAGGATTGCTTTGTTCCTCTCTCCAACTGCTAGCCGATATTGTCTATTTTAATCCGTTAAGAATTATCATCAGCCTCCCAGTTTTAAAACGCGTCTACTAGGGAGACGTTTACACACCCTTATAAGCAGTCAGAATGGCCGAATGGTCTAAAGTGCCAAACTCAAGATCTAACAATAAGTAATCATATTATCGTTTACACACCCTTATAAGCAGTCAGAATGGCCGAATGGTCTAAAGTGCCAAACTCAAGATCTAACAATAAGTAATCATATTATTGTGAGGCAGACGTTGAGCCAAAGTGTATAATGGGCTCTTGGGTTGAAAGCATCCAGATATATTCAATAGTAGCCTCAAGAACTTGATCTCAATTGGATCTCAATTGGTTTGTGAAAAATAGTCATAATACTCATAACTTCTTCTAAAGGATTTCTTAGGTACACCCTCTTCGTTGGTCTTCAACTGATGGTAACCAATTAGTAGGTTAAATTTGGAGAATACTAAAGCTAAATACAACTGATCGAACAGGTCATCAATGCGTGACAACAGATACTTGTTCTTGATGGTCATCATGTACAACTCTTGCTAGTCTATACAAAACAGCAGGAACCATTATTCTTCTTTATTGATATTACTATGGTCCCCAGGCGACACCTTCGATCATATGAGTCTCCTTGGCAAATACCCGCTTTTATCACTATCAAAACTCTCCTTAGATATACCTCATGCTCTACACTAGTTTTGGACTACACTAGTATATCATATATGAAAACTATCAAGAATGTATCGAAGAAGTATTTGAATATCCAGTTCATCAATTTCATAAATGTTGTAAGGGCATTGTTAAGTCAACAAATGTCGTCTTGAACTAATTATACTCATAACTCTAAAGGAGATCTTAAGTATACCCTCTTCGTTGGTCTTCAACTGATACTAACCCGTTAGCAAGTTAACTTTGGAGAACACTAAAGCTAAATAAAACTAATTGAATAGGCCATCAATGTGTGACAACAGATACTTGTTCTTGATGGTCATCATGTATAACTCTTGCTAGTCTATACATAACCGTCAATATTAAGGTACACTATATGAGGTTCTGCAAAAATAAACCAAAAAAAAAAACAAAAAAAAAAACAACTTTAGTGTTAAAGTATATTTTAGATTTTTTTTTATTCTAATTTTGTTTTTAGGAAATCACACCAACTATAGCTTAGATCTTATCTCATTTTGTTGCAATTATTTATCCTAATTTTGTTGGAAGAGTTAGAAATTATCCCATTAAAGCAAAAGAATCAATTGAAAATTCGCCAAATGCTCTAACATAATCAAGTTTTAGTCCTTATAAAAGGGCGTGAGTTCAAATCCCACTTTTGACAAATCATATTATTGTGAGACAGATGTCGAACCAAAAGTGTTTAATATCTACTTAGCATTGGAGGCGCTTGGGTTGAAACTATCATCATTATTTTATCAATAGATAAGAACTTTGTGGCTTTCAACTTTTGAAAGTTAAGTCATGGTTATCAATTGAAATCGTAGAGATTTAAAATTGTCCAGACATGATTTTTGAAACTTCAAATTTGATAATATCTCGAAGAAGCACTAATCAGCTAAGCGATCGCAGTCAATCATTTGTTACAATCTAAGTCCACCACTAGTAGATATTTTTAGCTTTCATTTGTTACGTATTGCAATTAGTCTCACGCTTTTAAACCTCATCTAGTAGGGAGAGGTTATAAGAATAATTTGATAATATCTCGAAGAAGCACTAATCAGCTGAGCGATCGCAGTCAATCATTTGTTACAATCTAAGTCCACCACTAGTAGATATTTTTAGCTTTCATTTGTTACGTATTGCAATTAGTCTCACGCTTTTAAACCTCATCTAGTAGGGAGAGGTTATAAGAAATGTTTCTTCCTGTCTCCCATCGTTGTAGGATCTCATAATCCACCCCTTCTGTAGGCCCAACATCCTCACTGGCACATCTCCTAGTGACTAGCTCTGATATCATTGGTAAAAGTTCAAGCCCACTGCTAACAAAGATTGTCCATTTTGGCACATTATGTATTGTCATCATCCTCACAGTTTTAAAATGCATCTATTGGGGAGAGGTTTCTGCACCCTTATAAGGATTGGTTCGTTTCTCTCTCCATAATAGAGGTTTCCTATTAGGGATATTGTCTGTTTTAGTCCGTTAGGTATTGTCGTCAGCTTCACAGTTTTAAAATGCTTCTACTAGGTTGACTACACACCCTTATAAGAAATGCTTCATTCCCCTCTAAAACAATCGCAAGATCTCACAATAAGCATTTAGGATGGCTGAGTGGTTTAAGGTATTAGACTTAAGTTTTGGTCCTTGTTGTAAGAGGGTGTGAGTTCAAATCCCACTTTTGACAAAATCATATTGTTGTGAGGTAGAAAAGAATTAAAATATAGAGATTGTGAAAGAGAAGAAGATTTGGCATTTGAGTATGATGATTGCATGACGTTTTCTTCCTATTCCTATTTTTCACCTTCTAGTTACCATCACTACATCTTTTCTTATTATATTATAGATGTTTTCCTCGGTACAAAATGTTTGAATGACGTGTTTGATGCTTGATGCATTTGAGGATGATGATTGCATGGTGTTTGTTGAATAAGGATATTCTTCTACTCCATTAAGTAATGTCTCAGTACAAAATGTTTGTATCTAAATTACATTCACCACATAGAATCATCTAGTGTCCTCAAGAAAACAAAACTCGCTTGCAAATTTACATGGAGAGAGATGTCAATGGTAGAGTTTGCGATAATAGGAGACTATAATTTAAGTAACAAAAATAAATTAACAAAAACCATTACAAGGAAATCGCATGCATTTGAGTATGATGATTGCATGGTGTTTGTTGAATAAGGATATTCTTCTACTCGATTAGGTAATGTCTCAGTACAAAATGTTTGTATCTAAGTTACATTCACCACATAGAATCATCTAGTGTTCCTCGAGAAAACAAAACTCGCTTGCAAATTTACATGGAGAAAAAGATGTCAAAGGAAGAGTTTGCGATAAGAGGAGACTATAATTTAAGTAACAAAAACCATTACAAGGAAATCCCATCATGAAACATAGCCATCTTTAGGAGAAAAAAAAAAGTAAGAGAAGACCAAAAGGAAAAAGAGTTAAACTGCTTTTAAATTTTCTATGATCCAAACAACGTGAAATGATATTAACATATTTTTTTTTAATGTAAGTTTTATTACCAAACACAATTTAGAAACAATGAAAACATGGAATTCGGTTTTTACGTAGACAATTAAGTTTATATCCAAAATAGGTGAAGCCTTGATATAAGTGAGAATGAATTCGAAGGATGAAAGCAAGAAAATTTGGAGCTAGATAGAACATTGGCTAAGGTCAACCAAATAAGTGGCCTTACTATCGGCTCGGTTAGAAAACTTTCCTTATGTATGACAAACGTGCACAGTAGCCTTTGCACGTGTTATTTATGCTTTATACTATATATGGTGATGTTATATGATGATGTAATTATGTTATATGATGATGTAATGATGTTATATAATTATGTGATGAGATAATATAAGATACATGATGATGAGATAATATAAGATAATATGATGATATTCTATATTAAGACATGTGTCATGTATTAAATGTCATGATTCAGAGTTGAAAGGGACAATGATAATTCTAAAATATATAGAAAAATTTACATGTTTACACCATAGTTTTGTGGCTAAGCTGGTTGTAAGAGAAAAAATTCTTAGAAAAATTCCAAAAGTTAAAAGAAAATTAAGAAAAATTGGTCAAAATCGACCTCTAGAGACAAATTGGTCATTTTGACACACTTTTATCTAAATAGACATATGAAGAACCTTAATGAGATCATTAAAGAGTAAGAAAGAAAAAAGAAAAAGAAAGAAAGCAAGAAACCCTTTTAAGAGATAAAGAAGGAAAAAAATGTGTCAATCTAATTCTAGGACCCTGAGCCATTCCGAACAAACCTCTCTCGAGAAACTTGCTTAGAAATTTGTAGATATCAAGCCGATCAAAATCTATTGTGAATTAAGAAAGAACAAGAGGTAAGATTTCACATTTTTTTACTCTCAAAATTTCCTCAAATTTGTGAGGTTTATTAGTAATTAGGTTATGAGAGTTTAGTACCATGATCTTGTCAGGCTGTAACAACCTATTTTCTTACTAAAATAGAATGCTACCACACCGATGTTGGACTTTTTTTATGCATAAACATTCATTTAAAATAGTTCATAAAATGATGTCATGGACTTAAAAGTTAGCATGTTGACATTAAAAGCCTTGAAACAAAACAATAAAAAAATAATCAATGTGAAATATAAATAATTCAAAGAAAAGATTAAAATGATGTTCTAAGATTAAAACGATGTTCTTATCTAACATAAGAGCTACGAAATAAATAAAATGCAGCTATCCTAACACAAGTGTCATGGTCTTCTGCTTGACGTTGTTGTTATCTGTATCAGGGTGACTTGCCTTTGAAATATAAAAATAGCACAAGGCTCGAGTATTTTAAGAAATACTCAATAAGTGATCCCACTATTGGGGTCGGTAACGCAAACGTGATGTCGAATTAAGATTGAAACCGAGTTTTGACTCAATGCTCGCCGGCCCATGAATTCTTCAGAGCGGGCTGGCAGGCCAGGCGGATGGGGACCAAGAAGTGCCTTGACGCGCCCCACTACTTCTCCTCCTTTTATGCAATTATGAACTCCATACAGAATGATGGGACCTATAATTTAAAATTGTCTTCCCTTAGGCGGCTTTTCAGTCCGGGCAAATTGGATGTGTAGTACTTCTTTTTCACATGACTCACACGTGCAAGCATGGGCCCACTAGGCGGGCTTGGACACCTCCTAGGCCTGCTGATTGGGCTAGCTTCTCTAAGCTATTGCTGGACACTCAGAGGGAATGGAGACCACCGTAGCATCATGGTAAACGTGATCTTTATTTCAGTCTTATATACTGATTGTTGGTGGATGTATATAATAAAATGATGTTAAATTCAAAAATAAGTGCAAGTATACATTAACACAAGTAGCAAGTAATAAGTAAATTATTGATTTCACATAGAACGTATCTTTTTTATTACTTTGTTCCTCGAAATTAGGTGAGCTTTTGGGTAACATTCAAATGGGGTTGGTAATTTTAAACCAATTAAACAAAATCAATGCAGAGTGTCACAGCTATCGAAAAACAGAAAAAATAATGAGAAATCCAACAATAATGAGGAAGGTTCGGCTAAGAGAAATTAAATAGATAAGTTATTGAGTTTTGGGGTAGATTTTAGTTTCTTTTAATAGATTCTCAAGCCCAATTTCGAGCATAGTAATTACCTTTATAATCATGTTCTAATTTCTATTAACAAGGCTCTAGAAAAACTTATTCCTATCTCTTCTATTACGTTCAAGTATTCTTGCAGTGGAACTAAAATATTAAAGAGGGTTTCATTGCTTCCTCTCTTCTTCCGAATAAGAGAACAACTATGTATGTAAAGTAGCTCATTAAACACACATGTAAATTATTAACAATAACTCTTTAATAATCTAAAATCACACCGTCAACATAATTAAACTACATAAAACTCTCTGGTTTCCCATATAAAGTTTAGCTTTCCATACAAACTGAATTAAACAAAAAGAATCCACATCTCAATCATATAGGATTGATAGAATAAGAAAAGAGACTAAGGAAATAAAGAGTTACCAAACTTTGTTATTGTTCTTCAATGGAAGTTTCCCTTCCTTTGAGTTCTTACGTCCACTTCTTTGTCCTAATCGATCCTTCTTGGTCTTCTTTTCCTTCTGTTGTCACAGTTGCTGGATTAGGGTTCTTCTTCTTCTTCTTTGGTTTCACGGCAGCAGACTATTACGATTTTTTGCTTCCCAAAATGTGTGGCTCTCTTCTTTGTGAATCCTTTTTCCTTTTATAATGTGCATTGCTTTCCATTTAGGGTTGAAAATGAATAAATTGTCCACCTAAGATGTTCCTAATTGAGTAGTCAATAACCCACTTAGGTTGCTGATGTGGATTAAAATTTCCATGTCATCCCTACAAATTTTGCTTTCTGAATTGCTTCAGCATGAGAGTCAACAAGTTGTTTCTAAATTTGTCACCAGTGTTGTTTTTAGATTTGCTACAGCATCATGATTCAACATAAATGTTATGGAATTTTACCGAATAACTCAATTAAATGTACAATTAGGCTCGATTTATGTAAATTGATATTCTTTTCATACTTACTAAATAGAACAAATGGAGCAAATAATGAGAAAATGGTTTCTATGAGTGCATAATTAACTACAAGACTTTATATCACTCTACTTTTCGGGAGTTATCATGTACGCATCCGAACTCATCTTAAAGGGGAAGTATCCTGATGCACATGAACATACAATTATGCATGAGGTCCCCATATTTTCCATCGTAATGAATATGCAAGACAATCCTTATTCTTTCATCAGATTTCACACTCGGTAATATGTGTACATAAACTCTCATAAAATCAATTCATTCATAACAATACTTTCAAATCATGGCATATGGGTTGTGCATTGTAGATTTTCCTTATTTCAAAACATAGCATAGCATGGCATGTCATAGCATATCATGACCTTACATAACATATCATAGTACATCATGCCATCTCATAATATAACATAGCTTATCATAACATAACATTTCGTTTATACTAGAATATTAGTTGGCATATCATATAGCGACACATAAAAATAACATCACATATCAAAAAAGCATATCACACAAAGAACACGTGTAGGATCACTAGATAAGTGTTATCATACATAAATAAACTCCTCCATCCAAACCGATAGTAGAACCACTTACTTTGTTGGCCTACGTCGAAGCTATTACGACCCTTGATGCTAGCTTAACACTACTCGCTGAAATTTAATTCTACTTAAGGAGTCCCACAAATTAGAATTCTACTGTGGAAATTGGCTCGCCTAATTTTTTATAATATAATTTAATCTTGACTCAAAATAATTTAAACTAGCTAAATGGTAGTCATAATAACCGAGTTGAAACTAGTAGAAAAGGATTTGAGCATATCAGAGCCAAGCTAGATAGAAATGTCGACCTGGAGCCGTCAAAAAATGTATTACTGGCTTTGAACTGCTCAAGTGGGATGGAATGAAAACCAAGAGACCTCCCTTTTACAGTGGAGCCTAACTCCCAACTTTCTCAACATAACGGATGAGAGGTTGTGCAAAGCCTTAATTGATTTGGTTTGTTAGGTTATAGAGTCAGCTGCTTATTTATACTTTACTCAATGGTTATACATAAAACTAAATAAAACTATATACGGTAAATGATATATAAAGTATATGGTCATATGTAGTAAACAACTAAGTATAGTAAATCTATTATCGGGTAAAGTTGTATATGATAGATAATTATATACACTAAACTAAACCATATATATACCCGTTAGGCCGTGCTTTGAAAGCGTACTTTTTGCCTTTTATGTGTTCTCTCTTATTGTGCATGCCTCAAGTCATCAATATAAATATGAAGCCAATATTCCTAATGCATTTTCTCTCTCATGTTCTTTGTGTTTATCTTGATCAAGTGGGTGTATTATTGTGCGCTCCTTACAACATGGTCATTGATAACAAACTCTAGGGTCTTCCTACATGAGTCCGCATAGCTCTACCGACTCTGGGTAGTTTGAGTCCTCATCTTGATCTTTTGTACTGTTGTGTTTGTAAGTTGAACCAATTTTGCTTGATCCAACATTTCCTTATATTATAGAGGACCAACACCTTCGTCCATATAATGCTTCACAGAGTGTCATCTAATGGTCGCGTAAAAAGTATTGTTCTAGGAGAATTCTATGAGGTGTAAGTGGTCATCCTATGCGAGTCTATAACACAGGTCCTTAGCATGTATTTGAGAATCTCAATCTTTAAATTAGATTAAATTTGTCATTGGTCCGTGGATAGAAGACTTTGTTAAACTTCAATTGCTTTCTATAAGCTCCTCTAGAAATGAGGAGTGAACCTTGCATCCCAATTTGACACAATGAAATCTGACACGCTATGTAGCTTAACTACCTTCTTTAGATGCAACTTAAGCTCAACGAAGCTCTTTTCACACACTTCACTCTACACAAAGAACTTCACATTCCTTGTTAATTGGGTTAAGACTCCACTGATCTTGAAAATTTATTGAATGAATTTCCTATAGTATCATGCCTAGCCTAACAATTCTCCCACTTGGAGACTGATCTAGCCAACCAAGAATTTCACTCTCAACGACTATGAGCATCTTCACTGCACCATACCAATTGAGGTTTCGCACAACCTCAATATTCCAACATCTTATGTTTGCTGGATTCTTTGCACCCTCTTTCTCAAAAACATCATCTTCAACCAATTGTAATGATAGAACTAGCATGAGTCTCATGAGTATCTGCTATTAAAACATTAATGGATCTTAGCACTTTTTAATTATTGTACTAACTAGCTTTTGTATTAAAACTTAATAGTTTAAATTAACCTTTTGTAAACTCCTTTTGCCTCACGAACCGGTTTCGAACCACCACTAATGTCTTCTCCACTATCCTCCGGCCTTAGAACGGGATTGTGGAATCCGATGAGTGACTAAACTTGGGAGGGATTTTGTATATGTGAAAAGAGTGTTTGTGTTTGTCTCAAGGTGTTTTTTCATCAAGATGAAGAAGTTCTCCAAGTATCATGATCACTCTATTTAAAGAGTCAAGTTTGCATGTTCATGCAAACTTGAGATCACCAAATTTTGACACTTAAAATTCCACTCAAATGTTTGGGATTATGTGGCAAGCATGCATGTTTGAGTTAACCAAATTTTGACACTCAAAATTCCACTCAAACTTGTGGGGTTTATTTGGCAAACATGCAAGTTTGGTTAAACCAAATTTTGACACCTCAAAATTCCACTAACATGGATTTTTCCATGAGATGAAAGTCAACATTTTGACTTTCTTCATTTTAATTCAACAATTAATTTGAATAATGAATTTCAAATTAAAGTAACATTAAATGATTAATTAAACTATTTAATTAATATTTAATATTAATTCAAATGCCAATCCCAATCAATTCCGACACATAATTGATTAAGATATTTAAATCTTATTTAAATATCTCAGATTCTCTCTTTTCGTTTAATTCGTAAATAAAACAAAATTGCGGTTAAATATATCGTATATATGTAACGCATATTCCCTAATTTGAATTCGAACACTTCGAACTCACTCGTCACACTGTTCTATGGTTTAGTCCGATATGAGCTAGCAGAGGGACCTAATGGACCTATAGATCATGGGCTCCAACGATCCAAGATTAACCGATTAAACTCATTAACCTGGTTAACCAACATTCGTTAACTACTAGGACACTCCACTATAGCCTAGTAGTTGCACTCCCCTCACTATAGATATATTTCTGTCCATCTGATATAACCATGATTAGTAAGTCGATCCTTCACAGGTTGTTCGTAACTAGAGCTGGGTCAATTTACCGTTTTACCCCTGAAGTTACTTCTTGTTCCTTATGTCTCACTGATCCTCTAATGAACAATTGGTTTGTGGTCCAACCAGTAAACCGAATCCCTCTCAGGCCAATGAGAGGGTGGGGCCCCTTGTTCAAGACCTGGAGTCAGTGCTTAAGGGAACTACCTTTCTTCTATCCCTAAAAGTGGGTAGGAGTGAATTCCGTCTTGCACCCCACGTCCCCAGCCATTCACCCAGTCTTACCCCTGAAATGGGAGGCCTGTTGAGTCGGCGAACTAGAGCCACTCTCACCCATGCAAATCTAAGGATAATTCCGAATAAACAGGAGTTCATGGTTAGCTCAGGATTAAAACCGAGTTACCTAGGTTATCGAATGAAAAGAAAATCAGTCTCAACAGTAAACGACTTTATAAAGTGAGAGTGGTTTTCTTCATGGTCCGATCTTATGCAATACTCATTGCATAGGACGCCCCCACTCACATGTTTCCACATGCACAATTTAGTGATCACATTGTTTATATCATATACAAAAGTGGGCCGCATCCATAGTGTCCCCAGAATAAGGTACTCAGCCTTATCCTTATACTATAGATCATTTTGACTATATACTTGAACTTGATCCACTCTTATGTCTCTACATATAGTTCAAGTAATCATACTATAGCCAGAGTGTTCTTAGTTTATTGGATTTAGATTAATGATCGTAAAGTTCACTTTATTCAATAACAATTTTTACTGAATAAACATCAATAATAACTTTATTGAAAATAGAATATATCTTTGTTTACAAACTATGAGTTTTAGGACATAAAACCCAACAAAATCCCACTTGGACTAAAACTCTAGTTGGGTTTTATAACGTTAAGTAGAGAGAAATACAATAAACTAGGGCATCACATGCCTTTTCTCCCACTTGCCCTAGATTACATAACTCGTAGTCCTAGACTCACTAGGTGCCCTTCAAACACTTTAGCCATGAGGGGCTTTGTAAATGGATCAGCAATGTTGTGTTCTGAAGCTATCTGTGTGACGATCACATCTCCTCGTTGCACAATCTCCCTTACGAGATGATATTTGCACTCAATATGTTTTCCTCGCTTATGGCTTCTTGGTTCTTTTGAATTTGCAACTGCTCCACTGTTATCACAATAAAGAGTGACGGGAAGATGCATATTTGGAACGACTTCCAAATCAGTTAAGAACTTCCTAAGCCATACAGATTCTTTCGCTGCTTCACAAGCAGCAACATACTCAGCCTCCATGGTGGAATCAGCAATGCAACCTTGCTTTATGCTTCTCCATATTATTGCTCCTCCGTTCAGAGTGAAGACAGATCCTGATGTCGATTTCCTCGAATCTACATCGGTCTGAAAATCTGAGTCAGTGTACCCTGTAAGGATCAGATCCTTAGCACCGTACATTAGCATATAGTCCCTCGTTCTCCTAAGATACTTGAGGATATTCTTAACGGCAGTCCAATGAGCACGTCCCGGATTGGACTGATATCTGCTGACAATTCCCACAGCATAGCATATGTCGGGTCGGGTACATAGCATGCATACATACATCAGACTACCGACCGCTGATGCATAGGGAATGTGTTTCATATCCTCAACTTCTTGAGGTGTCTTAGGACTTTGTTCCTTCGACAAATGAACTCCATGCCTGAAAGGTAATAATCCTTTCTTGGAGTCCTGCATCTTATATCGAATCAACATTTTGTCGATGTACGATGCTTGAGACAATGCTAGTGTTTTGTTCTTGCGATTCCGAACAATTTGGATTCCAAGAACAAACTGAGCCTCTCCCAAATCTTTCATTTGGAATTGTGTCGCCAGCCAATGCTTAATGTCAGTCAGAATTCCCACATCATTTCCAATGAGTAGGATATCGTCAACGTACAACACCAGGAAAGCTACTGTAGAGTTGACTATCCTTTTATAAACACAAGGTTCGTCAACATTCTGTTTAAAGCCATAAGATTTGATCGCAGTATCAAACTTTATATTCCAGGATCGAGATGCTTGCTTCAACCCATAAATGGATCTTTTAAGCTTGCAAACCCTTTGCTCGTGATCCTGTTCAATGAACCCCTCTGGTTGAGCCATATAGATACTCTCTTCAAGATTGCCGTTTAGAAAAGCTGTCTTAACATCCATTTGCCAAATTTCATAATCATAAAATGTGGCAATAGACAAGAGTATTCTAATTGATTTAAGCATAGCAACAGGAGAGAAGGTTTCTTCATAGTCCACCCCCTCTCTTTGGGTATAACCCTTTGCTACTAGTCGTGCTTTAAAGGTCTGTACCTTACCGGTTTGGTCTCGTTTCCTCTTATAGATCCATTTGAAACCAATAGGTTTTACCCCATCTGATTGATCTACAAGTTCCCAG
This sequence comes from Cucurbita argyrosperma subsp. sororia, assembly GCA_018691285.1. Taxonomy (NCBI): domain Eukaryota; kingdom Viridiplantae; phylum Streptophyta; class Magnoliopsida; order Cucurbitales; family Cucurbitaceae; genus Cucurbita; species Cucurbita argyrosperma. The sequence goes on along the minus strand of CM031900.1, from coordinate 6,391,038 downwards.
ACTGAATTGAAGTACATTGACTCCATTTCAAGATTCATGGCTTTAATCCACTGATCTCTATCTACATCATTCATTGCCTGTTTATAGGTCAATGGATCCTCAACGCCATCATCAAGTATGATGACTTGAGTTTCTATCAAACCCAAGTAACGATCAGGTTGAGTTATAACCCTCCCACTACGTCGAGGCATTCTCAACTTTTGAGAAGGATGTGATTGACCAGAAGTGTCAGCTCCATCAACAACTCTAGTTGAAGGACCAGCTTGATCAACAACTCTTGTTGTTTTATCAGTAGCTTCTTTAGAAATCTCACTTAATACTAGTTTGCTACGAGGTTGATGATTTCTTACGTGGTCTTCCTCTAAGAATATAGCGTTCGTTGATACAAACACTCTATTTTCTTGAGGATCATAAGACATAATTTTGAACGACGTTCTAATTTCTTGAGATTTTGCAACAACACATGTGCTGGACATCCCCAAATTCTGAAGTGACGTAAACTACCTTTACGCCCTTTCCATAACTCATAAGGTGTTTCTGAAACACTCTTAGTAGGAACCATGTTCAAAATGTATGTAGCAGTCTCCACTGCATATCCCCAAAACGGATCGGGTAATTGAGCGAAACTCATCATAGACCGAACCATGTCTAATAGAGTTCTATTTCTCCTCTTTCTGATACACCATTTTGTTGAGGCATACCAGGGGCTGAGAGTTGAGACCTTATTCCATGTTCTATCATATAGTCCTGAAATCTTAAGTCCATGTACTCTCCTCCTCGATCTGATCGAAGTGTTTTAATAGTTTTACCTAATAGATTCTCAACCTCAGTCTTATACTCTCTGAATTTTTCAAGAGCTTCGGACTTGTGATGCATTAGGTAAAGATAGCCATACCTTGAATAATCATCAATAAAACTGATGAAATATTCATACCCTCCTCGTGCTTTGACATTCATTGGACCACAGAGATCTGTATGCACGAGTTCTAAGGTTTCTTTGGCTCTATAACCTTTTTCGCAAAATGATCGTTTAGTCATTTTACCCTCAAGACAAGACTCACATGGAGGTAAAGAATTGTCTTCTAACTTATTTAGAAGTCCTCTTTTAACCAATCTCTCAATCCTATTGAGATTAATGTGGCCTAGTCTTAAGTGCCAAAGATAGGTATTAGGAGAAATCTTTTGTCGTTTATTTTGAGTTTCAGCTGTTTTAAACATCTCAGTATTTAAAATAGCTTTTGTTTTGCTCGGTTTTAACATATATAAGTTGTTTTCTAGTTTTGCAGAACAAATATGAATACCTCTTTTGCAAATGAACACTTCATTGATTTCAAAAGATACTTTATACAACTGTTCTAAGAAACAAGAGATGGATATTAGATTTCTTTTCATTCCAGGAACAAAAAGTACATTATCTAATATAATGAATCTATCTCCAAAAAACAACTTTAAATTTCCTACTGATCTTGCTGAGACAACCTCTCATGTTTTAACCCTGAGTGTTATCTCGCCGTCCGCAAGCATTCTCCAGGAGCTAGTTTCCTGGTAAAAAGAACAAATATGATTAGTCGCCCCTGAATCTAGTATCCAAGTTGAGTTGTCATACTCTACTAAACATATTTCTACAACGAGTAAATCATATTTACCTTGTTGTGTCTTTTCGACTTTCTTCTCTGCAAGGTATTTTGGGCAGTTTCTCTTCCAGTGCCCGTTTTCGTTGCAATGGAAACATGTTCCTTTATCTACCTTTTGAACCTTGTTCTTGCGGTTAGTAGGAATCTTATTTTTCCCTTTTCCCTTCTTCTTCATCAAAACACTTTTAGAAGTTGAAGGTCCAGACTTATTTTTTGAGGACGATCCTCGTAGTAATTTCTTGGAGATAGCAACATTTGCTTCTCCTGTTTGTCCCTTGTTCGTTAAGAGGGACTGATAAGTCTGTAGCTCATTGAGAAGAGCAGTCAAGTTATATTCTATTTTGTTCATAACCACATTGGTGCAGAACTGGAAGAAGCTCTTCGGAAGAGACATCATGATAAAACTGACTTGACTCTTCTCATCAATGACAGCTTCATTTTCTTCTGCCACATTGAAATGGACCATCATGTCTAGGACATGTTCTCTAACTGAGGTCCCTTCTTGCATACGGCAGTTGTAAATGTATTTTATGGCTTCATGTGTCTAAGGGAGAAGGACGGTTGTCCAAACATCCCTTTTAGAGATTCCATAATCTCTTTAGCAGTACCCATAACATCGTGTTTCTTAGCCAAAACATCAGATATGCTGGCTAGAATGTACACTCGGGCTTTGTCATTTGCCTTTATCCATCTGTCATATGCATCCCGAGCTGTTCGGTTTGCATTTGAGTTGGGGTTTGGAGGACACTCCTCAGTTAAAACAAACTTTAAATCATCAATGACCAGTATTGTGTTTAGGTTTGATTTCCAAGTTGTGTAGTTGTCGCCGTTTAATTTCTCAGAAGCGAGTAATTGTACTATTGAGTTTGTCATGCTGTGATATAAAGAAAATTCTATTAGTGATTTGACTTAATCTTGTTTAATCCAATCAGTTTTAGCAAATGTAATAATGTACCCAAATCATTATTAATTTGCAACGATACTTTAGTGAGTTAGAGCAACTGCTACCGAGGGGCAGTCAATCACTCATTCACTAAACCAAGACATTCTTGACTTAAACACTAATTCCAGAATAACTCTTGTTCCTATAGTGTTTTAGTTATCGCTATTTTGGTCAAGAATATACTAACTCTTAGTAATTCTTCGCAAGTGTGACCCACCAATTTCAGACCTCAGAGATCGGTCCCAACAACGCTATTGAATGAAAAAGCCAAAGTTGGGAATGGACCTAAGAAATCCTATCCATTTCTGGAGTTTGCGTTGTTCCGACTCCCATGTTACGACCCTCCGAATGGGTAGTTGCTCTAGGGCAACATGCAGGCGGAACATGGGAATCTCACGGTGCAACCTAGTGGTGGAGACCATAGGACGTGTTGACTTCCTTCTCCCACTTATTATAAATACTTTCTCAATTCACCTTGTTATTGACTCATGCAAATACCTTCCGAATGGAGGACGCTCCCAGGGCGACACGAGGCCGAGCATGAATCTCACTGTGTTGAATTTTACAGAGAGCGTGAAGAGAAAACGATGTATCGTATACACCTTTTTCCTCCCACTAAGTATTTTTAGATGGTTGGGTATACTCATTACTTAAGTATATTCCGGCTAATTAAATATAACTTAAGTCTAGGTGATTTTTCTAAATCTTACATCACTTAAGCATGCTCATAAAACTGGGCTAACTAATCTCAAGTACTGGTCCGATCTCCAAGTAGTAGGTGTTCCGTAAACCGTCAACTTAAGTACCTTCAGCCTTAGACAAGATCGTGTCAGGTGAGCTTTCTCGTAACCGCAATTTTATAAGACATCGATCCTTTTTAACTGTTAAAATTGATCGTGATCGGTTCTTAACCCTTAGTGAGCATGCACTTATCTTTATTATAGATTTTAACGTCTACCTCATTTTATGACGTCGAAAATAACCTATAACATGCTTTATATAACAATTTATATAATCATGCATTCCATGCAATAATATAACAATTTATATCTTTCACTCATGGAACCCTAAGACATGCATACTATACATTATAACACTTATAACATACTTGGAATGCATGAAACATGCTTAGCCTATGGTGGGATTTTAAATCTATATGACATACTTTATGCATATACATTTTCTATTTAATTAAAACATACATTCATAATGCATAATTAATTAAATACACTAAAGTGGGTTGGTTTTGGCATTTTAAAGCAAGCAATTAACTAAATTATTACATTAATAATTAAAAATAACTTGAGCCGCTCCCGAGGATCACGAACTGGACAAACCAATCCTTAAAAACGTTGAATCGGTCCCCAAAGACAGAAAAACACCCGAACCGCCTCTTCCATCTTCTTGGGTTCAGCTTGCTTATCTCTTCCATTTTCGATCAATTACAACCTAAAATGGACTCTAATGACTCCATAAAAATTACAGACCTTTCTTCATTCATTAAAGCCCAAACACCTTAGGCTTATTACAATAATTGTATCAAATGGAAGCATAAAAAAAATGCCAAAACCAAAACCATCCACTTTAGCAACCACAAATTTCATTCATGAAATGGTACCCACCATGATCAAATTAATGTAAATAAAGTGCCTAAAACTTGTTCTGATACCAATTGATGGTGTTAATATAACACATGCGGAAGCAATTTGGATCTTAGGCACTTTTAGAACATCAATTATTGTAAATAACTAGCATGTTCATAAGTATTAAAACTTAATGAGTTTAAATACCAACCTTTTGTAGTTCAAACTCCTTTTGCCTCACGAACCGGTTTCGAACCACCACTAATGTCTTCTCCACTATCCTCCGGCCTTAGAACGGGATTGTGGAATCCGGTGAGTGACTAAACTTGGGAGGAATTTTGTATATGTGAAAGAGAGTGTTTGTGAGAGGTTTTTCTCAAGGTTTTTTCATAAGATGAAGAAGAAATCCATTCCAAGTATCATGATCACTCTATTTAAAGAGTCAAGTTTGCATGTTCATGCAAACTTGAGATCACCAAATTTTGATACTTAAAATTCCACTCAAATGTTTGGGATTATGTGGCAAGCATGCATGTTTGAGTTAACCAAATTTTGACACTCAAAATTCCACTCAAACTTGTGGAGTTTATTTGGCAAACATGCAAGTTTGGTTAAACCAAATTTTGACACCTCAAAATTCCACTAACATAGATTTTTCCATTATATGAAAGTCAACATTTTGACTTTCTTCATTTTAATTCAACAATTAATTTGAATAATGAATTTCAAATTAAAGTAACATTAAATGATTAATTAAACTATTTAATTAATATTTAATATTAATTCAAATGCCAATCTCAAACACATAATTCATTAAGATATTTAAATCTTTCTCTCTTTTCTTTAATTCGTAAATAAAACAAAATTGTGGTTAAATATATCGTATATATATAACGCATATTCCCTAATTTGAATTCGAACACTTCGAACTCACTCGTCACACTGTTCTATGGTTTAGTTCGATATGAGCTAGCAGAGGGACCTAATGGACCTATAGATCATGGGCTCCAACGATCCAAGATTAACTGGTTAAACTCATTAACCTGGTTAACCAACATTCGTTAACTACTAGGACACTCCACTATAGCCTAGTAGTTGCACTCCCCTCACTATAGATATATTTCTGTCCATCTGATATAACCATGATTAGTAAGTCGATCCTTCACAGGTTGTTCGTAACTAGAGCTGGGTCAATTTACCGTTTTACCCCTGAAGTTACTTCTTGTTCCTTATGTCTCACTGATCCTCTAATGAACAATTGGTTTGTGGTCCAACCAGTAAACCGAATCCCTCTCAGGCCAATGAGAGGGTGGGGCCCCTTGTTCAAGACCTGGAGTCAGTGCTTAAAGGAACTACCTTTCTTCTATCCCTAAAAGTGGGTAGGAGTGAATTCCGTCTTGCACCCCACGTCCCCAGCCATTCACCCAGTCTTACCCCTGAAATGGGAGGCCTGTTGAGTCGGCGAACTAGAGCCACTCTCACCCATGCAAATCTAAGGATAATTCCGAATAAACAGGAGTTCATGGTTAGCTCAGGATTAAAACCGAGTTACCTAGGTTATCAAATGAAAAGAAAATCAGTCTCAACAGTAAACGACATTATAAAGTGAGAGTGGTTTTCTTCATGGTCTGATCTTATGCAATACTCATTGCATAGGACGCCCCCACTCACATGTCTCCACATGCACAATTTAGTGATCACATTGTTTATATCATATACAAAAGTGGGCCGCATCCATAGTGTCCCCAGAATAAGGTACTCAGCCTTATCCTTATACTATAGATCATTTTGACTATATACTTGAACTTGATCCACTCTTATGTCTCTACATATAGTTCAAGTAATCATACTATAGCCAGAGTGTTCTTAGTTTATTGGATTTAGATTAATGATCGTAAAGTTCACTTTATTCAATAACAATTTTTTACTAAATAAACATCAATAATAACTTTATTGAAAATAGAATATATCTTTGTTTACAAACTATGAGTTTTAGGACATGAAAAACCCAACAGCAAGACTACCGACCGACGCAACCCCCTTTGGAGCTTCAGCGAAGCTTCCGGACGACGCAACCCCCTCTGGAGCTTCAGCGACGCTTCCAGACGACGCAACCCCCTCTGGAGCTTCAACGATGCTTCCGGACGACGCAACCCCCTCTGGAGCTTCAACGACGCTTCCGACCGACGCAACCTCCTCTGGAGTTTCAGCGACGCTTCCGGACGACGCAACCCCCTCTGGAGTTTCAGCGACGCTTCCGGACGACGCAACCCCCTCTGGAGCTTTAGGGACGCAACCCCCTCTGGAGGTTCAGCGACGCTTTCGGCCGACGCAACCCCCTCTGGAGCTTCAGCGACACTTCTGGACGACGCAACTCCCTCTGGAGTTTCAGCGACGCTTCTGGCCGACACAACCTCCTCTGGAGTTTCAGCGAAGCTTCTGGCCGAGGTATCCCCCTCCGGGGCTTCAGCAATGCTAACGATCGAGGGAGCTCCCTCCGGTACTTTTCTTCAATTCTCTAACAGTCTTTGTGAAGCTAACTCGTTTATGTTTGCTCATAATGCAGTTCTCACAAGGACTTATAACAATCTCCGCATCAAAATACACCTTGTTCATAGCCAACGGTTTTTCGTACATATTCGACAGCGTCTTCATCAGACCTGACGTTGTCTTCTCCTTGATAATGTTGAGCGCCACGTTTCTGGATAGCGTCAACCGAATCAGCCCCAAGGCTTGTCGATCCTTGAGCTTCCACTTTTCCGTGGTCATGGTATCCGGCTTCACCCCCAACAGAGGTTCGTGAAGATCTTTCTGGTACAGATAATCTTCAATCTGCATCTTCCAGAAACCGAAATCGGATCCATCGAACTTCTCAATTCCAATCTTTGAACTCTCCATCTTCACAGATCGTAGTGAAATTTGCCTTGCTCTGACTTCAGCCTGGCTCTGACTTCTGCCTGGCTCTGGCTTCCGTCTGGCTCTGGCTCTGACTTCCGTCTGGCTCTGACTTCTGTCTGGCTCTGGCTCTGATTTCCGTCTGGCTCTGACTTCTGTCTGGCTCTGGCTCTGATACCAGTTGTTAGGATCGATATCAGTCGTTAGCTCTGATACCAGTTGTTAGGATCGCACAACAACGCACACACTCGATCTAGATGAACACAAAGAAAAGGATAGAGAAAATTGGAAGGAGAACTCTGGCTAAAAGGATTTCTTTGTATTGATAACTTCACGTATGTACAGAGAGAATTACAGAGAAAAGTACATTTTCAAAGCTCTATCGGACCAGATATATATATATGGTATAGTTTACTATATATAGCTTTACCAGATTTAGCCATCTACTATATATAACTATTTACCATATATAGATTTACCGGATATAGCTTTACCATATATAGCTTTACTATATATAGCTTACCAAATATAGCTTTACCGAATATAACCGTTGACCAAGCTATAAATAAGTATCAGGCTCCATAGCCTAACATTCCGAGGATACTCACATCTACGGTTGAGGTTGGCCATGGTAGTAAATCACTGCATTAACTTTAATTGAATCCACTAAAGTACTCTCACATGAAACAACATGTCCAAGAAAAGTTACTTAATGACGTCAAAATTTACACTTTAAGAACTTGGTGTATAACTGATGCGCTTTCATCACTGTTAAAACTCTCCTTAGGTGCCTCATGCTCTACATTAGTTTTAGAGTACACCACTATATCATCTATGAAAACTATCACGAACGTATCGAAGAAGTCTTTGAATGTCTGGTTCATCAATTTCATAAATGTTGTAGGGTCATTGTTAAGTCAACAGATGTCGTCGTGAACTCATAATACTCGTAACTTCTTCTAAAAGAGATCTTAGGTATACCTTCTTCTTTGATCTTCAACTGATGGTATCTATCTTTGATCTTCAACTGATGGTATCTAGTTTGCAATCTTTGATCTTCAACAGATGGTATCTAGTTTGCAGGTTAATTTTGGAGAACATTAAAGCTCCCTACAAGTGATCGAATAGGATATCAATGCATGACAACAGATACTTGTCCTTAATGGCCATCATGTTCAACTCTTGATAGTCTATACATAACCGCAGGGAACTATTATTCATTTTTACAATTAGTACTATGGTCCCCTAGGCAACACCTTCGATCATATGAGTCTCCTAGGAAACTACATCTTGAGATCTTTCATTTCAAGTTGAGACCATTCGATACGGAGCCTTTAAGATTTGAATCATCATCATCTCAAGTTCGATCCCAAAACTGATTTCTCTAACTGCAAGAAATTCTAACCGTTTATTGAAAAAGGCATCTTCAAACTCTTGTATTACGAATGCTGAGGCTAGGTTTCCTCTCATGTCCTGTACGTCTGCAACGCTAGCTTCTTCAAGATGAAGATCACCTTCGGTGCTCCTCGAGCGTTTACTCCACTTAACTTGAAACTCTCCTCAATGGACAGTTTGAATATCACTTCCTTGGCATGAAAATCGATGAATATGTGATTCTTAACTAGCTAGGTCATGACGAGAATTATGTAACAGTTAAGCTCCGACAAGAATTAATTTCTCAATTTTTTCTTTAATGTTCAAAATTTTGAGATTTTATTGAATGTTTAAAAGACCAAATTTTGATATGATAAGAAAATACTTTGAAAGATCTTAGAGACTAAAAAAATAAAAATAAAAAAAATAGTGAAAAATTAGTAAAATTGGTCCGAGTTAATCTTAGAAGGGTATTTTGGTCATTTCCACCCATCTTATTATAATATGATAATGGTAAATGAGGTTAATAAGAGTTAATTTGGGAGTAAATCGAAGGAAAAAAAAAAAGTGGATTTTGAGAGAAAGTGAGGAGAAGAAACCGTCAAGATCTTCTCAATTTAGTGGTCAAATCTTCTTCACAAAATTTCTCAAAGCCCAGATCATGTCTGTATATTTGAATCCTCATAACAAGGAAGATCTGGAGGTAACTTTTTCAGAGTTTTTATTTTCAGCTTTCCTCTATATTCAAAATATTTTTAAAAAATTTTGATAAGTTGTTCTCGGCAGGATTCCACAAAAACTTTTATAAAGGAAGCTAGAGCTGAGTCCAACCAAAAGTCAAAGTGGTAGGTTGTGTATTTTGAACTGAATTTGGATGCATTTAATTCTTTGTGTATTTAACCAATTAAGATAAAAATAGTTTTAGCTACAACTTTAGTGAACTAACTGATTGGTAGAAAAAGTTACAAAAATCTAAAACAATTAAAAAAAAAATTACAGAAATATGGAAATTGAATCGTTGGAGTGTTGAAGGAGAGAGACACACATCGCTCATTCATTGGGATGTGTGTCGAGCAAGGGAGAAAGAAACGTGTCAGGCATTGGACGAGACAGATGCGACGGAATAGATGGAGTAGCGTGGCCGGCCCAGCGGGTGACATGCGTTGACATTTGGTTGGTGCGCATGGTTCCATGGAACGATCCAATCTCCTATCCACCAACCCAACCCGTAATCTGACCCAACAGACTCGAATGCGTCGGTTCAGGTGCGCCACATGTCATCACTTGATAATTTACCAAAAATCAAATGAGCCCAAGGTTTGAACTTGCGCCGCAATCATTGACGCAGGCTAGGAGTGGCCTACCCTTCCCCAAGTGCGTCTACGTGCATGCGTGGGATACCTCCAGTTGTGCGTGAGTTGGGTAATTTTGTTCATTATGACCTCCGTTTGACTGGTTTTTGTCTTTGATACTAACCTAATATGACTTTGAATTTGGACATACAAAGAGAGATTTTAGAAATTTTGGAGCTCATTAAAAAAAAAAAAAAAAAAAAAAAAAAAACTAGCTTGAAAAGGCATGCTACATCTATATAAGTAGTCAATCAAACTTTTCTCAAGTATTGAAGGTAGGAATCGTTAGGATGTGCTAACGTGCATGCACATCTTGTCTTAGGTGATTAGAATATTCATGTTTAGGACTCCAGAAAAGCTATTTGGATGAGAATGATTTATATGTTAAGGAAAAATATCGAAATGCCCCTAGAATGAGTTAGGTTACATGTCAAATATTTGTTCTTTCTGCTGAACTACACTAGAGGATGTGATGCTCTGTGTGATTGATGGATGCTATCTCTCCATTTATCTTGTTTTAATATTTAAATTATGATCTTTGTGTTTTAGGTGATTGAAAGAAATATCTCCGTAATAAGCATGCATGAATGATTAGAATATATTTCCCGTGCTTTAGGTGATTGATAAGAATATCTCCCTAACAAAACATACATGAGTGAACCAAGTTAAGATTTGGGCGCTGGAGCTAGAGCAATTGTTACATTGACCGATGATAGTACGTTTTCAATAGATAGACCTAACACTTTAGGATTATGAGTGACGATCAGAGGTTTAGACTGGAGAACATCCAAAGATTGAATTAGCATAGAGGAGCTGGTATCAAGCATCCTGTAAATGTGAACTGAGATTCAAACCGCCTAGACGCCCTAAAATCTAGTAGATTTCCACAATAAAGATGACTAAGAAAGACTAACAAGCTTAGTAGTAACATAGAACGGTGTCAATGAAACCTCAAAGTATGGATATATAGGCCTCACAAATAGATCTTCTTTGTCTATTATTTCTTTCTAGCCATTACGGTAAATTTGTTTCCTTTTGTATTGAGTTCTCTTAGCTTTTGCAAGTCTTATGTGCTAGTTTCAACTCATTCAATTGCTTCTTCCATTTTGATACCTTCTCCAATTTTGGTACACGAAAATTCTTTTATATTGGTACAAAAATCATCTTGATTCATGTCTGAGCATTAATATGGTAATTAAGAAAAACTTTGTAAGTAGACTGAGAATGTGAGATATACTTGCAAACAATTTAGTTACAGTGATTGGCTACCATATGGATGGAGAAGAATTTCTTCTCTTTCAATTATGTAAATTATTGTCTTTTTGTTTATTTTATTTCAACTATGTAAGTTATTGTCTTTTTGTTTATTTTAACTTATGGTTATGTGTGTTGGGATTTATGCCTAAAAAGCCTCGTAATTAATTATTTAGTTTTTAATAATAATTTTTATTATTTTACTTTTAATTTAATTGTTATCCATGGTATGAAAATCCAAAGTTATTAATGTAACCTTGAACAGTATGTGGTTGACATACAAGAGGATCGTGTTCAAGTAATAACCTAAAGATTCTATAGTATATGGATAAGGTTGGGTGCCTTATCCTGGTAACACTATTGATATGACCCACTTCGTAATCGTTACAAATGATTTGATCCAAATCGTTCATGTGGAGACATGTAAGTAGGGGTATCCTATACAATGAGTTTGTATAAGACTAGACCAAGAAATATTTAATCACTTTTTATAAATCCATTAATTGAGAAGATTAATATTTCATATGATGATCATATGCAACTCGATCTTAATCTTGAGTGAGTTATGAACTCTATGAGGGCTTGTACTTTGATTTACATGGGTGAGAATGACTCTTTAGCAAATTCAACATGCCTACCATTTTGGGGACTTGACCAAATACGGAGTTGGGAACATAATATCATAAGATGGAATTCACTTCTTTCCATATAAGGAAAGTAGATGAGTTGTTCTCTTAAGTACTTCTTTCAGGACTTGAACAATGGGCCCCACCCTCTCATTTGCCCGGGAGGGACTTGGTTTATGATTGGATCATAAACAAATTGTTCATTAGAGAATCAATACTACTTAAGGTGAAAGATGTAATTACAAGGGTAAAACGGACTTTTGACCTAGCTGTAATTATGAACAACTCGTGAAGGATCGACTTGCTTGTAATGGTTATATCAATGGACATAACTTGTCCTACCGTGTATAAGAGTGCAACTCTGGGTCTATAGTGGAGTGACCTATAGATAATGAATGGAATTTGATTAATTAAAGAGTTTAATTAATTAATTTTATATCATTGGAGCTTATAATTTGTAGGTCCATATGGTCCCCTAGCTCATAGTAATGCTAAAATGTTCAATTTATTTGAAAGAAAATTTAAAGTGTTCAAATTGATATTTAATATATTAGATCTATTAAATATAAAGGAGAAAATAAATTTAATTTGAAATGTCAAATTAATATTTAATATATTAGATACATCAACCAATAGAGAAATATATTTAATTTGAAACTAATATTTAATATATTAAATATGTTAAATATAAATGGAGAAAAATATATTAATAGGAAGGGTTGAAATTAATATTTAATATATTAGATATATTAAAAAGGAAAAATATATTTATTGTATTTAATACAATTAAATATTAAATCAATTAATATATTTTCATATATTAAATAAAAATATATTTAAAATTTGAATGAGATTCAAATTAATTAAATATATATTATGTTATCTATATTAAATATGCAAATATATTATTTGGCAAAGATTCTCTCAGAGTCCCTATAAATACGACCCTCGGGTTGAGCCAAAATACATCAATCTCTTCCACTTTCTCTGGAGAATGAAATTACATCTCCAGAGAATTCTCGAAACTAAAGTTTGATGAAATTTGAGATGTAGTTCTCAGCAAAAGTATTCGCAAGCAGAAAATCAAAGATTCATTAGGCAATGCTCTCAGTGTTAATCGAAGGGGAAGAAGTAAATCAAAGAGGCCGAACAAACATGGGTGATCAAAATCAAATAACCGAGAAAAATTTTCAAACAAACCAAACATAAAGTGTTGGAATTGTGGAGAAGAAGGGCATTTTCGGACAGATTTTACCAAAGTTAAAATCACAAATCTAAAGATGACAACGATTCTATATATTCAGTAGAAGATACTAAGGATGCTCTAATCCTTAGCGTGGATAGCTCGATTGAATTTTGAATTTTGGATTCAGGTGCATTGTTTCATTTATCTCTAAGTAAGGAATTGTTTTGAAATTTCAAATTAGAAAATTTTGGGAAGGTGTACCTTGCCGACAACAAATTCTTGGAGATTGAAGTAAAAGAGGATGTCTACCTAAAAGCTCCCACAAGAAATCAGTGGACATTAAAGAATGTCAGATATATTCTTGGTCTCAAGAAAAACTTGATCTCTATTAGTCAGTTGGATAGCATCGGTTATACAACAGAGCTTGGAAAGAGTTTGTGGAAGATTGTGAATGGTGCTCTGGTGGTAACAAGTGGCACAAAATCTAGAACCTTATACACCACTGGGTGTATAAGCATGGTTGTTGTTACTGAGAGTGCTTCCAATTCAAGTCTATGGAACAATAGACTTGGACATATGAACATCAAAGAAATGAAGATGTTGGGTGGGAAAGAAGTTTTAGAAGGCCTAAAATTTGTTGATATGGTCTTTGTGACAGCTACATTATGGGAAAACAAAAACGAGTTAGCTTCACAAAGGCTGCCAAAGAATCAAAAAGAGTGCGATTGAAAATTGTCTATACAGATGTTTAGGGATCATCTTCAGTTTCATCACTTGGTGGATCAAAGTTTTACATCACCTTTATCGATGATTTCAATGGGAAGATATGGATTTATTTCCTAAAACAAAAGTTAGATTTGTTTGCCACCTTCAAGAGGTGGAAAGCTGTAGTTGAAAATCAAACTGCCTTGAAGATCAAATGTTTGAGGTCTGACAATGGAGGAGAGTATGACAAGTTAGAGCTTAAAACATTTTGTGTAGCTAAGGGAATTAGATTAATGTAGATAATTCCCGATAAGGCAAGACAAAATGACATTGTAGAAAGAATGAACAAAACGTTGAATGAGCGGGCAAGAAGCATGAGGATTCATTATGGACTACCAAAGACATTCTAGGTTGATGCCGTGAACACAACAGCCTATTTGATCAATAGAGAGCCGCTAGTACCCTTGGAGTTCAAATTGCCTGAAGAAGTATGGACAGAAAAAGAACTTAAGTACTCTCACTTGAGAACTTTTGGCTGTACTACGTATGTTCACGTTGATCTAGAGAAAAGAGATAAGCTTGATGCTAAGGAAGTGAAATGCTATTTCATATGCTATGACTCTGACATATTCAGGTACAAGTTTTAGGATGAAAAGAATAGGAAAATCCTAAGACAATGTGATGTAACCTTTGATGAAAATGTCCTGTAAAAGAAAAGAGAACATAAACTCTAAGACTAAGAAGCACATGGTGGTGGCTTAATGAGACATTTTAGGATTAATAAAGCCTATAATATGTTGCATCAACACTCCTTTTGGTCGAAGATGAAGCACGATGTTCATAAGTTTTTTAGCCAATGTTTTAAATACAAAGAAACTAAATCTAGATCACAACCAAATGTATTGTATACTCCTTTGAATGTACCTAAAGAACCTTGGACTAATATATTTATGGGTTTTGTTGTTCTTGGCTTACCACACACCCAAAAAGGATAAAGATAGTATTCTTGTTGTGATAGATAGATTTAGTAAAATGACTCATTTTATTGCATGCAACAAGATTGATGATGCAAAGCATGTTGCTAACTTATTCTTTAGGGAAGTATAAGATTACATTGAATCCCGAGAATTATTGTTAGTGATAGGGATGTTAAATTTTGAAGTCACTCTTGGAAAGTATTGTGGGGTAAATTGGGTACCAAATTGTTATTTTCAACTACATGGTATAATATGACTTATGGGCAAATTGAGGTGGTTAATAGAACAAGGAGCATTGCTTAGACTATTATTTCTAAGAATATTAAGTCTTGGGATGAATGTATGTTATATGTAGAATTTGGAGCAATTTATAGTACAACTCATTGTCCTCTTGTTGAAGTTGTTTATGAATTTAATTTATTTACTTATCTTGATTTGCTTCCTATTCTTTCTAATACTTTTGTAGTGAAATAGCCCCAAGTAAGACAGATTTGGTCAAAACATTGCACAAAAAGAGGAAGAAGAAAATAGAGAAACAAAATTTCAGAGTTGTTTCAAGAATTAACAAAGAACGGAAGGAAAACATTTTTCAACCCAGTGACTGGGTTCGATACATTTTCATAAGGAGCGATTCTCATCTCAAAGGAAGACTAAGTTATATCCAAGAGAGGATGACCCTTATCAAGTTCTTAAAAGAATTAATAACAATGTCTATAAAATTAATCTTCTAGGAGATTTTTCAGTACATTCTACTTTTAATGTTGTTGACCTGAGTCCTTTTGATGTAGGTGATGATTTTCCTGATTTGAGTACACTCCTTTTGAAGAGGAGAAGATATTAAAGATGAGGGTGTGGTTGATAAACTCTGAATCATAAATTACATTTGAATTGGTATGGTTGATTCGCTTGAGGTTATGAAGCAAGATGACACAACTTTGCCCTCAATTATAACATAGGTGTGTGTTATGTTCAACGTATTATTGTGCTTTAGTTAGTTAGCATATTTAATTTGAGTTGGTGTCAAGGTGAGCAAGAATAATGTCTTGTACCAGCATAGGAAAGAAAATGACCTTTTATATACCTCGAGACTTTTATCCAGGGTGGGATTTACATGTGGAGTTAGAGATTTGAAAATATGATTGTAATAGCAATGAGCCCACCACTAGTAGATATTGTTTGCTATAGCCCGTTACGTATCGCCATCAGCCTCACAATTTTAAAATGCGTCTGCTACGGAGAGGCTTCCACACACTTATAAGGCAATGTTTTGTTCCCCTCTCCAACCATTGTGGGATCTCACAATCCACCCCCTTAGATGCCTAACGTCTCTGCTAGCACACTACCTGGTGGCTGATAACATTTGTAATAGCTCAAGGCCACCACTAGTATATATTGTCTTCTATGGTCCGTTACATATCGCCGTCAGCCTCATGATTTTAAAACGCATTTGCTAAGGAGAGATTTCCACACACTTATAAATAATACTTCATTCCCCTTTCCAATTGACGTTAGAGCTCACAATGATCTTTTTGTCAAGAATGTGTCTAAACCAAATTATATTACATTCATGTTAGCTAATCATATGCGATACCATATATTGTCTTAGACTTTCACTTCAAAATTTTTTCTCAAAATTTTAAAACACTTCTACTAAGAAAATGTTGTTTTATTCTCAGTATTATATTATACCAATTTAAAATGAGACATACCATAGTTCTTGTGTCTCTAAACATTGATCGGTGGACGAAAGGTCTTTTCGTGCATTTAGCTTTGGATCAAGAGTTCCATCATTTTAACCTTAGCTTTTACTTTTATGGGTGCAAACTATTTGTGGTATAGGTCTCGTGAGAGCACGAAAGATGAAAGAATTCCACATTGAATACAAACCGCCGTAGCCCCACCAAAATGTCACACCTTCATCATGAAACCCACCTCACCATTTTCCTCTTTTTGGTATCCCCATAATCCTCTTGCCTCTCACCACTAAAATTCCCTTTCAAACAAAACCCACCAAACCTTCATAACAATCCCATTCATAGCTATTTCCCTCATCATAAACCATCATAACATCATTCAATTCATCATTGATCTATGCATTTGTTAAACAACACCATGAACTCTTTACATGAATAATCTTTGATGGAGATATCTTCTTGACTTGTAAGTAAAAAATGAATGAAAACACCAAAGTTAGAAAAGTGAAATTGAAAAGGAAAGTGGGGAATGAATGATTATTGTTCGTCACCAGAGCTTGCATGCGAGAGCTGCTTTACCCATTCAAATGTTCGACGATGTGACACCCTCGTTTCCCTTTCCTTTTCCTTTTCCTTTTCCTTTCCATTTTCACTCCTTTTCTTCTTCCCCGCCGCCGCTACTGTATCCACTGATTTTTTGCAGCTCACCACACCCAGAAACGAGCCAGCTGTTGTATGCGCCGCCGGGGTGGCGGCGGCCGAGGCGGAGTTGGTGCGAGTTTTGAGGTCGTGAAGTTCCATTCCCGGCGTTCGGAGAAGACCCAGCCGGAAAAAGTCCCACCGGGATGAACTCCGGCTTCGGCGGCCGGAAGTTGAATGGGATCTGATTTGGGGCGTCGGACTAGGATGAGAGTGGAAAACGTTGTTGTGTGATCTTGGCTTGGAATTCGTCGGAATTGAAATGGAATTATTACTAATACTTGATGATCTGAAATTTGAAATATACTTTATATCATTCAAATATCAATGAACAACATAGTAATGTTAGGATTAAGAATTTGCTAATTTATTATAAGCCATTTTTCTATTTTTTTTTTTTTTTTATTTTTTTTTAGATTTCTATACTCTTATAAAAAATGTTATCTTTCTATGCTCGTGAAAATTGAAAAGCTTTACCGGGAATAATGGCTTCTACTGCTACTGCTGCTGGTGCTTCCATTTCTAAACCTTAACATATCCGAAGACTCCGACCTGTCGGGAGAGAAGCAAGAACAAGACAGGGAGGAAAGAATCTTAGATTATAATAAAAATAGGCTGAAATTATAAAAAAAAAAAAAAAAAAAAAAAAAAAAAAAAATGATAATGTATAAAATTTGGACCTGGTGGAGGAATTTCTAGGAAAGAAGGGGTTATTGTGGGAATTTTCAGAGCTGAAAGAGTGACGAAGAGGGAGGATATGGCCTTGGAAGAAGACCTCATCGGCGGCGCACATGGGCTGCGGCAGTGGCGGAGGGCAGTGGTTGAAATCGAAGTCCTCCGATTGGACGGCGGCGGAGGATCTGATCGGGGTTTCATTTAGATTCAAAGGCGGCTGCGTTTCTTTTAGAGGAAGGTCACAGAAAGATAAAGCTTCTTCGTCTTCTTGTTCTTGGATTTGGTTCTGTTCTTCCCATGTTTCATCTCCATGACAGCTTCTTCCCATGATGTCTTCTTCTCTACCTCAATTTCAATTTTTCTTTTTAATCTATTTTTAGAAAAGAATAGAGTTAAGATATATATAGCTAAGTATGATGAGACAGAGAAACAAGGAATAAATATGGCCCATCGGTATGTACATATACATGAAGGGTCTAATCAATATCTTTATGGATTATTTCAATATTATTGCTAAAATAATAAATTTTAAACAGATTAATTTTAAATTATGATTTTCTTAATGATGATTTAAACTTTAGATTATGAGCTCAAATTCTTGCATTAGTGTGATGCCCCATTAAGGTTTACGAATTTAATTTTTTAAAAATGCCCATAGTATTTGAAAGTTTTGCACAAAAATTCTACGTTGTATGAATATGGATTTAGTATTGGTGGATGATTATAAAAAATAATAGTTATAGTAAGAGTAGGGATGTCACGATTCATTTTATGAGGCTTCAAATCACAAATTGTAACATAGACAAACAGACCAACATTAAAGCGTAAAAAAAAAAACAAGAGGTGAGATATCTCTAGGAGCATCCAAAGGGTTAGAAACACGTTGACGGTTAGGAAATTTGAGGAAGGGTTCCCAAGAGGAGTGTAAGTTTAGGTGCAGACTTCATCATCTACAGGAGGTTGTGTAGTGAACGAATGTCTATCATCAATGTTTGGTAGATTAATCGTCGAGACAATGTAACAATTTGAGCAAAGAAAATGGACAAGAGGATATCCTATCTTGAGAATCAGGCATAAGCAACTTTCTTGACGATAATTTTTGAGGAAGAACTTTAACACTCAAACCTCAACGAGTAATTAAATATTCGATTTTTTCTTTTAAGCTCAAATTTTAAAGATTTTATTGAGAGTTTTAAGAGGCTTAATAAGAGAAAAATGTTTTTTTAAAAAAATACCTAGAACTCAATAAAAAATTAAGAAAATTTTAGAACCCTGATTAGATGGATGATAAAGAGGGGAAAGAAAAAGGTAAGAAAGAGAAAAGAAAGGCTAAGGTTTGGAAGAGAGGTAGAAATTGAAATCCTCTATAAATGGCTATTTAGAGTAAGAATTTCGCCATAAATTATTCACAAGAAATGTTCAATGGATTGAGGAGAACCTATTTGGACTTTTGAATGGACAGAATATGTCAGGAAATAATGAAATTTGATAGATAGGAGTTTCAAGTTCTTATTCTCGATTTTTACTTAGATTTGTGGATTTTACTTAGACTTAGGTTCTAATTTTTATTAGGTTGTTCTTGGAGATATTTTGGTCAAGCTTTATGAGCGAAGCCGAAGTTGATTTTGATTAGAAGTTAACATTCTAGTATGCATCAAGAACGGTTAGAGTTACAGTGTTAGACCATTTTTGGACTTGGTTATTTTTTCTCGTGTTTGATTAGAAATTAAAAGAAAAATAACTTCGTAAAAATGGATGAAAACTAACAAAGTTAGGTGTGGCGAAGAACCTATGTCTATCTCGACATAAACTGTTCATGTGACTTGACCCGACACAGTGCAACCTATTCGAGTGTACCACGTGTTGTGTAGAGAGTATAGGTATCCACCCTTGGAGCGCACGTGGAAATGCACATAAAGACTCTTCTTTGTACGTGATACGCACATGTAAATCTACTTTTTAACTCTTATGACTTTCGTTTGTCAGTTTCTCATCTTGATTTCAACACGGAGCCTAATTCTACTTTTATTAGAACCTACTAGAGAAATTTTATAATTTTTTGGAGTTCCTTAGACGGGAAAAACTTAGTTCAGGGAGGCATGCGTCATCCATGTAAGCAGCCACATAGACTTTAAGTTAGTAGTCCTTGTAGGGATCATTAAGACATGCTAGTATACGAACATTCCTTACCTTAGGTAGTAAGAATATACATGTTAAAACTACACAAGGGCGCTTTTGGATAAGAATGTATTATATGTACGATAAAAAAATTATTATTATTCCTCTAGAATAAGATTGTGAGATGCATGTTACTTTGATATATTCTACAATGCTAGGAAGAGAATATGCATGACTAGAATCCGAGTTCGGAAATAAGGATGAGTAAGGTATGTAAGAGGTAAAAATTACTAAAATGCTCCTGTGATGAGATTTTATGAATGCTATTTTAAATGTTTCTTGTTGTGTTAGAATGGACGATGAAATATTGTGTTATGTGTTTTGGGTGATTGATGTGTTATACTCCGTTGAGCTTGTATAAATGATTTAGTATGTTAGGCCCAAGTGATTAACTATGTGTTCTGCATGTAGAGCGTGTGTTTATCTGCATATAGCTAGACTTAGGATGTTAAAATTTGGTTGGCTTGACGATAATTTTGGTCAGGATGCCTCTAGTAAACAAAGTATCTTAGGATCGTGTGTGGCGGTCAGAGGGTCAAGACCTTAGTGCAACTGGACTAAGATAGACTTGAGGAGTCCAAATAAAAGTAATGTGAAAGTAAGAGTCTACATTAAGCTACCTAGTCCCTTTAGGTATCCAAGTAGACCTCCACAACTCCCATAAAGGACTAGGGTGATGTTAAAATCAAGTTTGTGTTTTAGGTGATCAATAGGTACATCTCTCCAACAAGCATGCATGGATGAATCAAGTTAAGATATATTTTTAGTAGACGGTGCATTCAAGAATCATGAGCAGTGGTGTAATAACCCATAAATTAGAAAAAATAAAGAAGAAAAGAGAAAGAGATTGTCCCACATTGCTTAACTTGAGAAGTGGGGTGGGGGGTTGACCTATACTATAAAAGGTAGGTCCCTCACTTCATTTTATCATCCCACCTGAATGGTTCAAGCCAATTGAAGAATACACTTTTTAATGGCTCAGGTTAGCATTTTGGCTGATCCGACTTGAGTATGATACGCTCGAACTCTTTCCTCCTAGTTTCAATTCTTGAGAAGCGTTTTAGGTTAGTAGGACTACCTTTAAGCTAGTTTAAATTTTTGGAGTCAAATTTAAATTATTTATGCATATTTAGTTTTAAATTATTTTATACAAAATTAGGCTTAATTATTTAAATTATTAAGGGAAGATCAAAATTATTTTATGTAAAATTAGGTGAGTCAAATTACATGGTAGAATTTTAATTATGATGGTTGGACTCCTTAGGCAGAATTAAAATTCAGAAAGTAGCCTTAAGCTAGCATTAACAAGTCGTAGTAGCTTCAGCCTAGGCCAACCAACTAAGAGGCCCTATCATGGTTATAATTGTGTGCTTTATAATGACACATGCTCGTGGTTTCGCACGTGTCATATGCCCGTAAATGCAAACTGTTATGAAATGATATGTATAAATTATGAGACGTGACTTTTATGTTATAATTAATGAATTGATATGTTTATGATATGATATGTTAAGATATGATACGTTGAATGCATGCTTGGGATAAGGTATGTGACTGTTATTATTTATGATATGATATGTGCATGATGTGAAATGTTATGTCTAGAAGCATGAAAATGTTATGATATGACATATGTGTAACATGAATGATATGATATGATTGACATGCAAAATGACGAATTGCCATGAAATGCAACTCCGATACACGCATGGAAGATATGATAAAAATGATGTGATATGAAGGAAAATACTAGCGGGGTTATAGTATATGATAATGAAAATGGAAAAATGTTGGGACCTCATGCATTATTGTAGGCTCATGCATCGGGAGATACGCCTTCTCCTTCGTGATAGTATGAACTTGTACGCTATGAAGTAGGAAAACGATCATTATGTTTACCATAATGTTGCCAAGATGGTCATTCTTCCTAACGGGTGTCCGGCCTCAACAGCTACCAGAAAATGCTCGCTCGACTAGAAAGGGGTCACGGAGGTGTATGAACCGACTGGTGGGTCCATACTCGCACATGTAGACCGTGTGTAGGAAAATTAAGTACACATCTAAAATTACCCATTTAGGATAGCCGCCGTATGAAAATAACTGTTATGATAAGTCTCATTCATGAAATTGTATGTGTTTGTGTTTAAACCCAATAGGGGGATTGCTTACTTGAGTATTTTTTAAAATACTTAAGTTATGTGCTACTTTCATCTTAGAGTAAAGGCAAGGCATATTCCTATACGGTTTACGATGGCATCCCAATTTGAGACCATGACACATGCATATGGTAGTTGTACTTATTTTGTTAGACTTAGGTTAGGAGAGGAGTTTTTAATTTTAACATTTATTTAGTATTACATTATGTCGTCTTAAAGATATTTTCGAACTTGTAAGTCCATGTCAGTGTTTTTAAGATGAAGTTTATATTTTATGATAAAGTTTAAATGCTTATTTTTCCATAAATTGATTATGTTATGATGACAGTAGCGACTCTAGGTAAGTAGAAATTTAGGGTCGTTACAGGTGGTTAGAGGTCTAGACCCATATGCACCCAAAGAATGGATTTCCTTGAGGAGTTGGCCCTAAACATCCGGACAACATGAGACGAGATTAAATCAGCTAGATGCTTCTAGAACCTAGTAAACCTCCATGACATCCAAGAATAACAATGACAACTCTCCGGGTCACTAGCAATATGTAAGATGTCATCAATACCTTTGCAAATAACTCTTCAGATTGTTAGCTATTTAGCGGTGCTATCAAAGTTTATGCTACCCTTTCCACTCTAGTACTAGTAATGTTGAGTCTGGCCCGGTTATTGTAGTGCACCAAGTCAATTAGTTGCCCAACCTTGTGGAAGAGTCCGGATAGTAAACACGATAGAAAAGTTGTTCTAAGAGGGGGCATAGTGCCACACAGGTTGACTCAGTAGCTGTCGGCACATGGGGGTCACGCCCTTGGACGACTTTATAGTCCTGCAGAAGGGTTCACCATTTAACCTTCCATGAATGACAATCACCATATTGTCCCACTAGCAGTCTTATGAGGTACACTGGACATTCCGAGAACCTAACAAGCTACCTAAGCCTAAGAACAAAAAAGTAGTTAACTTTTAGAGAGATTTGTCATATAGTAGACCTAGGATGCCAGAAATAGGGAAACCACCTCCTCCCAACCCAAAGTGGGTCCATGAGTATCTAAAGTACGACTGGAAACTTCGAGGCACCCTAGATGCTCAGATTGTAGTAAAGACTAGACTAGAACTTTCTAAAGTCTAGAGTAAAACATATGGATACCTATTAGGTTAAGGATGCGATTTGAGCGGACAATTAAGTTACTAAATATTTTTATACTCACCCGTCTCCTCTTTCTTTTTTCAAGTATTCGTAGTTGCCGGTCAAGGTTGAAGAGCGTTTGAGAGTTATGCAGTCACAGAGGGTGTCGTTCTAGAGTGTCGATCCATCTTTGTATTTGAGTTATTGTATTTCGTTTTGTAGTTGTATCTCAAACCCATTTTTTCCTTTGTAATAAATTTGAACGATATGGTCTTCTAATTGGATTTGAATTTATATTTATATTTAAGTGTAGTTGTGTCTTTATTTGATTTAAATTTTATCAAATTTTCATTTTTTTATTTTTATTTTATGTTCATTTTTTTTAGTCACTGTCCCATTTTCAAAGCTTTGAAAATCGAGTCATAATATTACTTAACCTAAAAATGTTTCAGTTCAAACACATTTTAGATTGAAATTCCTACGATTTAGTAATAAAAAAGGAAGCTTCATGTTGTTGGTTTAAATAACATTTTCTTAACCATACTTAGACATCCTTAAAATTTCTCTCATTAGAACTTCTTCTTCTAAGTTAAGTTGTACCATTCTTGAACTCAAATGTTACCATTTATCAATAGGTGATTTATTAAATAATATTTTTAGAATACAACCCAACTATTATGTTATATTAAAAGAAGAAAAACTAAATTTACTATAAATCACAATTTTAGTTAATTTCTTTATTTTTAATATTATTTCAAATTGGTTCATACACTAAATTTTGAGTCTATGTTTTTATAACTAAAACTTATCAAATGGGAATCAATTTGGTAAGCTGATTGAATTAAGTACACATCTAAATTATTCATTTTGAGTTTAGTTATATTATTTTTGTTCAAAAAATAGAAAAGGCTACTAGGGCTAAATTCCACTTTATTGAAGGAATTAAACAATAATTTAAATCTTCTTTTTGTCCTATTATAAATAAACTTATATTATTTTAGTCAACGATGATATAAACATCTCGAAAAATGCTTATCAAAATATCTCGAACGTAAAAATTAAAAATTTAATATAAAGAACTAACAAGATGAAGATGGTGAGAAAGGATTAAATAATTTGTGTATCCTTTCTAAATAATAAGTTTTTAAATTTTTAATTTTATCCGTCAAAAAAATTTTAAAAATTAATTACACTATTCCAGATAAATTTAAATTCTATCTTGTATGCAGGGTGAATTCATAAATTTTAAAAATAATTTAATAGAAATAAAAGGAAAAATAAAAAAAATAATAATTAAATATTTTAAAAGTTTAGAGATAAAATACCTCAATTTTAGTACCTCGAGGCAAAAAGGCAATGATGAAGAGTATGGTATTTAGCATGATTAGGGGGAAGAGGTTGTTTCCCTTTGCTTTTCTCTATAAACTTTGTTATGTATGTGGCTGTGGTTCAATTGGTCATTGAATGCTGATAGTGACTATATATAATATCTATGCCATACACAGCCTGGTTTCTGAAAAGGCCTTGGTGTCTAATTCCACAAGGCGGAGGTTCTTTTCAGTGGCTCAACTTTGGGACAAATAAAAGGGGAAATTTTTGTTTGGGTAAATTAGTTAGGGATTTTAATGAATGATGCGTATTCAAGTAGGAACATTTTGTGTGTTCTCTTTGAATACGTACCCAATATACCTACAAATGTGGTACACCTTGCTTTCACAGGCCATTTATTTGTTGATGATTGTTGGGAGGAGTCCCACATTAGCTAATTTAGGAAATAATTATGAATTTATAAGTAAGGAATTCATCTGCATTGGTAACAGGCATTTTGGAGAAACAAAAAACAAACCAGTGAGAGTTTATGCTCAGTGTGGACAATATCTATTATTGTGGAGAGTTGTGGTTCCTAACATGGTATCAGAGTTATGCCCTTAACTTAGCTAGCCATGTCAATCAATATTAATTTAGGGAAAATAGAAAAAACGAGTGAATAGTTCCAGCATGTATCTTATGAAAATTTTTAGGAGATCACTCAATATAAAATTGTCCAAACTAAAGTGCACTAACCTATGGAGTTCCTGCACCAACCTAATTTTGTTATAAAACTGCTACTATAGGCATGATATGCCCATTTTTATGCAAAAATATTCATATTAAATAGATCATAAACAATATCATAGACTTACACGTTAAAAATAAAATCCTTAAACGAAACCAACAACATTTAAGAAATGAAAAATAAACAAATTAACGAAAACTAGGAAACAAAACAATGTCCTATACTAACCTAAGACTAATAAGCAAAATAAAAATGTAGCTACCCTAGTATCAATTCCATGATCTCCAATGCGACACCACTGTCATCTCTACACGAGTGTCTTGCCTTTACTTGAAATGTAAAGGTAGCACATGACTTTAGTATTTTAAGAAATAGTCGGTAACTGACTCCACTAATGGGGTCAGGGATGCAAGCACATACAACATGGTGAACTTATCCTTTTATCATAGCATATCATGGCCTTAGTTAGATTTCTTATCTGGGCAAGGTTGGAAGTGTAGTACTTCTCTACACATGACCCATGCATGCCAACATGGGTCCACCAGTCGGCCTCACACACCCCCGTGAGCCTGGTTTGTCAGACCAGCACTCACTAACGGTCTCTTTACTGAACACCACAGAGGGAAAGGGTTGTCAATACTTTGTTGAACACCAGCACTCATATCATAATGTGGCTTACCATGGTATAACATAGCTTGTTATGGTGTAAAATGACATAATGTGGCACAACAGTACATAGTGTATCATATCATTACACCGGATAGCTTATTGTAGCCTATATCACATAGCATAACATGACTTATCATAGATGGTTCAAATGCAAGCTGCAATACCTTCAAATTCCCTTGAAATTCCCAAAACAATGACGAAGAAGAAGCCCATACGATTAGCGAACGAGCCAAAGAAACTACCAGATCATGAGAAGGAGAACAGAGATTCAGAGCAACAACCCAAATCTGTTGTGGACAAATCTATGGAGAAGTCTCACTTGCAAACGTTGAAATCGTTGAACGAGCACCTTTTGAAGGAGACACATGAGAAGAGAATGGAGCTTAGAGCTTTGGTTCAGGCTAAAGAGGGTTTGGAGCTCGACTTGAAGAAGAATGCTGACGAGAAGAAACAGAGTCAAATGGATGGAGTGGGAGATAGGATTTGTAGGTTATTTGAGAGTGAGAGATTGAAGAATGTGGAGATTGAGAGATTGAAAGATGAGAATAATGCGCTTGTGTTGAAAGTTGAGGAAGAAAGGGAGAAATGGATGAATGTCTGTTGTGAGAGGGATGGAATTAAAGCTAATTCCTATGGATTGCTTGAGGAAATAGGAGATTTGATAAAGAAAATGATTGAGATGGAGAAGAATGAGAGAAGGGCTTTAGAAGAGAGAGAGGATTTGAAGGTGAAATGCGAAGTTGTCAATTGAAAAGATGGCGAGTGAGATGAAATCTGTTGAAAGAGAAAAATTTGTTAAGAGGTTATTGGATGAATCTGGTAGGGTTATTGAAGAGTTGGTGGCCCACTCAGATTCGAAAATGAAGGAGAAAGATGTAGAGATGTTAACTCAACAGAGAGATTCAATTGATGTGAATCTAAATCGAGTCCAACAGGAGGCAGTGAGTTTACGACGCATGATGGAGATAATCACTCGTGATAAAGTTGAAATGGAGGAAGAAAAAATGGAAGTGAAAAATGTCGTTGTGGACTTGCAAAGGAAATTGAGTAAAGTGAACGAAGCTATGACATCTGAGTCTAGCGTGGCTGAGAACGGGAGAAATGAAGAGTCGGTGTCTCAGATGGGCTGTTCTCGAGAAAATCTAAATGAAGTCTCACTAGAGAAGGACAACCTTAGTTTGCCGATCGAGGACAAGAAGAGAAAGTTGAAGAGACCACGACTAAGCTCGAGAAAACGAAACCCGTGCAGGTTGAACCATTGAATAGAACATTTAAGTTCATGGGAGAGTTTTGTTGAGAAATAAACTTGAGGAGAGAGAAAAAAAAGTAATTATGATTTTTTTTTTGTTTTAAATTTGGTAAAAAAAAAAACCAAGTAATTTAAGAGAGAAATGGCTTGTGGGAGAGAGAAAAGTGATGGGGCAGTTATATGTGAAAGGAGTTCCTATTTTCATTCAGAAATTGATGAATATGGAAAATATAATTATATGTAAATATATGTATTAAATGTATTTTAAATTAAGCTAGGATGACAGAGCTCATGTAAATTGTTAGGGCTCAAGTCATTAAGGTAGGAATGGTATCAGAGCTACTCAATTTTTGTGAGGAAAGAGGAGTTACTCGATCTTTAAGAGCGGCGTTGCAGAAACCAGGGGATGATAAGAAAAATTCAGAAGAATTTGGAGTATGTGATAGCTGAGCGAATAGCCCTTGTGTTCTAGGTGGTAAGACGCGGGAAGCGCAGTAAGTCCGTTGGCAAGCTTGGGTGCTTAGTCATATGAAAAATTCTGAAGAAAATTTTATCTACATCCCGAACTTCATCAGAGACAAAATAAAGATTGATAACTTGTCAGCCACACAGTGAAGGCTCACATGTGAATTATGAGTGTTGTAAAATATTAGTCCTTTAAATTATTAGTTTACTATATGTCTTTTCTTACTTTTAGAAAAACAGATCTTGCACTGGTCCTGTCCTGCTAGATTCGATCTTATCTCTTAGTTGGCCTTTTTCAAATTTACGTTCAAAATTCGAAGTCTATAAAAGGACTTCATCAATGTAAGGAGAGCATCGATCGGCCGATAGCTCTCTCTTGAATATCAATTGAAAAATTCGGAGAAAAATTGTTTTACTTATTCTACTTTACCTATCTCTTTATGACCGAATTTCTGAAAAAGCTCAAAAAATCAAACCATTTCAAATGTTCTACCAATGAAGGAGGAAGTTCAAATGAGCATAGAAGGGGAGAAAATCTCACAATCTCAAATACTATCAATCAAGAATACCAGATTGCCAAGATCGAAGATCAACTCCAAAATTGGATTATTCCAAAGATCATGCATCAAATTCTCAGAGAAAAATATCCCAATTCATAGCAATAGGTAGTCTCTGAATCTTTTTTCGAAATCTCTTATACTCCAACATCGTGAAGAGTTTAATTAGCTTCACGTCGGTCTTGTCCAAGTCGCTGTAAAACCATTGTTCAGACTTGGGTTAGATATCCCTGTCCTTATCTCTTTACAAGATAAGAGACATGAAGATTTATCAAATTCTTTATTGGGATGGTTCAATTCAATCTAGAGAATGGACCAGTCTATTTCAATTGTTATCCAAATTTTACTTTGTCGCTCCACGACCCGCACATATTATCAGCCCTCATGCTGGATTTACAATAAAAAAATTTGAACATCAAGGCTGAAACTCATTCTTCAGTCGTCATATTCAGGGTTTACTACAAACTCATGAATACAAATATTTCTCCAAAAGCATTAAGATCCTCAACAAAAGGATCAACCATGCTCATAGAGGCAAATATTGGAAAGTCTTCAGTGACTGTTCCAAAAACCCTTTCTTGGGATCAAATAACCAGAAATACTCTCTGAAAAATAGAAGATGCTAATCTCCCGATGAGAAAGGAATCTCAAAGTCCAGTACAAATCATCGAACATGACAATGGAAGCGTTGAGATAAAATTCAGCGAAGAACCTTCATCAGAGTCAAAAGTAAAGGAATTCTTGAGTTCTAGACCAAGTACGTCGGGAGTTTCAAGATCAATGTATGACCCCTTAAAAGTAAAGGAGGTCAGTTATGATAAAAAAAGGGCATCAATCCACTATGAAGATGGCTCAAGATCTCCAACCCATACAGATATGGATAC
The DNA here is from genome assembly GCA_018691285.1 of Cucurbita argyrosperma subsp. sororia. Lineage (NCBI taxonomy): Eukaryota > Viridiplantae > Streptophyta > Magnoliopsida > Cucurbitales > Cucurbitaceae > Cucurbita > Cucurbita argyrosperma. The sequence continues at coordinate 6,362,108 of CM031900.1, read as the reverse complement.
TCAATCCGTCTACGAAAGTCAGTTAAATGTCATTATAGCTGATTTCCAGATAGACAAATAATTCTTAAAAGCAGATTTTATGTCAACCACAACTCTTAAAAAAGAAATGCCTTCTTCCAAACGTACAAAGAGGCTGAGCGAAATGAATTAAGAGCTCAGTGGTATTCTCATATGGAAGCCATCGAAGAAAATATACCATTCTTTGAATGGTTTGAAGAGAATATTTTGCAAGTATGCACCTTGACTCAGAGGAGTTGGAAGAATACCAAAGGAGGTGAGGTATATTCGAAACATCCTCCGTTGGAAGAAGTTGAATTCGACAACTACTACGGAGAAAGAGTCAAAGCTAGTCCCTTCAAAAATATTCCAGAAGGACTAGAAAAGGGTAATCCAACCCTAAAGGATATCAAGAATATCCAGCATCAAAACAATTACTCAAATAAGAGTATTGAGGGAAAAATCTCAAAGAAATCAGGTACTCAGCAGGAACAGGCAAGCATCTCTGTACCAAAGGTTGATGAGTCAAATACCAATACTCAGACCCGCAAGTCTCGAAATATTTACAAAAAGGATTTCAAAAGAAGAGGCTGCAATGGCCAAAATAGAGGAAAAATTGGACAGGATACTAAATCCCGCCATGATGCCTCAAGATTCATCTGTCAATGTTGTTAACAATGAAGGCGAGAACCAAGAATCCGAAGACGAGATTGCAAATGAGGTAGAAGAACCTTTCTACAATCGAATTGAAAGAATCTCTAGAAGAAGTCAAAATAATACCAGTAATCAGAAAAACTGGTATCCTCAACCGTCTTTTCCGGATATCCAGTTCGAAGAAAAGACACTACAAACTCAAGCTCATTACGACGGTCTAGCAATCTATGAATGGAATATCGATGGATTGTCTGACTATCTGATAATGAATGTTGTCAATGAAATGATGATGGCCGTAGGCGCGTATAAATTACAGGGCCATAAATCCGACCATCAAATAGCTCAAGTTTTAGTAACCGGATTTACCGGGCAACTCAAAGACTAGTGGGACAAATATCTCGACGAAGCAACTCGCCAACAGATATTAAACCACTATGTCATTAGGCCAACTACTCAAATCATCAAAGAAGAAGGTCCATCAACTAGGACCGAAGTACAACATGAAAGGGTAGAGGATGCTGTCAACACCCTCATTTATACCCTCATAGAATTCTTCGTTGACGACCCTCTGAAGTATCAGGAGAGATCCGCCAAAATACTCATGAATCTGAAATGCCCTACCTTAGAAGATTTCAGGTGGTACAAAGACATGTATTTCAGCAAAGTTCTTATTAGAACAAATAGTTCGTTGGAATTTTGGAAAGATAATTTTGTCAATGGACTTCCAAAACACTTCTCAAGGAGGATCAAAGACGGTCTCAAGACAAAGTATAATGGAACAATTCCATGGCAAACTTTGTCATACGGATCCATAGCATCCTTCATCATAGAAGAAGGACTCAGACTTTGTAATGAGTCAAAGATTCAAAACAAGCTCAATTCTTCAATATCAAACAGAAAAGAGCTTGGAAGATTTTGTGACCAATATGGATGCAAGGGGATAGAAGCTCCCTCAACCTCTAGAAGAAAGAAGGTTAAGATGCATCCAAAATCTTATAATTCATACAGGCCCAGAGAAAAGTATCGGAATAAACCCATGAAATCTCAAAAGCAAACGTATTCAAGAAGGAAGTATACTCCAACAAAGCCCCACAAAGGAAAGAAAAGGCAAACTTTCTTCAAATGTCGAGAAAAAGGATATTATGCTAATAAGTGTCCGATCAGAGTAAAGATCAATGAGTTGGAGATAGATCAAGAGCTGAAAAATCAGCTACTACGACTAGCTCTAACCGACTCAGAACAATCCAGCGAGGGAGAAATCCTCGAACTCCAAGAAGAATCTGATTCATATTCTAGCACAGAATACGAATCAGAACAAGAGGGAAAAAGGACGTGCGAAGGATGCATAAATGTCCTTTTACAAAGGATCAAGAAATTCTACTCGAAGTAGTAGAAAAAGTTCAAGATCCTTAAATTCAACAGAAAATTGCTCAATGACTTAGAGATGCCATGACAATCTCTAAACCACCTGAAAGGGAAGAAAGAAATCCCTACAGACTCCAATCAGTTCTCCAAATATTTGAAAAACTGAGAGAACTCACTACTCAAGATCTACAAAGAGAGATTAATAATCTCAAACAAGAAGTATAGGCGTTAATATCTGAAACTAGATCAGAATCTTATATGCTTCGTCAAGAAATTCTCAATCTTCAGGAAAGGCTGCCTGAACAAAGGGAAACGGCACAACCGAACCTGGACGAAGAAGATTTTCAAAGTTCCTTCGTTGGAGCCATCACCACTTCTCAATATCAAAAAGGGTACGCTCTCGTTACCTTAAAAATTTATGATTTCAAAATCACACTAAAGGCTCTCATAGATACTGGAGCCGATCAAATTTGCATTCAAGAAGGCCTAATACCTACAAAGTATTTTGAAAAAACTATTGAGGGCCTTAGAGGTGCAAACAACAACAAACTCAAAATTAATTACAAACTATCAAACGTTCATGTTTGCAATGATGGAATTTGCTTCGTAAATTCCTTCCTTTTAGTAAAGGACTTAGGACAAGAGTTAATCTTAGGTACTCCTTTTATTACTCAATTATATCCTTTTAAAATAACTGAAAAAAGGTAAGAGTCAAAGGCCTTAGGAAAGAAGATAAAATTTAATTTCTTTTCGCCATTCGTGAAATAAATAACCTTCAAAAGAATACAATTATTCAATCAATAAATGTACTAAATTATAAAGAAAAACAAATTTCTTTTTTAAAGGAAGAAATTTCATTCAAAAGAATAGAAGAACATATTCAAAATAAGACTGTCCAGTCTAAAATCAAAACTTTACAAACTCAAATACAAAGGGAGATTTGTTCAACTATCCCTAATGCCTTTTCGAATAGGAAGCAACACATAGTTGATGTTCCTTATGTCAAAAACTTTGAGGAGAAAAATATTCCTATGAAGGCCCGACCTATTCAAATGAATAGAGAATTACTAACATTCTGCAAAGCAGAAATCAATGATCTTTTGCAGAAGGGTCTTATTAGACCGTCAAAGAGCCCCTGGTCATGTGCGGCTTTTTACGTCAACAACCAGGCAGAGAAGGAACGAGGAGTCCCGCGACTGGTAATAAACTACAAACCCTTAAATAAGGTTTTGGAATGGATTAGATATCTAATTCCAAATAAATCAGATTTAATGCAAAGAATTTCAAATGCAAAAGTATTTTCAAAATTTGATATGAAATCAGGATTTTGGCAAATCCAGATTTTAGAAAAAGACAAATATAAAACGGCTTTCAATGTCCCTTTCGGACAATACGAATGGAACGTTATGCCATTTGGGCTAAAAAACGCTCCATCCGAATTTCAAAAGATTATGAATGATATTTTCAATCATTTTCAAGACTTTTCAATTGTTTATATTGACGATGTTCTGATTTTTTCTCAAAACATCGATCAACACTTTAAACATCTTCAAACATTTTTGTCGACCGTCAAAAGAAATGGTTTAGTTGTGTCTAAACCAAAAATTAAACTTTTTCAAACAAAATTCCTTTTTCTTGGATTTGAAATTCATTTGGGTCTAATTAAACCCATTCAAATGTCCATTGAGTTTTCTTAAACTTTCAGGATCAAATTACATATAAAACCCAACTACAAAGATTTTTGGGATGTCTCAATTATGTGTCTGATTTCCTTCAAAATATCAGACCCATTTGCAAACCACTTTTTGAACGGCTCAAAAAGAATCCAAAGCCCTGGACTGAAGAACACACCAAAACAGTCCAAAAAATCAAATCCCTTGTCAAATCAATTCCGTGTTTATCGCTGATAAACCCAAGGGCTAGTTTAATAGTGGAGACCGACGCATCCGATACTGGATATGGAGGAATCCTGAAACAGTCCCTTGGCAAGAAAGAATCCATTGTCCGATTTCATTCGGGAATATGGAATTCTACTAAAAAAAATTACTCAACAATAAAGAAAGAAATACTTTCAATAGATTTTTGATAGATGGCAAGCCATTTTATCTTGGGCATCTAAATTTGTTTTAGAAGAAGATGTCAAGAATCTTGTATCTAAATAGATTTTTGATAGATGGCAAGCCATTTTATCTTGCTTCCATTTCCAGATTTTGCCTATAAAAGGGGTTGAAAACCCTTTGGCAGATTATCTCTCAAGAGAGTTCTTACTCTAAAAAAAAAGACTCTCCCTAGCTACTCTTCCATCTAGAGATGACAGGAAAGAAAACGTTAGAGAAAGGGAAGAAGCCCACTGCTTCTTCGAACACCCCTACTCCAATGACATCCGACAACTATGCGATGGATGCTGGTTTCACATTGGTGACCAGATCTAAAGCAAGGCTTTTTAAAAAACAGGCGTAGGTTATCACTCCGACGAGGCCTTCTGCCTCTTCAACACGGCCATCTGCCGTTACTCCATCGAGACCTACTGTCTCTTCCACTTCAAAGGGACCCTCTATCCCCTCAACCTACTCGGACGCGGTTGTTCCCGTTCGATTCTCTCTAGTGCCTGAAATCAGGGCCTATTTTCAAAAATCTGTGTCTATACCAGAAGCTCTGGTAGAACCAGAATACGACGACCCAAAAATCAGCGAAGTCGTAAAAAAAGCCTATCTATCGGGATTCTTTTATATCCCAGAAGATCTTCATAAAACCAGAAGGTTTTTGAATTCATCCTAGTTGATACAAAGTCCGTTGAGATTACTCATATTCCGAGTCGCGATGATCCTTCGAAAATCGCGTATTCAAAATTGAAAATTTTCAAAGTCATGAGAACCCGACGTATTGGAATCAAGATCCATACACGAAGAAGACCTTTTCAAAACCTTTTGTTCCTCATTCTTACTCATACAGAGATTATCAGATGGCATGGTTCAATGTCATTTGGTATCAAAATTACGAGCACTCATGGTTTATTCAATTCTGCCAGAATGCTCATAAAATTCATTACCCATTTTGGTTCATGAAATGGTGGAAAATCTTTGGACCATCCAAATATATATTTCCAGTTCCAATACAGGAATCGTTCCACTACTTTGTTCAAAATATATTCAAAACCCCATTTCCATTAACCATGCGTTTTTGCATATACTTTCAAATTCCTTGGATTTTAACTTGGAATTTTCAAATTAAAGAAATCGAAGACCAAATAAAACAGGTCTTCAAAATTATCAAAATCAAATGGTGGGATAAATATACTTATACCCTAAACCTTAAACCCTAAACCCTAAACCCTAAACCCTATCAAATTCAATCATAGATAACATGTGATAATTGGCTAGTAATAAAAATATATACAATCAAAGACATTTCATTTTCTTATCTTACACATGACATACCTAATGGTGACAGAGCATCAGCGGTGGGACCATAGAACAGGTCAAGCGTTCCTCATAGGCTAGTCTACATAATCTATAACCTAAATCTCTTATACCAACTGTAATGACCCTAGTTTTCTACTAACCTAAATCTCTTATAACAACTGTAATGACCCTAGTTTTTTACTAACCTAAATTTTCTACCATTTTCATAATATAACTTCTTAGGCAGAAATAATCATTTAAAATGTCTCAATGAAACAATTTCATGGAATTACATGTTTAATAAAAGGCCTTTAAAACAATATTAAATAAATAACAGAAAAAAAAAGATATAAATAAAAATAAAACAACTATGGCCTATAGTAACCTATAGTCTACAAAATTATGCATGTGTCATGTCTTTAAATTTGTGATGCTGCTGTCAACCGTGCACGGGTACATTGCCTTTACCTGAAATATAGAAGTATCACATGGGTTGAGTATTTTAAGAAATAATTAGTAATTGATCGCACTATTGAAATTAGAAAATGAGACCTATTGATAAGGATTATCGTGTTCCAAATGTTCTAACTGGACCTATTACACGATCCAAGGTAAAGAAGATTCAACTAGCATTCATTTTTTATCTACAAAATTGAATAGGCTCGGTTCAACCATCATTTCATGTGTTACAAGTTGATTCGATTGAGGAAGGACCATTTGGAGCTACAGAAGTAGCGGATAAAGTTACAAACATCATTTCATAAGTGGTTAGAAAACTTCAGTTATTATTTTTTAATTTAATAATTCTTGTAATGGGCAAAAAAGTGGAAGTTATTTGTCAAATTGACTCCGCCTTTTGTGACATTTAAGGGGATCGAGATTAAATGATAGCCAATAACTTATTTAGTGGACATTTGAAGAACTAAAAGTGTCTTTTATGGTGAGACATAAATACCCACATATTATAACGTAAAAACACAGATTTGTGAAGAATGAAATTGATCTCTAAAGGGAGACTTTCTCCTTAGAAATACGATCATCATCTTTGTTATTTTTAAGTTTCATGCAATTCTTGTGGAGTGACTCAATTAAGCTGTGATCAAGTTCATTGTGGAGTGACTCAATTTATAACAAGGTTCCAAATCTTTTTTGTCGATCTTCGATCTTAAAGGTAATGTAATTCAAGCCTTATCTCTTGGTTAATCCGAATTTTGTATAAGGAGGTGTTAATTTCTTTGATTCAAGAGTTCTTGCTTCAACAAAATCTTAGATCGTTGAGCTGAGGATTAGGGTTGCCTTATCGATTTGGTATCAAACCTAGGTTGCATCTGTGTGGCCTACTCCAGAATTTATTTTATCTTTCATTTATTCTATTGTCTATCGTTTCTTCAAATCTGTTCATTTATTTTCTTGGTATCATTTCCACTTTTTTTTTTTTTTTTTTTATCTTCTCACTTTGTTCTCATATTCTTTGTAGAGATCATATTTAGATCTTGAACAAAACAAAACAAAACAAAAAAAAAAAAAAAAAAAAGAAATTTTTATCATATTTGTTCTTTGAGAGCGTGGTTATAAATGCTTATCATTAGACAATTTGCATGATTATTGGAAGATTAAGTAAACTTCCATTTAGATTTTTCCTAAACCATCTAAATCTAGAACCATTGTGTTTGATATTGTTCTTGGAAAGTTAGATTATTCTCTTATATTTTAAAATTAAGAATGGAATTTTGTCAAAATCTTAACTACGTTTCTTTTTCAGATTCACTTTGAGTGTGCAATTTTACCAAAAAAAAAAAAAAAGAAAAAAAGAAAAAAAAAAGTCCTCTATTTATTTGATTATTTCTTGTTTTTTGGCTGTTATTTCCTAATAAACTTATGTTGATTGCCTTGAATAGCTCCTTGCTACAAGAATTGCTTTATCCATATGTTAGCCTATCTTGATCATAATTTAGTCCCTTCCCCAAAAAGCCTACCTTTGTGTGTAATAGACAAGAGTATTTCTGAGTGTAAAATCAGTGAGTTGAGTGTGTGAGGTCTTAAGCATATTTAATAATTTTTGTACTATCATGAACCAAGACGAAGGAAATGGAGGAAAGATCAATGAGTTAGTTGAAGCAGAAGAAAGAGGAGGAATTGGAAAATGTGAGTCATTTGACCCTTATTACAAGAGGACTTCTTAAAACTCAAGTTACGAAGAATGATGTTGATGATCAAAGAGACCACTTGTTTCATGCGCGGTGTTTAGTCAAGGGGACTTCTTATAGTCTTGTCATTGATAGTGGAAGTTACACCAATGTAGTAAGTATCAGGTTGATCAAAAGGTTGCAAATTTCAACTCAACACCATCCTAAATCTTACAAACTTCAATGGCTCAATGATAGTGGAAAATTAAAGGTAGTTTCCCAAGCTTTAATATATTTTACTCTGTGAAAATATAAAGATGAAGTTCTTTGGGTGATTGTGTTACTATAACACGTGTGGAAGCAATTTTGATCTTAGCACTCTAAGTACATCAATTATAGTAAATTAGCTAGCATCTTCAAAAACATTAAAACTCAATGAGTTTGAATACTAACCTTTTGTAGTTCAAATTCTTTTTTCCTTACGAACCGATTTTGAACCACCACTACTGTCTTTCCTACTATTCTCCGGTCATAGAACGGGATTGTAGAATCGGGTGAGTGACTAAACTTGACATGAATTTAGTATATGTAAAGAGAGAGAGAGTTTTGGGAGATTTTATCAAAGTTTTTCAGGAAGAATTTCATGTTCCTTGATCACTCTATTTATAGAGTCATATTTGTATGTTGATGCAAATTTGAGTTTACCAAATTTTGACACTCAAAATTCCACTCAAATTTGTGGGATTATGTGGCAGACATGCAAGTTTGGTTAAACCATATATTCACTCAATATTCCACTTACTCAAATATGAATTTTTCTAATGGGTGGGTCAACATTTTGATTTTCTCCATTTTATTTCAACAATTAATTTCATATTAAAACAATATTAAATGATTAATTAAACAATTTAATTAATATTTAACATTAATTCAAATGCTAATTCCATTCAATTCCGGCACATATTGATTATTAATCCCTATTCATAATTAAATATTTTAATCTTATTTAAATATCTACGATTCTCTCTTTTTGTATAATTCGTAATTAAAACAAAATGCGATTAAATATATCGTATAGATGTAGTGCATATTCCCTAATTTGAATTCGAACACTTCGAACTCACTCGTCACAATGTTCTAAGGTTTAGTCTGATATGAGCTAGCAGGGGACCTAATGGACCTATAGATCATGGGCTCCAACGATCTGAGATCAACCGGCTAAACTCATTAACCTTGTTAATCAACATTCGTTAACTACTAGGACACTCCACTATAGCCTAGTAGTTGCATTCCCCTCACTGTATATATATTTTTGTCCATTTGATATAACCATGATTAGTAAGTCGATCATTCACAGGTTATTTGTAACTAGAGTTCGGTCAATTTAGCGTTTTACCCCTAAAGTTACTTCTCGTTCCTTAAGTCCCACTGATCCTCTAATGAACAATTTGTTTGTGGTCCAACCACCAAACCGAATCCCTCTCAGGCCAATGAGAGGGTGGGGCCCCTTGTTCAAGACCTGGAGTCAGTACTTAAGGAAACAACCTCTCTACTATCTCTAAAAGCGGGTAGGAGTGAGTTCTATCTTGCACCCTATGTTCCTAGCTATTCACCCAGTCTTACCCCTAAAATAGGAGGCTTATTGAGTCGGCGAACTCGGGCCACTCTCACCCATGCAAATTTAAGATTAAGGTCGAGTTACCTAGGTCATCGAATGAAAAAATCAGTCTCAACAGTAAACGACATTATAAAATGAGAGTGATTTTCTCCATGGTCTGATCTTATGCAATACTCATTGCATAGGACGCTTCCACTCACATATCTCCACATGTACAATTTAGTGATTACATTGTTTATATCATATACAAAGTCGGCCGCATCCATAGTATCCACAGGATAAGGTACTCAGCCTTATCTCTGTACTATAGATCATTTTGACTATATACTTGAACTTAACACACTTTTATGTCTCTACAAGTAGTTCAAGTAATCATACTATAGCCAGAATGTTCTTAGTTTATTGGATTTAGATTAACGATCCACAGGATAAGGTACTTAGCCTTATCCCTGTACTATAGATCATTTTGACTATATACTTGAACTTGACCCACTATGTCTCTACATATAGTTCAAGTAATCATACTATAGCTAGAGTGTTCTTGATTTATTGGATTTAGATTAACGATCGTAAAATTCACTTTATTCAATAACAATCGTTACTAAATAAACATCAATAATAACTTTATTAAAAATAGAATATGTTTTTTTTTGCAAACTATTAGTTTTAGGACGTAAAACCCAACACTGGAATGTGTTACCAATGCATGCTGGAGATATATTACTTGGCCGACCTTGGCAATTTGATAGGAAGGTCATGTATGACGGTTATTTGAATAGGTATTCTTTTATAAAAGATGATAGAAAAACTACTCTTATACCTTTCAGTTATGCAAGTGTATTTGCTGATTAATTAAAGCTGGAGAAAAAAAAAAAAAAAAAAAAGAGTCGAGCAAACAAAATTGAAAGAAAAACAAGAATTGAAAAGAAAAACAAGAATTGAGTGAAAAGTTAGAGAAAAGTCAAAGAGTAAAAAATAGTTAAAAGAAAATGAAAAAAGAGAGATGAAATTGAAAAAAAAAAATGTGAGTTGTTTGGCTACGGTTGGAGAGGGGAGAATGACACTATTTTCCCAAAATACCATCTTTGTACTTATACAACCAAGGATTTTTAGTCTTCTATAACAACTTTGCTTTGCCTAGTGTTTTTCAATCTCTTTTACACGAATTTTAGGATGTGTTTCATGATGAAGTACCTAAATGACTACCTCTCATTAGAAATATTGAACATCAAATATACTTCATTTCGGGGGCTATCATTCCTAATAAGCCAACTTATAGAGTTAATCCAACTGAGACTAAAGAAATTCAAAGGCAAGTGGAGGAACTTATGGACAAAGGCTATATACAAGAAAGTTTGAGTCCATGTTCTGTATGAGTCTTATTGGTGCCAAAGAAAGATGAAACTTGGCGCATGTGCATGGATTGTAGAGCCATCAACAAAATCACTGTAATGTATCGACATCCTATTCCTAGGCTAGACAATATGCTTGATGAATAGCATGATTCATGTCTATGTATAAAAATTGTTTTGAAATATGTATATCATCAAATTAGAATGCATATAGAAGATGAATGGAAAACAACTTTCAAAACTAGGTTTGGATTGTATGAATGGTTTGTTATGTCTTTTGGGTTAACTAATGTTGGTAGGACATTCATGGAATTAATATATAATGATTTGAGGAAATATCTGGGACAACATGTTGTTGTGTATATTGATGATATTTTAATTTATTTGAAGACTTTACTTGAGCATGTGGAGCATGTTAATTCAGTTTTGATTATGCATAAAAAGAAACTTTATGCTAATTTTAATAAGTGTAGTTTTTGGATGGGAAAAGTTAACTTTCTTAGCTTGTAGATGAAAAGAGAGTTAAAGCAATTAAGGATTGGCTAACACATAAAAATGCAAGTGAAGTTCATAGTTTTCATGGGTTAGCTAGCTTCTATAGGAGACTAATTGATATGTGAAAATCACTACAAGGGGAGTAAGATTCAGATTACCTTGTCGATCGAATATCTCAAGGCAAGAATATTGTTTGAGATTTGAATCACTCCACAAGCAAGATCGATCATGTCTAACTTGAATGATTCTTGTTGATCAAATATCTCAAGGCAAGAACACTTGATTGAGATTCGAATCACTCCACAAGCAAGATTGATCATGTCGAGCTTGAATGATTCTACATGCAACCTAAACTACATAGAATTGCAAAGAAACTTAGTCATTGGCTAAGGAAGAACACAAATGCTTCTTTTACTATCTTTTCCAAGTATCCTTACAAATAAACATAATTGGCTTTATATAGCCTCAAAATGAAACTATTAGAGGCATTCCAAGAGTTGTAACATTCATACTTAATGGCCATAATTAAGTATTATGTAATTGTAACCTAAAGTAGATAAAAAGTCTCAAAATACATTAATGAAATACAATAACTCTAAATTACTCTAAATTGTAATCCACTCAAAATTTATAACGTGAAACTTCATTCTTCTTCAATGTGGCATGAATTGAAATATATTTTGATAATTTCAACAATATTTTCTTCACATATTCATTGAAGTATATTATATGATTTATGTCTCTTGGTTCATATCATTCTCCTCTTCTTCAATATCATTCTCCTCTTCTTCAAGAGGATTCGTCCTCGAATCTATTTGTGGAACTTTGCTACAAAAAATAAGTTATGGAAATACGAAGGACCTCACAACACTTTCTCATGAGTATACACTCAAGGAATTTTAGGCCACCCTTTTTACACTCATTTACACAAATGAAGCTCTCATTCTCACCTCTCAAAATTTTAAATAGAGCAAACACTGAATTTTGAACTTTGGGTCGATTAAAAACTAAAAAGATGAAAATAAATTAAAATCAAATTGAGAAGCAAATGAAACATATATCCGATCTTGAGCCTGAAGCTTTGATACCAAATGATATGATAAGGAATCACTACAAGGGGAGTAAGATTCGGATTACCTTGTCGATCGAATATCTCAAGGCAAGAATATTATTTGAGATTCAAATCACTCCACAAGCAAGATCGATCATGTCTAACTTGAATGATTCTTGTTGATCAAATATCTCAAGGCAAGAACACTTGATTGAGATTCGAATCACTCCACAAACAAGATTGATCATGTCAAGCTTGAATGATTCTACATACAACCTAAACTACATAGAATTGAAAGGAAACTTAGTCATTGGCTAAAGAAGAACACAAATGCTTCTTTTACTATATTTTCCAATTCTCCTTACAAATACAACATACTTGGCTTTATATAGCCTCAAAATGAAACTATTAAAGGCATTCCAAGAGTTGTAACATTCAACTATTAAAGGTATTCCAAGAGTTGTAACATTCATACTTAATGACCATAATTAACTATTATGTAATTGTAACCTAAAGTAGATAAAAAGTCTTAAAATACATTAATGAAATACAATAACTCTAAATTACTTTAAATTGTAATCCAACCAAAATTTATAACATGAAACTTCATTCTTCTTCAATGTGGCATGAATTGAAATATCTTTTGATAATTTCAACAATATTTTCTTCACATCTTCATTGAAGTATATTGTATGATTGATGTCTTTTGGTTCATATCACTAATAAAAGATTTGAGCATCATAGCTACACCATTGAATGACTTAGTGAAAAAGAATATTGTTTTTAAATGGGGGATATACAAGAGAATTTATTCAATGGGCTTACGAAAAAATTATCCAATGCACCATTACTTATCTTGCCCAACTTTGATAAAACTTTTCAAATTGAGTGTGATGCAAGTGTTTGGGCATAGGAGCTATTTTGATACAAGATGGAAAACCTTTAATGTATTACTTTTCAAATTGAGTGTGATTCAAGTGGTTTGGGCATAGGAGCTATTTTGATACAAGATGGAAAACCCTTAATGTATTTTAGTGAAAAAGTAAATGGGGTAAAATTGAACTATCTTACCTATGCTAAAAAAAAAATTTGTTTGCTTTAGTTCATAGATTGTGGGTATCAACACTACTTATGGCCTAAAGAATTTGTAGTCTACTTCGATCGTGAAAGTTGAAGTATCTTAAGGGTCAAAGCAAACTGAACCATAAGCATGCAAAGAGGGTGAAGTTTATTGAAACATTTCGTATGTCATCAAATATAAGCAAGGTAAGGATAATAGGGTAGCTCATGCGTTATCTAAAAGGTATGATCTTTTTACTTTTCTCACTGCAAAAATTCTTGGATTTGACCATATTAAAGAATTATATAGAGATGACCAAGACTTTAGAACTATTTATGCATCTTGTCTTGCGAAAAAAGTTGTGGATAATGGTTGTTCTATGGATATTGTTTTTTGGCCAAAGAAGAAGCACGATGTTCATAAGTTTTGTAGCCAATGTTTTAAATGTAAATAAGCTAAATCTAGATCATAACCAAATGAATTGTATACCCCTTTCAATGTACCTAACGAACCTTGAACTAACATATCTATGGATATTGTTGTTCTTGGTTTGCCGCACACAAAAAAAAGGTAAAGATAGTATTCTTGTTGTAGTAGACAAATTTAGTAAAATGGCTCGTTTTATTGCATGCAACAAGATGGATGATGCAAAACATGTTGCTGACTTACTCCTTAGGAAGTAGTAAGATTACATGGAAGCCCTAGAATAATTGTTAGTGACACGGATGTTAAATTTTTAAGTCATTTTTGTAAAGTATTGTCGGGTAAAATGGGTACCAAATTGTTGTCTTGAACTACATGTCATACTCATACCGGTGGGTAAACTAAGGTGGTTAATAGAACTTTAAGGGTAGTGCTTAGGGCTATTATTTCTAAGAATGTTAAGTCTTAGGACGAATGTTTGCCATTTGTAGAGTTTGCATATAATAGAACAATTCATACTACCACTCATTGTTCTTCTTATGAATTTGTTTATGGATTTAATCCACTTATGCTTCTTAATTTTCTTCCTATTTCTTCTAATATTTTTGTGAGTGAAGCAGTCATAAGTAAGATAGATTTGATCAAAACATTGCACAAAAATGTAAAGAAGAAAAATTTGAAATAAAGTTTCAAAGTTGTTTCAAGAATTAACAAAGGACCGAAGTAAATCATTTTTCAATCTAATGATTGGGTTTGGATACATTTTTGCAAGGAGCGATTCCTATCTCAAATGAAAATAAAGTTACATCCAAGAGGGGATGACCCTTATCAAGTCCTTGGAAGAATTAATAACAATGCATATAAAATTGATCTTCCCGTAGAATTTCCAGTATATTCTACTTTCAATGTTATTGACTTGAGTGTAATATACTTTCAATGTTATTGACTTGAGTGTTTTTGTTGTAGGTGATGATTTTTCTGATTAGAGGATGAATCCTTTTAAGGAGGGGGAAGATAAGAAGGATCACAGTGTTCCAAATATTCAAATTGAACCTATTACACGATCTAAAGCCAAAAAGATTCAAACAAGCATTCATTTTCATCTACAAAATTGGATAGGCTGGTTCAATCATCATTTCATGTGTTACAAGATTTGATTGAGGAAGGACCATTAGGAACTTCAGAAGTGAATATTTGCACGGTTGAAGTAACGGATGGAGTTGCAAGTATCATTTCTTGAGTTGTTAGAAAACTTTAGTTATTATTTTTTAATTTAATAATTTTTGTAATGGGCAAAAGGGTGGAAGTTATTTGTCAAATTGACTTCATCTTTGGTCGAGATTTAAGGGGGATCGGGATTAAATCATGACCATTGACTTCTTTAGTGGGCAATCGAAGGATTGAAAGTTTCTTTTATGGGGAGACTATAATACCCACAAATTATTATGTAATAAAGCAGATTTGTGAGGAATGAAATTGATCTCTCAAGTTGAGACTTGTTCCCTTAGAAATCCGAGCATCATCTTTGTTATTTCTAAGTTTCATGCAATTCTTGTGGTAGATTGCATCTGAGCAATTCAATGAAGTCGTGATCAAGTTCGATTGTGGAGTGACTCAATTTAGAACAAGGTTCCAAATCTTGCTTCTAGATCTTCGATCTTAAGAGGTAATCTAATTCTAGTCTTATCTTTTGGTTGATCTGAATTTTGTATAAGAAGGTGCTAATTTCTTTGATTCAAGGGTTCTTGCTTCAATAAAAGTTTGAATCGTTGAGCTAAGGATTAGGGTTGCCTTATCACCTATCATTTTAAAGCTGTATTCCCTTACGTGACTATCCTAAACGGGTCATTGAATGTGTATTTACTATTCTACACACGACCTATATATGCAAATATTGACCCACCAGTTGGTTCACACACCTCTTGTGCCTCTTTCCTGGTTGGGCTAACATTCTCTGGTACTATTGTCGCACACTCGATAGGAGTAGTGACCGTCGTAGCATCATCATAAACATAATGATTCATTTTTCTTCTTGTAATGTATGTGTCCGTACTCATCATACAAGGTGATAGTTTCCTGATGGATGTAACATACAATAATGCATGAGGTCCCATCATTTTTCACATTTATTAAACCAGGTAAAACAACCTCTTCCATTTTCCTTCATATCATATCATTTTATTATATAGTCTTTAAAAAATATATTAGGGTTGTATATCAGGTCAAAACATATTTATTGTGTATCATTCATGTCACACATCGTATTATATCATATCATACACATAACACGTCCTTCAACATAATATATTATATCATAAACATAACATGTTCTTCAACATAACATATCATATCATGCACGTATTAAATCATAAACCATATATCATACATGTATCATATTGTCAAATATATCATATCATCAACATATCATTTCATAAAAATCTCACACATATCAAACATATGACATGTGCAAAGCCACGAGGCACGCGTCATCATACTGAATACAAACTTATAACCATGTCGATGGTAAGGGCACTTACTTGGTGACTTTAACCAACGTTCTCTATAAATTTGAATATGCTTGATTTCGACCTTAGGAGTTGTTCCAAATATCGTCAACCCTATTAGAACAATCACCTGATTCTATAGAAATTCTAGTTTCCTAACTAATTTAAATTGAATTGAACAAATGGGAGTTATACTAACCTTAATTACCTTAAATAAGGTCAAATTTAGCTATCGGAGGGTCTGAAATGTAGGGAACGGTGTCCAATTATCTAAACCGAGCCAAATGACTAAAATTTAGTTGTTGAAGCTGCCCCAAGGCGAGCCGATGGAGTAAGGTGAGTCGGAGGAGACAACACACGTCAAAGACGGATAAGGTTGGAGTGTGCGGACGGGTCGCAGTTTCGGGTCGGATCGAGCACTTTGTTTACGTGGTAGCGTTTCTGGGGGTACGCCAGTTAAGCCGTAAATTTGCAACTGGGCTAGGTTGGCTACTGGCTTGAATGATGGATTCATACGAGTGGTAACTAGTTGTTGGTTATGGGCTTGAGTCGTGGGCTACTGCAATGCGCTCGGCTGAGGGTGTTTGTTCACTGGGCTTCGAGTTGTCTCTATTGAGTTAGATGGGAGGTTGGATAGGTGGGTATAAGTGGGTTGTTGAGTGGGTGTCCGACCCCATTCGAGTCTAATGAATCTTGTCTTCCCCACGTGAATCGTATGATTCCCTTTCATCTTTCTCTCTCCTCTAGTAACATTTCAACTTTGTTCCCATCGTTACTTATGGAGTAACTTTAGTAGAATTGTTAGTAGACTAAGTAGAATAAGTTGCTAGCGTATGCAGCAACTATCAGCAACTATAGGAGAATTGGCAATAGTTGCCAAAGTTTTGTGGGTATGGACTAAGTTTTATGCTTTAATTACGAAGTTTGCATCCTTAATATTGTACATTTAAAGATTCATTGTACCTAGGAAGTCTGACTAAGTTTTATGCTTTAATTACAAAGTTTTCATCCTTATTATTGTACATTTGAGGATTCATTGTACATAGGAAGTTTGCATTCTTGTCATTGTAAGTTACAACAAGATTTTTTCTCGGCTCCAGGAAGTTTAGGCCTAGTCATACAGCTATCTAAGCTTTTGTGTAAGCCTCGGAGTTTTGAGCAATTCCTAGTCATTTATCGTGAGTCAACTACCTATGCAATCCCAAGTCACTGATTAGGTCCATTTAACGGAATCACGGAATCACGATTTTCGTCTTGTCCTGTTCCTACAATCAATAGGAGCACTCACCTTAACAACTACGGTTGCAGTCTAAGTCTCTTCCAAGATAGATTTATGGAGTCGCAACGTCGGTCCTGGCCAATTTCTACACACAATAGTAGAAACATTTTTTTTATGCCGTTTAAGTCTCTTCAAGATTTTTTTATGGATTTGGAGCTTTCCCTTGATCCATTTCTACAATAAAAGAGCTTGATCCATTTCTACAAACAATAAAAGAGCTTACCAACCTGTTGTCTCAAGTCCCTTCTCAAGACCAATTTATAGAACCGAAACTTCTACCTTGATCCATTTCTACACTCAAATAGTCATAGATGTTCTGATGACATCGTTCACCCTACCTTGAAGCCTATGTTGTTTAGTCATTCTGATCTTAGATTTTTACTAGGTTCATTGGGAGTTTAGGCGGTTTAGTCTTTCGTTTCTAGGACATTAGGACTAACTCCTCGGTATCCAACCAATTGGTGAATTCAAATTTATGCTCTCTGATTACCATTTAGATCCTATGGTGCACAGTCTACTAGAAACGTATTGACATAGAGAATTCTAAAATCATTCTAGCTCTAGTGCCCTAAATTTAACTTGGTTCATGCATTGCTAGGGAGATATTCTATCAATCATCAAAAGCACAAAAATCATAATCTAAACATTCATGCATGCACTTAAGTACAAAATTACATAATCCATAGAATCATTCACCTAAATCTAGCACACAATTTTACATGGTCTTCAAACATGCTTAACAGAGAGATAACGTCCATCAATCACCAATAGTATGGATCACAAGTTTTACCTTTCACCTTTCTAACACGAGAAAACATTAAATAGGCATGCAAAAAAATTCTCATACTAGTGGAATTTTTTATTTATTTGTCCATGACATACATGGTACATTTATCTAAAATTGTCCATTAGAATTCTAGACATGCATAGTCTAACCACCTAAGGTAAAATATGCTCGCATGCTAGTACGTCTTAGCAATCCTTACAAATATTACTTGCATAAAACTTGTGTGGCTACTTACCGGAATGATGTATGTCCTCTCAAGTTTGCTTTTCTTCTCGTTGGGAGCTCCAAAATTCTTGAAAAATCACTGGAATATCCTCGTTTAAGAGAAGTTAAATCAGTATTGAAATTGTAGTGCAAAACAGTTGAAGGAAGGCCGAACGACGAGATGAAAGTTGCCCCACGCACCCTCACGCGTGGTTGGGGACGCTTCCACACACGTAGCCACATGCAGGTGGTCACGAGAGGGTAGGTAGGCTGAAAGCGCGCAGCTTGAAACCCTAGCGAACGTAGTATTTACCTTCAATTTTTGTAGAGCTGATACGTTGCGATCTTAAATTGGCCTGCCATATCGGGTCAGGCCAAGGCAGACAATTGGGGTCGTGGGTCTTAGATAGCGGGTAGTGGGTCGCATGCAGGTTATTGGATCAGACTGCAGGTGCAAATTATGTGCAAATATCGTTAAGTGACATAAATATGGAACGTAGATGTCTGAACTAGCATAACATGATAGGAAAATATCCCAATGCACATGACATACAAACATGCATGAGATCCCATGATTTACATTTCATTACATAACATTTAATACTTCCTTTTATTTTTTTACATTTCATAATATAATTCATTTATGCAATATGAATGCAAGGCAACATCTCTTGATCGAATCACAATCATTACATGTCAGACATACATTTCATTTATGTGTTCATTAAGGCAAGTAGTGTAATGGATTACATGCATACGTTTCATAACAATACAAGGATGCATAAACATATGATATACATTACGATACATGTGAAAGCTACATGGCATGCACCATCATACATCATACATAGGATAACACCAATAGTAAGGTCACTTACTTGGTTGGTCTTATTGAAGTCACAAATGATATTGTAGTCATCTTGATACTACAATTCAACTCCTAACTCTTTCCTATAACAATCCATATGGCATGCTTAGGGGCTATTAATAACTTAGTCCGAGTAAACATAAGAAATAATTTCCAAAATAAGCCCCTAAACTACTCAAACTTGGTAAATAAGAGTCTTATTGACCTTAAATGGGCTAGATAAAATTAGAAATGACTTCAAAAATGTCAAAATTAGATGAATGCATATATTATATGTATACGCAGCCGCCTAAGCCGCCAAATCGAGCTACCAAGCATAGCCGCCAAGCTGAGCCACACGAAACGACGAAGTCGAGTTGATGACATGTTGAAGTCCAACCGAGAATAGTGAAGTTGAGCCGAGATTACACACACGCATGAGCCGAGGACAACACGGCTATCGGGTCACAAACTCGGGTTTTGGGTAAGCGTGTATGGGCTGTGTGACATTGGACCAAAACGGATGGATTTGTGTTTGGGCCGTAATTTCTAGGCGGATTGGAGTGGGCTGCAGATTGAGCTTGGAACTTGTGGGCCGAAACTGGAGCCGTGGGTTTGAAACTTGAATCAGAATCCGAATAACTGAACCGTCACCCAAAAACCAATTGAAAACCCTTGTGATTCCCTCCCTTTTTCTTTTTTTTTTTTCTAACGAGAATATAGATTTCGACAACATTTCTTTATCACTCCACAGGGGTTTACCTTCTTAAGGTTAGTACAACACTTTCCAAATATCCTTACATTTCTTAACCACAAAAATAAACATCGAAAATAAAGATCTTCCCGAGGTAGAAACCCACGATTTTCTTCTCAAAACCATCTCTATTTTCTCTCTGGATCTCGATTGAAAAATACAAAAAAAGAAACAAAAATGATCGAATGACGGTTGGGAGGTTTGAGTATAGAGAAATTGAAAGGGTTTGGGGAACAATCTTAAATATGGAATAAATGTCTGGCAAGGAAATCACGTGATTTTCAACGAGAATAAATGCTATTTATTTTTTTTCTCAAATTAAATAGTTATAATCATAACTTCTCATAAAAACTTAATGTACTTGGTTCTTTCACATAGCTTTACTCTATCTATAAAAAGATATTTTCTTATAATTTTAAATCAACCACATACTAATATATTGACAACTAAAATTTGACGATTATTCTTACCGTAACATAAAGCTTGATCGATACTACAACTTTCTGCTTGAATCTTTTCAAAGTTTCTTCATAAAACTTGAGTAACATCATTTCTAGAAAAATGTATCAAAAAACTCAAACCAAAACTCTCAAATAATCACATGAATCTTT
Organism: Cucurbita argyrosperma subsp. sororia; assembly: GCA_018691285.1. NCBI lineage: Eukaryota > Viridiplantae > Streptophyta > Magnoliopsida > Cucurbitales > Cucurbitaceae > Cucurbita > Cucurbita argyrosperma. The sequence goes on along the minus strand of CM031900.1, from coordinate 6,341,580 downwards.
TAAAATATCGAGGCTAAAAAGTTAGAAAACCTAATTCATGTTCTTCCACGATTCTCAATGGTCTTGGACGATTCAAAAGTCGAGAGTGCTTCTCCTCATGGTTTTGTAGAGATTTCATAAAGAAAGCCTAGCTAAAATCCGACTCCTCGAAGTTGAATAAGAAAATGTCAAAGAGTTACTTCTCTTTCTCTCTAGGGTTTCTTTTTCTCCCGCATCCTTTATTTTTATTTTGATTTCAATTTCTTTCTTTCTTTTAATTTTTGCCAATTAACTCCATTATTTTAGTTAATACATGTTTCACATAAAGGACTAAAATACCCCTTGAGGGTTCAATTTGATCACTTTTCCAAAATTTTAGAATTTTATCAATTTACCAAAGTTTTATTATTTGTTTAATATTTTTTCTGAGTTTCTCAGCACTCTTTTTTTTTTTTCTTTCACCATCTTGAATTTCAGCCTATAAAATCCTTAATAAAATCTCCGAAGTCTAATCGGAAAAAGATAAATCGAAAAACTTGGGTATTTACTTAATTTGGTGCATTTAATATTACCTTTTTAAGGTCTGCTGCAGGTTAGCAACTTTGTCAAGATTGACAAATACAAGAATTTTGGGCTAAAATTGATCTTTGAACATTGTTTTTGTGTTTAAGAATGTAAATCAATATAATTCATATGGGGAGCAGTGTCATAAAGCCTTGTTATTGTTTAATACTAATTGAATTATATTTTATTTAGAACATTAGATTATTTCCTACTTAAACATTCGAAGTTATTAGTGTTATGTTTTTACAACACAAATTTTGAGGCCTCGAGAACTCGAACGGTGACGAAAAGATGAAGGAAAAAGCAAATAAAAAATAAATAAAAGTACCGTAAAATTTAAATTACGTTACCCTATACTCCCGGGGCAACCATTATGAGTCAATTACCTTTGTAGTCCCAAATCCCGTTTCAGAACTTGCTTACAGTATCGCGAGCTTAACCTTTGACTTGTCCCTATACGCATTAGAAGCACACACACTAACAACTACCTGTGTAATCCCAAGTCTATTCCCAAGGCTGGTTTACAAGATCGAAATGTTAGTCTTGACAAATTTCTACACACAATAAAATAGTTAACCACTCGTGTATTCTTAAGTTCCTCCCCAATACTTGTTTACAAGATCACGAGGTCTCCTTTAACTCGTTTTTGCACGCAATAGAAATACTCGAGTGGTCTTAGAGGTTTCCATGACACCGTTCACGTTACTATTAAGCCTATTAGGCTTTCTTAGTAATCCTTTTCAGTCGAGGTTTACTAGGTTCTTAAGGCATCTAGGTGGTTTAGATCTCAACTCACGCTTCCAGGATGCTCAAGACCAACTTCTCAAGGCCAATCCAATATTTGGGTGCTCTAAGTCTAGACCTCTAATCGTCGCTTAGGATCCTAAGGTGCCTGGTATACTGGAAACATACTGTCCTAGGTCAAGGTAAAAAATCATTCCAGCTCTAACGTTCTAATCTTAACTTGATTCCCTCATGCAAGCTTTATTAGAGAGATATTTCTATCCATCACTTAAAATACGAAATGCATAGACTAAGTATTCATGCAAGCTTATTTGGGGGATATTCCTATCAATCACCTAAGTACGGAAAACATAGTCTAAATATTCAAGCAATCTCAACCAAGAGTTAACATTCATGAATAACCAGAGCAACGGGTCACAATGTCCATTCCTCCATTCTAACACAGCAGAAAACATTAAATTCAGAATGCATCATAAATTCTCTCACCAAATTGCCTTTGGAGCTACCACATGTGCTTAAAAGAGTCTTACGCACAACTACGCGCTCTTTGTGGCACAATCGCACTCTTGCGGCAGTGGGATAGTGATTGTGTGACACTTGTTCTAACCCAGTAAATAAGTCGGTCGTATTAAATTTGAACTTTGCGAACAATATTGGTGTATGTGCACACCTCGGGTCATGTTTAAAAAAATGTTTGGAAAACGTGAGTAAAGAAACGCGTTGAAAACATAGCATATAACCTAGGTAGGAAGAATTGACAACTATTCAAATTCTACTGTAGTACATTTTGGGGCATTTTAGCCCCACGAGTTTAGATATAATTTTGGTAACCGGTCATAGACCCCTGTATTGACACAACGATAATAATAGAACTCTATCTAACATGAAAAAAGTCACGAAGGTTTGGAATAGGCATACACCCATGAACAACACATCCTAGACAAGCATGACCAAGATATCTGACATGCATCCATAGGCAATACGCTTTGAACAAGTATGACCGTGACAAACTCCCTCACTCAATTGGTTGATGTCTTCGAAAATCGACTCTTAATGAACTCAGTGTCGTAGGATGAGGTTGACTTCAAGTCTTTCGATGCACTTTCCAATGATCTTAGTATTAACAATTCTCTTTCAATATGATAGGAATTATTGAAAACCACTTCTCGATTCGTTTACTCATCACATCTTCTTAGTTGGTGTATGTTCTACTTTTTTTGCATGGAAATTTTTCTTTTTTGCGTGAGGTCGTACCACCTCCTTATGCTTGATGTCTTTTTGGTCAAGATAGTAACGTTTTAAGTTACTGATGTGGACAAAAGGGCTAGTCCACATCTATGGGAGCAGTTAAATCCTATATGATACCTTCTCAACCTTGTGGATAACTTTGACTAGTCCATAGGATTTTTGCACCAGTCTTTGGTTCTTGTTGCTTTCAACTCGGAGTTGATTCTTTGTAACTCTACTAGTCAAGACGTGTTTAATAACGATTTTGGTATTAATTATCGAGTCTTTTGGTTTAAAACAAGCATTCCTACTAAAAAGTTATCTATAACGGCCCAACCCACCACTAGCCGATATTGTCCTCTATGGGCTTTCCCTTATGGGCTTTCCCTTCAAGGTATTTAAAATACTTTTTCCAGGGAGATGTTTTCAAACTGTTAAAAAAAAATGCTTCATTCTCAACCCCAATCGATGAGGAATCTCAAAATCCACCCCCCTTTGAGACCCAACGTCGTCGTTGACTTTCGTTCCTCTATTCTCCACCCCAATCGCTCGATGGCTTGATTAACTTGGCTTCACAACTCGACTCATTGGCTTGGCAGCTCAGCTTAGACAGCTTATGCTTACTAAGTTTTCAACCCTCGTGAAGTCATTTTTGACCTTATTTAAGGCATTTAAGATTAGTAAGACTTCTATTTATCTAATTTTAGATATTTTTAGTGAATATATTGGTATTAATAGTCATGTTTAGTTAGGTTAACAATATGACTATGATATGTATAAGAACATTAAGGTTATGATAAGTTAGGGAACGATATGACCACGAAGTGCTCACGATATGATACGATTATGATACGAGATGTGAATGGCGAATATATATGTTGTGATATGATATGATATATGTTATAGAACGAGATATAGATAAAACTGATATGTTTATGATATGATACATTGTGATGCGATATGTTATGGTATGAAATGTATATGAGGATATGTTATGTTAAAAACATGGAACGTTATGTTATATCTCTTAAATTGTATGTACATAGCATGATATGAATGACATGAAATATAACTCCGTTGACTTATATATGATATGAGAAATGAAAAACGAGAAACGATATGATATGAATGTGAACGATATGTGAAATAATATGAAAAACAATATACATGTACAGAATGCTAGTGGGGTTATATCAAATGACAATGAAACGGAAAAATGTTGGGACCTCATGCATTATGTGTGCTCATACATTGGGGGATACCCTTATTCCATCACGAGGGTACGGACGCGTACATCCATTAGGCAGGTGAAGCATCGTTATATTTTACATAATTCTGTCGTGACAGTTACTAATTCTAATGGGTGTCCGGCAAAAGTTGAGCAACTAGAGAAGGTTCGCCCGACATGATAAGGGGCCCAATAGTGTGCAAACTGTCTAGTGAGCCCATACTTGCATGTATGGGCTGTGTCTAGAGTATATGGTACACATCCAAGCTGCCCATTAGAATAGTGTTGTAAGAAAAATAGACTGATATGATAGATCCCGTCATTCCCGAATATGAATCGGTATTATGAATCTGCTGGCTTAATGATGTGGCTCTATTATGAATCTGCTGTCTTATTGATGTGTTTATTCTATTGAATCAATGAATCTTGACCTATGTTTATTATGTTGATCAACGAATCTTGACCCAATTCAATTCAGTGGGATCTTTCATTCACTTTTTTTTCCGTCAAGAAAGTTTTATAAACCTCTAAGACTTCCAAATTTGGAGTATCCTACTTTCACGCAATTCATAGGGTTCAACAAGCAATAAATATTTGTAGTGTAGTTCTATTTGTAGTAACGGTCCTTATATATCGTATTAACAGATGATCAAAATAAAAAATCTCTATTTGATCCAGTTTCTTCCTATGCCTATGAATTTCATTGGATCTTTAATTGAACTGTTGGAGTATGGGAGAAGTTAGGGTATGGGAGAAGAAGAAAGGGGAGAAGAAGAGAGAGGCCAGTGAGGGATGGAATGAACTATTATAACCTTTGAATGGAGTAAATATTTACCAGCCTAAAACAACGGGTAAAGTTGTGTCAAATCTGAAGAACACAAAAGGGAAAATGATATCAAATCTAAAAACCTATAAACCTAAAAAACAAGATGTTCTAACAAGTAACTTGAACAGGCAGCTTGCAACTAGTTGACCCAAGATTTTTTTCTGAAACATTAATGGAACATTTCCCTTTGTCCAAGACATGCGTGTAATTTCAATCAAAATTCAAACAAACTCATCAGAAAAACCCAAAACCCATAGTGTCATCCATCAGAAAAAAAATCCAAAACCAGAGTGTCATCTATTTAACAAAAACAAAGTTATACCTTCTTGATGACTAATAAGACAGTGGAGCACTCGCAGAAACCCTTCTAGAAATTATCACAAGTGCCATGGGGTTCCAAAAGCTCACAAATTTGATACCAAAGATGGTTCGATCATGGCATGACAGCTCCAACGTGCTTCCAGCATAAGGCATTGCACATACCTTTTTCACCCTCGTTGTTTGGATATCTATATCCAATGGCGTCCCACCAAACTCTTCGAATAAAATCAGTGTGTTCTCTTCCCCCATAATTCAGGTAAGATCTTGGGATATAGTACCTGAAAGTTTAAAAAAAACAAGACATTCAAAATCTAAGAACTCCTCAAGAACATACCATCTTTGAATAGGCTTTCCACCGTTAGTGGCACACTTGCCATCAAGGTAAGCCCCACGGAAGTCACAATTTGAAGAGTAGTCATTCTCATTTGAAAGATAACTTGGCCAATACCTTCCAATGCTTAGTCCATTAACCCAAGCATGGCGCTTCCCCATGCCCATCAAATCCACTATCATTGCTTTACTTCCGCTTGGAGTTTGGAAAGTTGTCTAAAAAAAAAAAAAAAAAACCAATCATAAATTTACGAACATTTCAAATTATTATACTAACAAGAACATTCACAGCTGAAACGGTTCAGTACTTTATACCAAATGGAAATTTTGTTCAATGGGAGATTGCCACAGTTCCGGGGCTCCCTTTATTGACAATTGGGATTGAAAAAAATCCGACTTTTCCCCATCCAAACCAACCTTGTAATACCAATCATCGCTGGACAAATTTATTATTGTTTCTCCATCAATTCAATTAGTCCATGAACTCCTACGTCAGAATTCTCAAAGTGTACTCCATAATATTGTTCATCAATTCAAAATCTTAGGTTGGCATGGAAGAGTTTGAGAAGGGTTATTTTCAAATTTCATTCAACTTTTCATGTACTTGCAATCAAACTGTGGCTCTTAGTAGAGACATTTGGTTGAATCCATACCATAGATGGTTGATTTTCTTCTCAAATAAGAAACTTTATTTGTCCTTTTGAGCATGTTGTGATCTTGGAATTTAATTATGAAGCAAGTTGTCATGTCATTTAATGAACATAAATGATTAAGAATAGTGAGTTTATCAATATGCCTCGTGTTCAAGAATGCATGGAAGTATGTGGCCACTGTTGAGTATGATTAAGATTAATTAAGCGTTAAGAGAGATTTGGAAAATGATAAACAAAAAAAAGTTTACCTGGTGATGTACTAGTGGCAACCGTCGTGAGGGCGTGAGTTTATATCCCATTTTTGACAACTTTATATAATTGTGATGCTGATGCTGAGCCAAAGTGGTAGATAGCGTTAGGTGATTGGGTTGAAATAATCATTATTTTATCAAATTTTGAGAATATCTCGAAGTTCCAGTTAGTTCTCTTACACAGTCACAAACCCAAGTAGATTCAAAATTTCTACTAGGAAGAAGCAAAGGAGGGCTTAAACCTTTAACCTCGCTCTAACCAACTGAGCTATTCCAAGCAATCATTTGTTATAGTCCAAGCCTACCACTAGTTGATATTGTCCGCTTATGTTCGTTACGTATCGCCGTCAGCCTCACGATTTTAAACCGCATGCACTAGGGAGAGGCTTTCAAACCCTTGTAAGAAATGTTTCTTCCCCTCTCCAGTAGATGTGGAATCTCACAATCCACCCCTTCTGAGGGCCATCAGTAGATGTGGGATCTCACAATCCACCCCTTCTGAGGGCCTAGCGTCCTCACTCGCACATCGTCTGGTGACTAACTCTAATATCATTTGTAAAAGTCCAAGCTCACTCCTAGTAAAAATTGTTCATTTTGGCCCATTAGATATTTCCATAAGCCTCACAGTTTTAAAACGTGTCTATTACGAAAAGGTTTCCGCACTTTTATAAGTATTCTCCGTTCCTCTCTCCAACAACTAGCAGATATTGTCTATTTTAGTCCGTTACGTATCACCGTCAGCCTCAAAGTTTTAAAATGCATCAACAAGAGGGATGTTTACACACCCTTATAAGGAATGCTTCATTCCCCTCTCAAACCAATGTGAGATCTCACAATAAGTAGTCAGGATGGCTGAGTGGTCTAAGGCGCTTGACTTAAGTTTTGGTCCTCGTAAGAGGGTGTGGTTTCATATCCCACTTCCGACAACTCCATATTATTGTGAACTAATTTTTAATTCCTCAGAATTAGTCAGCTTGCATTGTCACAATAGTGAATAAGTTGGCGCACTGGTAGGTTCGATCTAAGTTGTTGAATAGTGCTACTGAGGTGTACAGGGAATACGAGGTGGAGGTGGTCGGGCTTTAGTGACATTGTTCACCCTGTTAATGGACTTGTAAGCTATCTTAAATTTTCTTAGTCGTAGTGGAGATTTACATAGTTCTTAGGGTATCTATATAGTTTAAATCACATCTCAATTTCTACGTCGCTCAGGACTAGCTTTTTAAGACTAATCCAATTTCTGGGAGCACAAAGGTCTACGTAACTAATTGTTGCTCATAGTTCTAGGAGGCTCAGTCTACTAAAAATATAGTGACCTTGGTCACCCGAAACAAGTCTAGCTCTTTCCTATTTTTCAATGACATTTGGTGAAAAAATTTTGTGTTGGAGAGAGATCGGCTACTCTTTGGGTTTTCTAAAAAAAGTTATTTAAAATGGATTTTTGAAACAATAGAAAAGATTAAAAAGAAAAAAGAATGTGAATTTAAATTTTTAATAGTATTTTTTATTTTTTACTATTTTCTTTTATATTGTTCTTTAGTTCTTACAAATTTGGAAAGCATTTTTTCCTTCCATCTCATTCCGCCTCTACTTTCTAAAGTCTCTCAATAAAATCTCACTTAAAAAAATTAAAAAAATTAAAAAAATTAATTTTAGTTAGGGTTTTAGCCTAATGATTTTAGGTTATTTTTATCTTCAAAAATGTACTCCATGAAATTCTACTTGTGGAGTCAATGATTTTTCTTAATTATTATATCGTTAAATTTATTTAGATGTGCAGTATACTTTTGGTGAAGGCATCAACTAAGGATAGAATCGAGCTTGATGATATGAAAATTGGAAATTAAAGCAAAATGACACCTCCGACGTCTATTTGTGAAAAATGGAGGTTGAATAACTAGTGTTGGTTGAATTGAATCGGACTAGTTGGACTATTTTTATCTATTTTGATTCACTTTGACATCTTTGTTTTACCATTTTTTTTTAGTTAAATGCAACTATTATACTTTTTTATTTTAGAAACTAATGGGAAGATTTTGGAAATTTTAAAAGAAGAAAATAGCTTGAATCAAACTTAGATTGCGGTAACTAGTTTGATTTCTCCATTTAAGTATTGCTTATAGATTAAACACGTTTATGAATTGATATTTAATTTAATATATGTTATATGGTTGAATTGACGAATTTAACATGTTAAAGCATGTTAAATGGCAAAGGGTTTGTATAAAGTTAATTGAAGTTTTATGTTTGAGTTATATTTATAAATTAGACTTGAAAATTCATTTATTTAAGCATGTTAGTAACTATTAACATATAGAACTATCAATGATACTTGATATATAGTTGAACTAATTAGATCGCATGTTAGTGATTGAATGATACTTGATATATAGTTGAACTAATTGATATTGATTTGACAAAGTACATCGGTGCTTATAAGTAAGTGAAATATCAATGTTTGATTGAATGATAGTATGAGATCCCCATCGTTAGAGAGGGGAACAAAGCTGTAAGGACCGGGCTGACTTGATGACCGTAAAAGATGGGTAAATTTTTCGCGAAATAAAACAAAGGAAGTTAAAACATTATATTTACATTATATCAAAATAAAGTTTATACATAAGTATTTAAAACACAACATACTAGTTAAAACATAAAATAACTAACAAACACAAAACATTTTAAGACAAAAGGGTTGAGGACGACGGGTGAGATTAGTATATGACACCTGCTCCCGACTTCAACTAGCTCTTTATTACCTGAAAAAAGAAAAAAGAAAAAAGAAAAAAGGAGAATAAGGAATGAGTACAAAGACTTAGTAAGTAGCCTACTTGTAGGCTCTTAATCGTGTCCTTGATAGGCTAGGGTACCACATTATTTGTTCTCGTCTTGTTCTTGTTTTTGTTCTTGTTCTTGTTGTAAGTATGAATGCCCTCTACTTCTTGTTCTTTACTTCTTGATTATCCTTTAAGGGCCATAGTATCATGTTCCTTGGTTTTTGTCCTCAGAACTAGTATATCGATCCATGTTCTAGTCCTTGATCTTTCTCTTATTCTTGGTACTTTCTTGGTTCTTGATTCGTTCTCCAAGACACTCTCCCTAGGATTTACGGCACTAGCCATGCACTTGACAATCCTATGTCCAAGGCTTCATGTGTTCCAAGTGACACAGCCTTAACCTACGTCCAAGGCTTCATGTGCTCCAAGCGACGTAGTCTTAACCCACATCTTAGGGCTTGCTCTTTGATACGGTCTTCTAACCTATGCCCAAGGCTTCATGCGTTCCAAGCGGCATAGTCAAAAAACCTACATCCAAGGCATCTTGCATTCCAAGCGATGCAATCTAATCCTGCATTAAGGGCTTGCCCTATAATACAGTCTTAATACCTACGCTCAAGGCTTCATGTGTTCCAAGCAGCGTAGTCTAAGTCATGAGCATGCTGTACCGTGGGAGGTCTTAGGAGGTTCTTCATTCTGGGTTAAGGTAACTTACTCTCTTCTTGTTCCTCCGTGGCCCTAGACTACTCCCCATGATGGACCATAAAAGTCACGATGTCGGTGCATACATGAACATGACATCCTGCAAATCTTTTGGGTACCCATAACACGGTGCAGAACATCTCATCTAGGTGAAGGAAACTTGAGGCCAAACATGACATCCTGCAAAGGAAACATGGTGCAAGGCATCCCACCTAGAAGAGGAATTCTTAGGCCTTAGAAAGCATCGCTTGGTGGGAGGTCACAGGTCACTATGTACATGATTAGAGTATTACGTAGCATTCTTGAGTTTCTGAGTTTGGGGACCTTGGTCCCTCGTCCTTCAGTGGTACCTAGTAAAGCTTGTGTGATGTTGTTCTTGGTTCTCAATCTTGTAAGTTTTTAAGGTCCATAATTCCTTGAGGTGTAAGTTGTAACTTTCATTTGTAACCATATGAACCCATCTTAGCGTGAGTCGTTCTAGAAGGTCATAGATTCCTAGGAGTTTTTTGGAGGGTTCTAGAAGAGTCTTGATTCTTGTAGTGTTTCTTGGGTCCTGACATGGTTTAGGTTAAAACAACTTGAAATCTCAAACATATCTCCAGACACGAGATAGATCTTCCAACAAACAAGACTTTTTTCGAATAAGCCAATTCATTTGGGATCCTGCAGATCCACTCTTTTTCCTATTCAAATATCAGCCTTTTGTCTCTGTGTTTTCGCTTCGAGAATTCTTTGCAGACGAAGAGATGTCAAAGGGGCTGCTTACTTCCCAAACAGATCTTCCTACATGTCCTTAAGAATAAATCTTATTAGAAGTAACAAATCATTTGAAGCACATATAGACCTTGAATTATCATAAGTAGTCCTAGGGGCATTTTAGTCATTTTACCCCTAATTCTTGGTTTTGCTACTGAACAAGCTCCAAGAGTTTTCAAACTTCACCACATCATCAAGCATCATAAGATCTGCTTCAGAGGTCATCTAGGTCATGAACCCTAGGTAGATATCCTTAGGGGCATTATGGTCATTTTGTACCATTTCTTTGTTTACCTACTTATCCTTATCCAATGACTACCAAATTTCATATATAACCTCGACATGCTATAATATGCTAAGCATTAAAGTTTCATAGGCAGCAGAGTTCATTTAGTCAGTTATTAGAGTGTTACCTAATTCTCGAGTGATTTGATTGGTTTAGGGCCTTAACTCACGCTCCTTTGAGTTTTTCTTTCATATATCTTTAATTCATTTTTCTTTCATATATCTTTAATTCATACTTTATTTAAGGTTCATATGGAAATCCAAGTAATTCCTACAAGTATTTCTTAACAAAAAGTCCAAAGTGGCTACTTACCTCATCGTCAACGTTCGGGACCTCCGTTCTTGAGCTTCCGGTATCTGAATTACCTCAAATTTTCTTACACAAACTCCTTAATGTGTCTAGATTCTGGAACCATAAAGATTTTTATGAGAGCCAGCCTGGAAGGATTTAAAATTGAGAAAGACCGAGGGAATATTGAGTTTTGGGTCGACATGGCCGGTTCAACTGAACCGGCCACGTCATCGTCTTCTTCCTCCAGACGGGAAGAAGACGCGCATGACATATACCACCCGCGTCTGAAACTCGACCTCCATAGCTCCAATCACGCCTATTTTCCCCTATATTTCTTCATGAAACTTAAAAGATGGTGTTACAAGGAAGAGCTAGGAATTGATTTCCTACATTCTCGTGGATTGTAGCCTAAGATATTCGCTTCCAAAGTTCGTCCAAAATATGATTTGTCGCCGAAGCAAAAACAGAGGATTTGCTATTGGGTATCCGATTCTAGGGGTTTCAAGGCTCGATTTCTTCATGAAACCTCTTCCTTATTCTTTCCTCAAGCAACATGAATTGGTTTGGATGAACGAAGTTGAGTGTGTGTCCGCAATTTTGGAGAATCGTCCTCGGTCTGCAAGTTAGCCAAAACGCCAGAAAATAGATCTCTTGGGTAGCTTGTTCTACGATATTTCAGCTCTCAATTCCTTCATTAAAGTTACTCAACTTCTTCCTCTGAAGCTAAAGGAATCCTTAATTTTAAGGAAAATGGACCATAGATCAGAATTCGAAACTTACCCCCGATTTGAGCCTAAAACGGATTTTCTTTAATTGGGCACGTTCCTGAGGTTATTTCTCTTTGCGGTCTTCTATGTAAACATTCCTTGAAGGAGTAGAAACTTATTAGGATCGTCCTAGCTCGATGAATTCTTGTGTATCTTCGGATTTTAATTTTGAGTTTTCCTTGAAGCTCTTTAATGGCGGATTGGATTGGGGGACGGGTTTCTAGGCACTTTCAGCTCTCAATTCCTTCATAGAACTTGTGGATAATCTTGTCTAGAAACTATAGGAACAGGTTTGAAAGGAAATGGTGGGGAATTGCTCCCAAATTTGGAAGAAATTCAAGAGTAGGAGACCTAAAATCTAAACGCTTATTGACTACGATTGGGAGCTCGACCTTGCTCGATTCTTGTTTCAAACTATTCCCCAACTTCAAACTTTATAGGGGAAGCTTAAATCGAGATTGAGAGCTCCTGAATCATTGTGAATTGGAGGTTGGATTTTCTGGAAAACCAATCAGAAATATCATCTCCGATCAGTGAGCTACCGACCTTGGTTTTGTCTCCTAGTCGTTGGATGTGATGATCTATGAGTGTTCTAGAATTATCAAATTTGGGAGGAGATCCAACGGTTAAGAGTCGATATTCGATGAATTTTGTGCAGGTGGTCATTGTTGATAATCTGATTCTTGCCATAATGACAGTTTCGTAATTATCCATATTTTGAAGGGTAAATTAAAGTATCCTAGCTATGATACATGGTTATAGGCTTTGTAACCAAGTTATAATGTAGGTTCTTTTAAGGGCTAGTTAAATAATCTTTAATATGAATTTGTCTCGAAGAGAAAGAGATGACATAGTATCGTGTAGCTGATAAAGGCACTGAATTAATTTCCATATGATTATATTGATAGGTTAAATACATGTTATTCGTAAAGGGTAAATATATCGTATATATTTAGCGCATATTTCCTAATTTGAGTTCGAATACTTCAAACTCACTCGTCACACTGTTCTAAGGTTTAATACGATATGAGCTAGTAGGAGGACCTAATGGACCTACAGTTCATGGGATCCAACAATTCGAGATTAATCGGCTAAACTCATTAACCTTTTAACCAACATTCGTTGACTACTAGGACACTCCACTATAGCCTAGTAGTTGCACTCCCCATACTATAGATATATTTTTGTCCATTAGATATAACAATGATTAGTAAGTTGATCCTTCACCGGTTGTTCGTAACTAGAGCTGGGTCAATTTACCGTTTTTACCCCTAAAGTTACTTCTTGTTCCTAAGTCCCACTTATCCTCTAATGAACAATTGATTTGTGGTCCAACCACTAAACCAATCCCTCTTGGGCCAATGAGAGGGTCGGCACTTAAGGGAACAACCTCTCTACATTCCCTAAAAGCGGGTAGGAGTGAATTCTATCTTGCACCCTATGTCCCCTACTATTCACCAAGTCTTACCCTTGAAATGGGAGGCTTATTGAGTCGGCGAACTCGGGCCACTCTCACCCATGCAAATTTAAGGATAATTCTGAATAAACAGGAGTTCATAGTTAGCTCAGAATTAAAGTCAAGTTACCTAAGTCATCGAGTGAAAAAATAAGTCTCAACAGTAAACGACATTATAAAGTGAGAGTGATTTTCTTCATGGTCCGATCTTATGCAATACTCATTGCATAGGACACCACTCACATGTCTCCACATATACAATTTATGTGATCACATTGTTTATATCATATACAAAAGTGGGTCACATCCATAGTGTCTCCAGGATAAGGTACTCAGTCTTATCTCTGTACTATAGATCATTTTGACTATATACTTGAACTTGATCCACTCTTATGTCTCTACATATAGTTCAAGTAATCACACTATAGCCAGAGTATTCTTAGTTTATTGGATTTAGATAAATGATCGTAAAATTCACTTTATTCAATAACAATCTTTACTGAATAAACAACAACAATAACTTTATTGAAAATAGAATATGTTTTTATTTCCAAACTATGAGTTTTAGGACATAAAACCCAACAAGTGAAAGGTGGAATAGATTCATAATGGAGATGACGAGATGCATGTTTCATGAGAAGGATCTTCCAAAACGTTTTTGGGGAAAAGCAGCAAACATTGTTGTGTGCTTGGAAAATCGAATTTCATCAAAAGCTGTGGAGGTCCTAATACCATTTGAAGTTTAGTATGTTGCAAACCTTCTTTAAAGTTCCTTAGAGTATTTGGGTGTCTTTGTTTCACTTACATTCCACAGGTCAAGCGTGATAAGCTTGACAAAAAGGTAGAAGCTGCCATCTTTGTTGGGTATAGCCCTACATCCAAAGCTTACAGAGTTTTTCAACCACACACTAGTCGTGTTATTATGATACGAGATGTTCATTTTGCTGGAAATGAGTAATGGAATTGGGAAGAAATGACGAAGGTGAATAAGATTTCTAATGCACCAAACAATTTAATCTTTGGTAGCATGTTTGAAGAGTCTGAAGATGAACGACTAGAAGTGTTTGAAGATGAACGATAGGAAGAGTGTGAAGATGAACGACAAGAAGAGCCTGAAGAAGAACGATAAGATGCTTTGGTTGATGATGCACCTGTCAGGGGAGGAGGCTTTCGGTGATCGAGAAAAACAAAACCTGGGAGTTGGTTGATCGATCTATAAACAGAAAGATAATTGGAGTAAGATGGGTGTTCAGGAAAAAGCATGGAGTTCACAGCATTTAAACAAGGAGTGTTAAAAATCACGTGTTTGTTTAGATTGTTGTCAGTTAGTATCTGATTAAATCTCCTTATAGTTAGAATTTGAGTTAGTTTTGATTTGTTTACTGGTTTGCTACCAGATTTTCTGCAAATCTTTAGTCTTTTTGTATTCTCTGTATATATAGAGCCTTCTTGCTTTCATAATACAATCTTCTCATCAATCATTCAATTACTCACTCTTTTCACTAACAATATGGAACAGATTACCTTGATGATCAAGATCAAGAGTGAAGAAAATTCATTTCTAAACTCGTGATTCGAATCACTCCACAAGAGGCTTGATCAGTACCATTTGAATGACTCTCGCATGCAAGTTCTAAATAAAAGAATTTGCAAAGAAAATCTTAGCTTTCATCAAAGCTAAAAATTAGAAATTCTATTTTTGTTTTTTTTAAATTAAAAAGATGTGATGTTTCTAATAAAAGAAAAGAAGGCTTAATGTGGGATCTCATAAAACAACCATTATGCGGGCCAAGTGTCCTCACTGGCGCATCGCCTAGTGACTAGCTCTGATATCATTCGTAAAAGTCCAAGTGCACTGCTAGCAGACATTGTCCATTTTTAACGGTTAGGTATTGCCATAAGCCTCACAGTTTTAAAATGCGCATATTAAAGAGAGGTTTTCATCGCGTATTAGGATTGTTTTGTTCCTCTCACGATCAATTAGTAGATATTATCTATTTTAATCCGTTACGTATCGTCATCAGCCTCACAGTTTTAAAACGCGTCTACTATGGAGAAATTTACACACCCATATACGGAATGCTAAACTCCCCTCTCAAACCAATCCGGAGACACACCATTAGTAGTTAGGATGGCCGATTGGTCTAAGGTGCTAGACTCAAGTTTTGGTCCTTGTTAGAGGGCTTGGGTTCAAATCCCACTTCCAGCCAATCTTTTGTTACAATCCAAGACCACCATACCACCATTAGTTGATGTTTTTTACTTTGTATCGCTGTCACCCTCATGGTTTTAAACGGCATCTACTAAAGAGAGGTTTTTAGACCCTTGTAAGAAATGTTTCTTCACCTCTCCAATTGATGTGGGATCTCATAAAACAACCATTATAAGGGCCAAGCGTCCTCACTGGCGCATGCCATTATAAGGGCCAAGCGTCCTCACTGGCGCATCGCCTAGTGACTAGCTCTGATATCATTCGTAAAAGTCCAAGCGCACTGCTAGCAGACATTGTCCATTTTTTCCGGTTAGGTATTGCCATCAGCCTCACAGTTTTAAAACGCGCCTATTAGAGAGAGGTTTTCGCCGCTTATTAGGATTGTTTCATTCCTCTCTCCAACAATCAGTAGATATTATTTATTTTAATCCGTTACGTATCGTCGTCAACCTCACAGTTTTAAAACGCGTCTACTATGGAGAAATTTACACACCCATATACGGAATGCTAAACTCCCCTCTCAAACCAATCTGGGGACACATCGTTAGCAGTGAGGATGACCGAGTGGTCTAAGGCGCCAGACTTAAGTTCTTATCCTCATAAGAGGGCGAGGGTTCAAATCCCACTTTTAACATCTCAAATCATTGTGAGGCAAAAGGCGAGCCATAAAGGTTAAAATCTTCTTACCCATGGTGGATTTAACTTGACTCGCCCGTGCTTTTTAAAAGTGTCAAAACACCATTATGTTATATGTAAAGCCTATATGCTTCACTTGAAAAGGTTCACACACACTCTAACCAACTGAGCTATTCAAGCCAATCTTTTATTACAATCCAAGACCACCATTAGTTGATATTTTCTGCTTTCGTTTGTTACGTATCGCTGTCGCCCTCATGGTTTTAAACGGCATCTACTAAGGGGAGGTTTTCAGACCCTTGTAAGAAATGTTTCTTCACCTCTCTAATTGATGTGGGATCTCACAAAGCAACCATTCTTAGGGCCAAGCATCCTCACTGGCGCATTGCCTTGTGACTAGCTCTGATATCATTCGTAAAAGACCAAGTGCACTACTAGCAGACATTGTCCATTTTTTTCCATTAGGTATTGCCATCAACCTCACAGTTTTAAAATGCGCCTGTTAGAGAGAGGTTTTTGCCGCTTATTAGGATTGATTCATTCCGATCTCCAACAATTAGTAGATATTATCTATTTTAATCCGTTATATATCGTCGTCAGCCTCACAGTTTTAAAACGCATCTGCTATGGAGACATTTACACACCCATATACGGAATGCTAAACTCCCCTCTCAAACCAATCAGGGCATAAACCATTAGCAGTCAAGATGGCCGAGTGGTTTAAGGCGCTAGACTCAAGTTTTAGTCCTCATAAGAGGGCTTGGGTTCAAATCCCACTTTTGACATCTCATATTATTGGGAGGAAAAGCACGAGCCAAAGTGGAAAGTGGATAAAATCTACTACCGTTGGTTGACATTGTTCATATGGGTGAAACTTTGAAAAAGTGTCAAAACAAGATTTTTCGAATATCTATAAGTTCGATTTAGTTCTGTTACATAATTAGGTTATGCTTCATTTGACTACACCAGAAGGAGGGATTGAACCCTCCAACCTTGTGGTTAACAGCAACACTCTCTAACCAACTGAGCTATTGCAGCCAATCTTTTATTACAATCCAAGACCACCATTAGTTGATATTTTCTGCTTTCATTCATTACGTATCGCTGTCACCCTCATGGTTTTAAACCATATCTACTAAAGAGAGGTTTTCAGATCATTGTAAGAAATGTTTCTTCACCTATCCAATCGATGTGGGATCTCACAAAGCAACCATTCTGAGGGCCAAGCGTCCTCACTGGCACATCTCCTTGTGACCAGCTCTAATATCACTCGTAAAAGTCCAAGCACACTGCTGGCAGAAATTGTCCATTTTTTCCCGTTAGGTATTGCCATCAGCCTCACAGTTTTAAAACGCGCCTATTAGAGAAAGGTTTTCGCCACTTATTTGGATTATTTCGTTCCTCTCTCCAAGAATTAGTAGATATTATCTATTTGAATTCGTTATGTATCGTCGTCAGCCTCACAGTTTTAAAACGCGTCTACTATGGAGACATACACAGCCATATACCGAATGCTAAACTCCCCTCTCAAATCAATCCAGGCACATACCATTAGCAGTCAGGATGGCCGAGTGGTCTAAGGCAATCCAATCACCGTTCCCATTTTTTATTTTTCTTATCAATGCATATATCTCTTTACTTGTATGACTTAGATGTCTCGTATTTCTCGAAAAAACGATTCGATTGATGGGATTGAGATTGATATTCCAATCTTTCTTCTAATCATTGTTCATTTTGGCCCATTAGTATTTTCATCAGCCTCACAGTTTTGAAATATGCCTATTAGGAAGAGGTTTCGGCACCCGTATAAGGATTATTTCGTTCCTCTCTCCAACAGCTAGCGGATATTGTCTATTTTAGTCTGTTACGTATCGCCGCCAGCCTCACAGTTTTAAAGCGCGTCTACTAGAGAGACTCCAATCACCGTTCCCATTTTTTATTTTTCTTATCAATGAATATATCTCTTTACTTGTATGACTTAGATGTCTCGTATTTCTCGAAAAAGCGATTCGATTGATGGGATTGAGATTGATATTCCAATCTTTCTTCTAAACATTGTTCATTTTGGCCCATTAGTATTTTCATCAGCCTCACAGTTTTGAAATATGCCTATTAGGAAGAAGTTTCCGCACCCGTATAAGGATTATTTCGTTCCTCTCTCCAACAGCTAGCGGATATTGTCTACTAGAGAGACGTTTACACACCCTTATAAGGAATGTTTCATTCCCCTCTTAAACCAATGTGAGATCTCACAATAAGCAGTCAGGATGGCTGAGTGGTTTAAGTCATTAGACTCAAGTTTTGGTCCTCGTAAGAGAGTGTGGTTTCATATCCCACTTCTGACAACTCATATTATTGTGAACTAAATTTTTCAAGGACGGTGTATCTCATCTCTAGGGTGAACTAAATTTTAATTCCTCAGAATTAAGTCGCTTGCATTGTCACAATAGTGAATAGGTTGGCGCACGACGAGGTTCGATCTAAGTTTTTGAATAGTGCTACTGAGGTGTAGAGGGAATAGGAGGTGGTCGGGCTTTAGTGACATTGTTCACCCTATTAATGGACTTGTAATCTGTCTTAAATTTTCTTCATTGTTCACCCTATTAATGGACTTGTAATCTGTCTTAAATTTTCTTAGAAGTAGTGGAGGCTTACATGGTTTTTAGTGTATCTAGGTAGTTTAAATCACATCTCATATTTCTAAGTCGCTTTTTAAGGCTAATCCAATTTTTGGGAGCACAAAGGTCTACATAACTAATTATCGCTCACGATCCTAGAATGCTCGGTCTATTAAAAATATAGTGACCTAGGTCACGTGAAACAAGTCTAGTTCTCGTGCCCTACTCTAAACAAGCCTAGTTCTTTCCTATTTTTTTTCAATGACATTGGGAGACAAAATTTTGTGTTGAAGGGAGATTGCTACTTTTTAGGTTTTCTAAAAAAAATATTTTAAATGAATTTTTGAAACAATCATAAAGATTAAAAAGGGGAAGAATGTGAACTAAAAATTTCAATAGTATTTTTTATTTTTGACTATTTTCTTTTATATTCTTCCTGAGTTCTTAAGAATTTGTAAAGCATTTTTCCCTTCTATCTAATTTTGAAATTTAGCATTTAAGACACTAAAATCTCACTTAAAAAAATTAGAAAAATTAATTTTGGTTAGGGTTTTAGTCTTACAAAATGATTTTAGGTTACTTTTATCTTCTAAAATGTACTCCAAAAAATCCAAAAAAATTCTACCGGTAGAGTTAATGATTTTTCTTGATTATTATCTCATTAAATTCATCTAGATGTGCACTATACTTTTGGTGAAGGCATCAACTAAGGATAGAATCTAGCTTGATGATATGTAAAATGGAAATTGAAGGAAAATGACACCTCGAATATCCATTTGTGAAAATGGAGGTTGAATAATTAGTGAGGTTCTTTTAAGGGTTAGTTAAATAATGTTTAATATGAATTTGTCTCGAAGGGCAAGAGATCACGTAGTATCGTGTAGCAGATGAAGGCACTAGATCACTTCCCATATGATTATATTGATAGGTTAAATACATGTTATTCGTAAAGGGTAACAGTTAAACTATAATAGTTAACATTGCTAATGTATAGTATACATATTTGTATCAAAAGAGTTTATTAAGCTAGGGACGTGCCCTAGGTGCATGTTATATCCAATGCTATCAAGTTGTTATACAAATACACCTCAACATTTTTAGGGCCTTCAAGACTAACATTAAAATATGATTTCTAATGTCCCTTTCTACTAATGGGTTTTGAATATAAAAAATAGTTTTTTAGTCTAACCTAAATAAATATTATGAACTGATTACAACAAATAAGAGTATCGTTCTTGTCAAAAAAAAAATTCACATTGTTCAAACAAAAATTGAATGTGTATCAATATGTTAATATTTGGTACATAGAGTCGTTATTTGACATACAATCTATCTTCTATTTTTTTTATAGATAGAAAACATCTCATCTTATAGAGATAGAATTTATTACCTCCAAGAAGTTCGTTATCTTATCGATCAATCTCCATAATCAAGAAGTTCCTTCGAGTTATTCCCCTAAGATTCTGCAAATTGTTACTTCCATCGAGCAGTTCGACGACTTTAAGAACATGTTAGTTGAGAAGGTTTTTGTTCGTCTTAAGGTCCATGAGGAGACAATTTTTGGTTATGAAGACAAAAAGAAGAAGAAACACTTCTTACTCACATATGTGGAGTGGCTTGCACAGACGAAAAGGAATGATGTGGTTGACTCTTATTTTTCAAGTACGAGGGGATGTGGTAGTCATAACAAGAAGACAATAGCTCACAAACCCATGATAATTCCATCCCTTAGAAGAACAATAGTATGATCAAGCGTTACTCTTGTGTTAAATATTGGCACTATGCAGTAGAGTGCCGCAAGAAGAAGCTCGATGAGGAGGGAAACCTCAACACTCACTAAGATCAAGAGCCCGTACTGATGTTAGTCAAAAAGATGCCTAACCTGTTGATGCTCAACGAAGAGAAGGTTATGGTGAACCTTCTCACAAAAGGAGAAGATTGAGTGGAGACCGACATGTGGTACCTTGACAATGAAGCAAGCAACCACTTGACCGGAGATCGAACAAAGTTCAAGGAGCTTGATGAGAAGTTATTGGACATGTGAAGTTTGGCGATGGATCAATTGTACTGATCTAAGGCAAATGATTCATCTTGTTCCAGTGTAAGAATGGTGACCAATGTTTACTTACCAATGTGTACTATATCCCAAAATTGAAGAGTAACATTATTAGTCTTGGTAAGAGGACGGAAGAAGGAAGCAAAGTGGAGTTAGCTAGCTCGTCCCTCTAGATATTCGATAGAAATTGAACCTTGTTGATGAAGGTAAAACGATCGCATAACCGCTTATATAGGATACTATTGGAGACCAGCCAATCCACCTCTCTGCTGATGAAACTTGCCGACCCAGCTTGGCTATGACATGCAAGACTTAGCATGTGAACTTTCAGACACTCAAAATGATGGGAGAAAAGAAGATAGCTACGGGACTACCTAAGATCATACATCCAAACAAGGAAGACAGTTGTTCCCAACTCAAACAAGTTTCTGTATTGAGTGACACTGCAATTAGTTCATGCAGATTTGTGTGGTCCGTTCACCCCATCATCTTTGGGGGTAATAAGTATTTTCTTTTACTTGTCGACGATTATAGTTGTTGGATGTGGTGTACATGCTCAAAGAAATAGGAGAATCTATGTTCAAGAAATTCAAAAGATTTGTTGAAAATGGGTATGATAAGAAGTTGAAAACCTTTGGCACTAACTGAGATGGCGAGTTCTTATCCCAAAACTTCTCAAATTTTTGTGAGGAGGAAGATATCAAACGTCAACTCACTACTCTGTACACTCTACAACAAGATGGTGTAGTCTACCGAAGAAATCGCATCATAATGAACACTACAAGAAGCTTACTCAAGAGAATGCAAGTTCTGGCGATTTTCTGGGGTGAGGCGATACGACATGTGGTTTATCTTATAAATCGTTTACTGACAGAGGCGCTGGAAGCATGGTTCGACAAGACACCTCACTTTGAGTACCTAAGATTCTTTGGTTGTACAACATATGTTAAGACTGCAAAACCATATATAACAAGGCTTGATAACAGAAGCCAAAAGATGATGTACTTTAGCGTAGAGGATGGAACCAAGGCACACAGATTATATGATCCGCAACATTAAGAAATTCATGGAAGTAGAGATGTCGTATTCAAAGAAGAGAAGAAGTGGGATTGGTGCAACATTGGCAATAACAAGCAGACTGTTATAGAGTTCATTACTCTAGAAGAAGAGGGAGATTGTAGAAATTGAACGCAGCTCTAATGCCAATTTGTTGAAACTAACATTGCTTTGCTACCAATTTGTTAGAAATGAAATCGCCCTGATACCAATTTGATGAAGTAAGCTAAAGTTGCTCCGATACCAACCTCGAAATAAAACGCTCGCCCTGAATCTAACTCGTTTAGATAACTCTCATGAAACTTTAAGAAAGGAGGTGTCGCAAGGGGAGAGAGAGAAAAGGAGACAAACAAGTTCTCAAGAATTACACACTAACTTAGACAGTAAATATTTTTCTTTCTCTTTCCTGTTGTTATTTTCTGCACTATTACATTGAATACATAGGTCTTTTTATAGCATTTCATGAGGCCAAATTTGGCTTTAACTACCCACTATTTTTTTTTCACCCATTTACTTTTCCTTCAGTAAATTTCTCCCTATTAGCTGTCCCTCCTGAGATAATTATACCCTCATAATTAGATCATTTTCTCTCTATTTGCTTTCACTACCTGAGATAATTATACCCTCGTAATTAGATCATTTTGACTAAATTAAAAAAAAAAAACAAAAAAAAAAGCAAAAACAAAAGAAAAAAACATTTAAGTTTATTTTCCAACAAAACTTCTCCATGAACTTAAATGCTTCTTAGTCAATGACTCCTCCGGAGTCGTTTTCGTTTTCTTGATCTCAGTCGTGATTTCTTCAATTTTCTCTTCCTATCCTCGAGATAAACGCAAGGAAACATATATCCGATCTTGAGCCTAAAGCGATACCAAATGATATGGAATCAACCTAAGGAAAGTATGAAACAGATTACCTTGATCATCAAGATCAAGAGTAAAGAAAACTTGTTTCTAAACTCGTGTTTCGAATCACTCCACAAGAGGTTTGATCAAACAAGGACACTAACATGCAAATTCTAAACCCAAGAATTTGCAAAGAAAATCTTAGTTCTCAAGAAAGCTAACTAAAAGTAGAAATTCTATTCTTTTTTTTTTTATTACAAAATGTGATCTCTACTCAAACAAAGGAATATCCTTTCCAACCTTAACCTATGTGACACAACTCCCACATTAAATTGGCTTAGTAAATGAGAAATACTCATAACCTCCGTATTAAAAGGGCTAATTAATGGTGAAATATGTGGGTTACAATGTAACATTAAAAACTAGCTTAAATATGACAAAAAAATATTTAAATTATAATTAAATAGTGCAATGAATGAACCGTGCTTATTAGTGATCGTTGGACTAGTTTCATAAATTTTGCTGAGTTCATTAGATGCAACTTAAAGTGCATTTAATGTCTCTCTTTCTCGAAGCTCAACTTTGCACAACATATAAGGGAGGTCTCGAAAACATGATTTTTAAAACTTTATATTTTGAGAATATCTCGGCGACCTCTGACCTTGTGGTTAACAACTGTTACAATCCAAGTCCACCACTAGTTTATTATGTTTGCTTTCGTTCGTTAAGTAACCGCATCTAATAGGAAGAGGTTTTCAGACCCTTGTAAGAAATGTTTCTCCACCTCTCCAATCGATGTGGAATCTCATTATCCGCACCTTCTGAGGGCCAAGTATACTCACGGGTACATCACCTAGTGACTAGCTCTCATATCATTTGTAAAAGTCCAAGTGTACTACTAGTAGACATTGTCTATTTTAACTCATTAGGTATTGTCGTCAGCCTCACAGTTTTAAAACGCGACTATTAGGGAGAGGTTTCAGCACCCTTATTAGGATTGTTTCAGTCCCTCTCCCATCGCTAGTAGATATTATCTATTTTAATATGTTACGTATCGTCATTAGCCTCACCATTTTAAAAATGCGTCTACTAGGGAGACGTTTACACACCCCCGTTTCTCAATCCAATCGCTAGTAGATATTATCTATTTTAATCCGTTACGTATCGTCGTCAGCCTCACAGTTTTAAAACGCGTCTACTAGGGAGACGTTTACACACCCATATAAGAAATGCTAAATTCTCCTGTCAAACAAATGCGGGATTGCACAATAAGCAGTCAGGATGATCGAGTGGTCTAAGGTGCCAGATTCGAGTTCTGGTCCTCGTAACAGGGTGTGGGTTGTTCAAATCCCACTTCTGACAACTCTTATTATTGTGAAGCAAAAGGCGAGCCAAAGTGGATAATATTTACTTACTACCGGTCAGGGCTTGGGTCGAATGAATAATTATTTATCAAAAAAATGATAAGAACTTCGTAGATTTTAACTTTTCAAAGTTAAGAAATGGAACTTCGAACCATGGTGGATATCAATTGATCTCACTAGAGTTTTAGAAGTGTCAAAATATGATTTTTAAAACTTTAAATTTTGAGAATATCTGGAATTTCTCTTACACGCCACGTCACAAGCCTAACTTCATTGAAAATTTTTGTATGCTTCATTCCCATCACTATAGGAGGGCTTGAACCTCGGGACACGCTCTAATCAACTGAGCTATTCCAGCAAATCATATGTTACCAAGACAACCATTAGTTGATATTGTCTGCTTTCGTTCGTTAAGTATCGCTGTCACCCTCTTGGTTTTAAACCGTATCTACTAAGGAGAGGTTTTCCGACCCTTGTAAGAAATCTTTCTTCACCTCTCCAATTGATATGGGATCTCACAATTCACCCCTTCTGAGGGCCAAGCGTCCTCAATGGCGTATCATCTGGTAATCAGCTCTGATATCATTCGTAAAAGTACAGGCGCACTACTAGCAGACATTGTCCATTTTTTCCTATTAGCTATTGCCATCAGCCTCACAGTTTTAAAACGCGACTATTAGAGAGAGGTTTTTGCCGCTTATTAGGATTGTTTCGTTCCTTTGTCCAACAATTAGTAGATATTATCTATTTTAATTCGTTACGTATCATCGTCAGCCTCACAGTTTTAAAACGCTTCTACTATAGAGACATTTACACACCCATATACGAAATGCTAAACTCCCCTCTCAAACCAATCCGGGAACACACCATTAGCAATCAAGATGACCGAGTGGTCTAAGGAACTAGACTACAGACATTGTCCATTTTTTCCTATTAGGTATTGTCATCAGCCTCACAGTTTTAAAACGCGACTATTAGAGAGAGGTTTTAGACGCTTATTAGGATTGTTTTGTTCCTCTGTCCAACAATTAGTAGATATTATCTATTTTAATCCGTTACATATCGTCGTCAGCCTCACAGTTTTAAAACGCAACTCCTATAGAGACATGTACACACCCATATACGGAATGCTAAACTCCTCTCTCAAACCAATCTGGGAACACACCATTAGCAGTCAGGATGGACAATTGGTCTAAGGAACTAAACTGCAGACATTGTCCATTTTTTCTTATTAGGTATTGTCATCAGCCTCAAAGTTTTAAAACCCGACTATTAGAGAGAGGATTTTGTCGCTTATTAGGATTGTTTCGTTCCTCTGTCCAACAATTAGTAGATATTATCTATTTTAATCCGTTACGTATCATCGTCAGCCTCACAGTTCTAAAATGCATCTACTATGGAGACATTTATACACCCATATACGGAATGCCAAACTCCCCTCTCAAACCAATCTGGGAACTCACCATTAGTAGTTAGGATGGCCGAGTGGTCTAAGGAACTAGATAGCAGATATTGTCCATTCTTTCCTATTAGGTATTACCATCAGCCTCACAGTTTTAAAACGCGCCTATGAGAGAAAGGTTTGCACCACTTATTAGGATTGTTTTGTTCCTCTGTCCAACAATTAGTAGATATTATCTATTTTAATCCGTTACGTATCTTCGTCAGCCTCAAAGTTTTAAAACGCGTCTACTATGATGACATTTACACACCCATATACAGAATGCTAAAGTCCCCTCCCAAACCAATCCGAGAACACACCATCAGAAGTCAGGATGGGCGAGTGATCTAGGGAACTAGACGACAGACATTGTCAATTTTTTCCTATTAGGTATTGTCATCATCCTCACAATTTTAAAATCTAACTAGAGAGGTTTTTGCCACTTATTAGGATTGTTTCGTTCCTCTGTCCAACAATTAGTAGATATTATCTATTTTAATCCGTTACGTATGGTCATTCCTCACAGTTTTAGTCAGGATGGGCGAGTGATCTAGGGAACTAGACGACAGACATTGTCAATTTTTTCCTATTAGGTATTGTCATCATCCTCACAATTTTAAAATCCAACTAGAGAGGTTTTTGCCACTTATTAGGATTGTTTCGTTCCTCTGTCCAACAATTAGTAGATATTATCTATTTTAATCCGTTACGTATGGTCATTCCTCACAGTTTTAAAGCGCGTCTACTATGGAGACATTTACACACCCATATTCGAAATGCTAAACTCCCCTCTCAAACCAATCCGAGAACACACCATCAGAAGTCAGGATGGCCGAGTGGTCTAAGGAACTAGACTCAAGTTTTGGTCTCGTCGTCAGCCTCACAGTTTTAAAACGCATCTACTATGGAGACATTTACACACCCATATATGGAATGCTAAACTCCCCTCTCAAACTAATCCAGGAACACACACTTAGAAGTCAGGATACACCCATATATGGAATGCTAAACTCCCCTCTCAAACCAATCCGGGAACAAACCATTAGAAGTCCGGATACACCCATATACGGAATGCTAAACTCCCCTCTCAATCAAACCAATCCGGGAACACACCATTAGAAGTCAGGATGGACGAGTGGTCTAAGGAACTAGACTCAAGTTTTGGTCCGTTACGTATCGTCGTCAGCCTCACAGTTTTAAAACGCGTCTACTATGGAGACGTTTACACACCCATATACGGAATGCTAAACTCCCCTCTCAAACTAATCCGGGAACACACCATTAGAAGTTTGGATGGTCGAGGATGGCCAAAGTGAATAAAATATACTAGAGAGAAGTACAAACACCCTTATTAAAATAAAGTATGCTTTATTCGCTTCGCTAAAAGGAGGGCTTAAACCTCCTACCTTGTGGTTAACAACCACACACTCTGACCAACTGAGCTATTCCAGTCAATCATTTGCTACAATCCAAGACCACCAGTAGTTGATATTGTCTGCATTCGTTCGTTACGTATCGTTGTCACCCTCACGGTTTTGAACCGCATCTACTAAAGAGAGGTTATCTGACCCTTGTAAGAAATGTTTCTTCACCTCTCCAATCGATATGGAATCTTAAAATCCACCCCTTTTGAGGGCCAAGCGTTCTCACTAGCGCATCGCCTGGTGACTAGCTCTGATATCATTAGTAAAAGTCCAAGCGCACTGCTAGCGGACATTGTCAATTTTTTCCCATTAGGTATTGCCATCAGCCTCACGGTTTTTTCCACTTATTAAGATTGTTTCGTTCCTCTGTCCAACAATTAGTAGATATTATCTATTTTAATCCGTTACGTATCGTCGTCAGCCTCGCAATTTTAAAACGCGTCTACTATGATGACATTTACACACCCATATACGGAATGCTAAACTCCCCTCCAAAACAAATTCGAGAACACACCATTAGCAGTCAAGATGGCCGAGTGGTCTAACGCGCCAGACTCAAGTTTTGGTCCTCGTAAGAGGGCGTGGGTTTAAATCCCACTTCTAACATCTCATATTATTGTGAGGCAAAATGCGAGCCAAAGTGGATTAAATCTACTGCTACTGTTGTGTGGCCTTGGCCTTTGGGGTGGGGTGCGAGCCAAAGTGGATTAAATCTACTGCTACTGTTGTGTGGCCTTGGCCTTTGGGGTGGGGTGCGAGCCAAAGTGGATTAAATCTACTGCTACTGTTGTGTGGCCTTGGCCTTTGGGGTGGGGTGCGAGCCAAAGTGGATTAAATCTACTGCTACTGTTGTGTGGCCTTGGCCTTTGGGGTGGGGTGCGAGCCAAAGTGGATTAAATCTAAGCATCACTCTTTATCGAAACAATGGTGGACATCAGTTTTACTCACGAGTGTTTTTAAAAAACGAGGACGTGGGTTCATCTCGTGTGGATTAAATCTACTACTACTGTTGTGGGCTTTGGGGTGCGAGCCATAAATCTAAGCATCACTCTTTATCGAAACAATGGTGGACATCAGTTTACTCCCAAAACACGATTTTTGAGAATATCTGGAATTTCGAGTCAGTTCTCTTACATGTCACAAACCACAAACCAAAGTTGATTGAAAATATATGCCAGAGAGAAGCACAAACACCACAAACCAAAGTTGATTGAAAATATATGCCAGAGAGAAGCACAAACACCCATTGTAATAATGTATGCTTCATTGGGTTCGCTAGAAGGAGGAATTGAACCTCCGACCTTGTGGTTAACAGCCACACGCTCTAACCAACTGAGCTATTCCAGCCAATCATTTGTTACAATCCAAGGCCATCAATAGTTGATATTGTCTGCTTTCGTTCGTTACGTATCGCTGTCACCCTCACGGTTTTCCACCGCATCTACTAAGGAGAGGTTATCCGACCCTTGTAAGAAATGTTTCTTCACCTCTCCGATTGATATGGGATCTCACAATCCACCCCTTTTGAGGGCCAAGCGTCCTCACTGGCACATCGCCTGGTGACTAGCTCTGATATCATTCGTAAAAGTTCAAGCGTACTGCTAGCAGACATTGTCAATTTTTTTCCATTAGGTTTTGCCATTAGCTTCACAGTTTTAAAGCACGCCTATTAGAGAAAGGTTTTCGCCACTTATTAGGATTGTTTCGTTCCTCTGTCAAACAATTAGTAGATATTATCTATTTTAATCCGTTACGTATCGTCGTTAGCCTCGCAGTTTTAAAATGCGTCTACTATGATGAAATTTACACACCCATATACGGAATGCTAAACTCCCCTCCCAAACCAATCCGGGAACACACTATTATTAATCAGGATGGCCGAGTGGTCTAAGGCGCCAGACTCAAGTTCTGGTCCTCGTAAGAGGGCGTGGGTTCAAATCCCACTTTTGACATCTCATATTATTGTGAGGCAAAATGCGAGCCAAAGTGGATTAAATCTACGCTACTACTATTTGTTTGTAGGCTTTGGGTCGAAAGCATCATTCTTTATCGAATGATAAGAGAACTTCCTACCTACCATAAAACATGATTTTTTAGAATATCTCGAAGTTCGAGTTAGCTCTTGAATATCTCGAAGTTCGAGTTAGCTCTCTTACACGTCACAAACTGAAGTTGATTGAAAATATATACTAGAAAGAAGCCGATTCCTAGAAGGAGGTCTTGAACCTCCAACCTTGTGGTTAACAACCACATGCTCTAATCAAATTTGAACCACAAGGTTAGTATGCATCATTGGGTTCGCTAGAAGGGTTAACAGCCACACGCTCTAATCAACTTTGAACCTCCAACCTTGTGCCATAAAACATGATTTTTGAGAATATATCGAAGTTTGAGTTAGCTCTCTTACACGTCACAAACCGAAGTTGATTGAAAATATATACTAGAAAGAAGCACAAACACCCATTATAATAAAATATGCATCATTGGGTTCGCTAGAAGGGTTAACAGCCACACACTCTAATCAACTTTGAACCTCCAACCTTGTGGTTAACAGCCACACGCTCTAATCAACTAAGCTATTCCAACCAATCATTTGTTATAATCCAAGGCCACCAGTAGTTGATATTGTCTGCTTTCGTTCGTTATGTATCACTGTCACCCTCACGGTTTTAAACCACATCTACTAAGAAGAGGTTATCTCACCCTTGTAAGAAATGTTTCTTCACCTCTCCAATCAATATGGGATCTCATAATCCACCCCTTTTGCCGCATCTACTAAGAAGAGGTTATCCGACCCATGTAAGAAATGTTTCTTCACCTCTCCAATGAATATGGGATCTCACAATCCACCCCTTTTGAGGGCCAAGCAACCTCATTGGCGCATCGCCTGGTGACTAGCTCTGATATAATTCGTAAAAGTCCAAGCGCACTGCTAGCAGACATTGTCAATTTTTTCCCATTACGTATTGCCATCAGCATCATAGTTTTAAAACGCGCCTATTAGAGAAAGGTTTTTTCCGCTTATTAGGATTGTTTCGTTTCTCTATCCAAGAATTAGAAGATATTATCTATTTTAATCCGTTACGTATCGTCGTCAGCCTCACAGTTTTAAAACGCGTCTACTATGATGACATTTACATACCCATATATGGAATGCTAAACTCCCCTCCTAAACCAATCCGGGAACACACCATTAACAGTCAGGATGGTCGAGTGGTCTAAGGCGCCAGACTCAAGTTCTGGTCCTCGTAAGAGGGCGTGGGTTCAAATCCCACTTCTGACATCTCATATTATTGTGAGGCAAAATGCGACCCTTGAAATTGGTTAAAAGAGGAAGAGGACTTCTAAATGAGTTATCTTGAAGGTAGTAAAATTACTAAATGACCCTAACACTTAAGACTAGTTAGATGAAGGTAGTAAAATTACTAAATGACCCTAACACTTAAGACTAGTTAGATGAAGGTAGTAAAATTACTAAATGACCCTAACACTTAAGACTAGTTAGATTATAGAGCCTCACACTTAAGACTAACACTTAAGACTAGGCCACTGATGGTGTTAATATAACACATGCGGAAGCAACAATTTGGATCTTAGGCACTTTTAGAACATCAATTATAGTAAATAACTACTTTTGTAATAGTTTCGAACCACCACTAGTGTCTTCTCCACTATTTAAATCTAAGATCCTCTCTTTTTGTTTAATTCGTAAATAAAACAAAAATGCGGTTAAATATATCGTATATATGTAGTGCATATTCCCTAATTTGAATTCGAACACTTCGAACTCACTCATCACACTGTTCTATGGTTTAGTCCTATATAAGCTAGTAGAGGGACCTAATGGACCTATAGATCATGGGCTCCAACGATCCAAGATTAACTGGTTAAACTCATTAACCTTGTTAACCAACATTCGTTAACTACTAGGACACTCCACTATAGCCTAGTAGTTGCACTCCCCTCACTATAGATATATTTCTGTCCATTTGATATAACCATGATTAGTAAGTCGATCCTTTAGAGGTTGTTCGTAACTAGAGCTGGGTCAATTTACCATTTTACCCCTAAAGTTACTTCTTGTTCCTTATGTCTCACTGATCCTCTAATGAACAATTGGTTTGTAGTCCAACCAGTAAACCGAATCCCTCTCAGGCTAATGAGAGGGTGGGGCCCCTTGTTCAAGACTTGGAGTCAGTGCTTAAGGGAACTACCTCTCTTCTATCCCTAAAAGTGGGTAGGAGTGATTTCCATCTTGCACCTCACGTCCCCAGCCATTCACCCAGTCTTACCCCTGAAATGGGAGGCCTATTGAGTCGGTGAACTAGAGCCACTCTCACCATGCAAATCTAAGGATAATTCCGAATAAACAGGAGTTCATGGTTAGCTCAGGATTAAAACCGAGTTACCTAGGTTATCGAATGAAAAGAAAATCAATCTCAATAGTAAACGACATTATAAAGTGAGAGTGGTTTTCTTCATGGTCCGATCTTATGCAATACTCATTGCATAGGACACCCCCACTCACATGTCTCCACATGTACAATTTAGTGATCACATTGTTTATATCATATACAAAAGTGGGTCGCATCCATAGTCTCCCCAAAATAAGGTACTCAGCCTTATCCTAATACTATAGATCATTTTGACTATATATACTTGAACTTGATCCACTCTTATGTCTCTACATATAGTTCAAGTAATCATACTATAGCCAGAGTGTTCTGAGTTTATTGGATTTACATTAATGATCGTAAGGTTCACTTTATTCAATAACAATCTTTACTGAATAAACAACAATAATAACTTTATTGAAAATAGAATATGTTTTTGTTTACAAACTATGAGTTTTAGGACATAAAACCCAACCGCCACTATCTTTGGCACTTAAGACTAGGCCACATTAATCTCAATAAGATTGAGAGACTGGTTAAAAGAGGACTTCTAAATGAGTTTGAAGACAATCTTGTCTTTAGGGTAAAATAACTAAACGACCATTTTCCCAAAAAAGTTATAGAGCCTGACACTTAAGACTAGGCCACATTAATCTCAATAGGATTGATAGAGTGGTTAAAAGTGGACTTCTAAATGAGTTAGAAGACAATCTTGTTTTGAGGATAAAATGACTAAACGACCGTTTTCCGAAAAAGGTTATAGAGCAAAGAAACCTTAGAACTCGTGCATACAGATCTCTGTGGTCCAATGAATGTCAAAGCACAAGGAGGGTATGAATATTATATCAGTTTTATTGATGATTACTCAAGGTATGACTATCTTTACCTAATGCATCACAAGTCCAAAGCTCTTGAAAAGTTTAAAGAGTATAAGACTGAAGTTGAGAATCTATTAAGTAAAATTATTAAAACACTCCGATCAGATCGAGGTGTAGAGTATATGGACTTTAGATTTCAGGACTATATGATAAAACATGGAATAACGTCTAAACTCTCAGCCCCTGGTATGCCTAAACAGAATGGTGTATCAGAAAGGAGAAATAGAACTCTATTAGACATGGTTCAGTCTATGACGAGTTTCCATTAAATACCTGATCCGTTTTTGGGATATGTAGTGGAGACTGCTACATACATTTTGAACATGGTTCCTTCTAAGAGTGTTTCAAAAACACCTTATGAGTTATGAAAGAGCGTAAAGGTAATTTACGACACTTCAGGATTTGGAGATGCCCAGCACATGTGTTGTTGCAAAACCTCAAGAAATTAGAACATCGTTCAAAATAATGTCTATTCGTAGGATACCCCAAAGAGACGAAAGGTGGTTTGTTTTATGGCTCTGAAGAAAATAGAGATCAACAAACACTACATTCTTAGAGGAAGTCCACGTAAGAAATCATCAACCTCGCAGCAAACTAGTATTAAGTGAGATTTCTAAAGAAGCTACTGATAAAAAAATAAGAGTTGTTGATTAGGCTGGTCCTTCAACTAGAGTTGTTGATGGAGCTGGCACTTCTGGTCAATCACATCCTTCTCAAGAGTTGAGAATGCCTCGACGTAGTGGGAGGGTTATAACTCAACCTGATCGTTACTTGGGTTTGACAGAAACACAAGTCATCATACTTGATGATGGCATTGAGGATCCATTGACCTATAAACAGGCAATGAATGATGAAGATAGAGATAAGTGGATCAAAGCCATGAATCTTGAAATGGAGTCGATGTACTTCAATTCAGTCTGGAACTTGTAGATCAACCAGATGGGGTAAAACCTATTGGTGGAAAATGGATCTATAAGAGGAAACGAGACCAAACTGGTAAGGTAGAGACCTTTAAAGCTCAACTTGTAGGAAAGGGTTATACCCAAAGAGAGGGGGTGGACTATGAAGAAACCTTCTCTCCTGTTGCTATGCTTAAATCGATTAGAATACTCTTGTCCATTGCCACATTTTATGATTATGAAATTTGGCAAATGGATGTTAAGACAAACTTTCTAAACGACAATCTTGAAGAGAGTATCTATATGGCTTAACCAGAGGGGTTCATTGAATAGGATCACGAGCAAAGGGTTTGCAAACTTAATAGTTCCATTTATGAGTTGAAGCAAGCATCTCGATCCTGGAATATAAAGTTTGATACTGCGATCAAATCTTATGGCTTTAAACAGAATGTTGACGAACCTTGTGTTCATAAAAAGATAGCCAACTCTGCAGTAGCTTTCATGGTGTTGTACGTTGACGATATCCTACTCATTGGGAATGATGTGGGATTTCTGACTGACATTAAGCATTGGCTAGCGATACAATTCCAAATGAAAGATTTAGGAGCGGCTCAGTTTGTTCTTGGAATCCAAATTGTTGGGAATCGCAAGAACAAAACACTAGCATTGTCTCAGGCATCATACATCAACAAAATGTTGATTCGATATAAGATGCAGGACTCCAAGAAAGGATTATTACCTTTCAGGCACGGAGTTCATTTGTCGAAGGAATAAAGTCCTAAGACACCTCAATAAGTTGAGGATATGAGACACATTCCCTATGCATCAGCAGTCGGTAGTCTGATGTATGTCATTCTATGTACCCGACCCGACATATGCTATGCTGTGGGAATTGTCAGCAGATATCAATCCAATTCGGGGCGTGCTCATTGGACTGCCGTTAAGAATATCCTCAAGTATCTTAGAAGAACAAGGGACTATATGCTAATGTACGGTGCTAAGGATCTGATCCTTATAGGGTACACTGACTTCACTCTGAATGGATGAGCAATAATATGGAGAAGTATAAAGCAAGGTTGCATTGTTGATTCCACCATGGAGGCTGAGTATGTTGATGCTTGTGAAGCAGCGAAAGAATCTGTATAGCTTAGGAAGTTCTTAAATGATTTAGAAGTTGTTCCAAACATGCATCTGCCTATCACTCTTTATTGTGATAATAGTGGAGTAGTTGCGAATTCTAAAGAACCAAGAAGCCATTGAGGAAAACATATTGAGCATAAATATCATCTCATAAGGGAGATAGTGCAATGAGGAGATGTGATCGTCACAAAGATAGCTTTAAAGCACAACATTGCTGATCCATTTACAAAGCCCCTCATAACTAAAGTGTTTGAAGGGCACCTAGTGAGTCTAGGACTACGAGTTATGTAATCTAGGGCAAGTGGGAGAAAATGCATGGGTACGTGATGCCCTAGTTTATTGTCTTTATGTCTTTCTCTCTACTCAACATTATAAAACTCCACTAGAGTTTTAGTCCAAGTGGGAGTTTGTTGGGTTTTATGTCCTCAAACTCATAGTTGGAAATAAAAACATATTCTATTTTCAATAAAGTTATTATGGATGTTTAATCACGAAAGATTGTTATTGAATAAAGTGAATTTTACGATCATTAATCTAAATCCAATAAACTAAGAATACTCTGGCTATAATATGATTACTTGAACTATATGTAGAGACATAAGAGTGGATCAAGTTCAAGTATATAGTCAAAATGATCTATAGTATAGGGATAAGGCTGAGTACCTTATCCCGGGGACACTATGGATGCGGCCCACTATGATATAAACAATGTGATCACTAAATTGTACATGTGGAGACATGTGAGTGGGGGCGTCCTATGCAATGAGTATTGCATAAGATCGGACCATCAAGAAAATCACTCTCACTTTA
The DNA here is from genome assembly GCA_018691285.1 of Cucurbita argyrosperma subsp. sororia. Taxonomy (NCBI): domain Eukaryota; kingdom Viridiplantae; phylum Streptophyta; class Magnoliopsida; order Cucurbitales; family Cucurbitaceae; genus Cucurbita; species Cucurbita argyrosperma. The sequence goes on along the minus strand of CM031900.1, from coordinate 6,306,649 downwards.
TAATACCGTTTACTTTTGAGACTGATTTTTTCACTCGATGACCTAGGTAACTCGACCTTAATTCTGAGCTAACTATGAACTCTTGTTTATTCAAAATTATCCTTAGATTTGCATGGGTGAGAGTGGCCAAAGTTCGCTGACTCAATGAGCCTCCCAGGGTAAGACTGGGTGAATAGCTCCGGATATAGGGTGCAAGATAGAATTCACTCCTACTCGATTTTAGGGATAGTAGAGAGGTTGTTCCCTTAAGTACTGACTCCATGTCTTGAAGAAAGGGCCCCACCCTCTCATTGGCCTGAGAGGGATTCGGTTTGGTGGTTGGACCGCAAATCAATTGTTCATTACAAGATCAATGGAACTTAAGGTACAAGAAGCAACTTTAGGGGTAAAACGGTAAATTGCCCCAGCTCTAGTTACGAACAACTTGTGAAGGATCGACTTACTAATCAAGGTTATATCAAATGGACAGAAATATATCTATTGTGAGGGGACTGCAACTACTAGGCTATAGTGGAGTGTCCTAGTAGTTAACGAATGTTGGTTAATGAGTTTAACCGGTTAATCTTGGATCGTTGGAGCCCATGATCTATAGGTCCATTAGGTCCCTCTACTAGCTCATATCGGACTAAACCATAGAATAGTTTGACGAGTGAGTTCGAAGTGTTCGAATTCAAATTAGAGAATATGCACTACATATATACGATATAATTAACCGCATTTTTGTTTTATTTACATATTAAACAAAAGAGAGAATAGGAGATATTTAAATAAGATTTAAATATTTTATGTTGGAATTGATTGGGATTTGCATTTGAATTAATATTAAATTATTAATTAAACTTAATTTGAAATTAATTATTCAAATTAATTGTTAAATTAAAATTAAGAAAGACTAAATGTTGACTTCACTTAATGGAAAAATCCATGTTTGAGTTACTGGAATTTTGAGATGTCAAAATTTGGTTTAACCAAACTTACATACTTGACAAATAAACTCCACAAATTTGAGTGGAATTTTAAGTGTCAAAATTTGGTGACCTCAAATTATGACTTTATAAATAGAATGATCAAAGTACATCTAACTTCTCCCTTGTAAAAACAGAGAAAAACTCTAAAAAAAACTCTCTCTTCATTTATAGTAAATCTCTCTTAAGTTTAGTCACTCACCCGATTCTACAATCCCATTCTAACGCCGGAGATGTAAAAACTTGAGAAAAACTCTAAAAAAACTCTCTCTTCATATATAGTAAATCCCTCCTAAGTTTAGTCACTCACCAGATTCTACAATCCCATTCTAAGGCCAGAGAATAGAATAGTGTTGAAGACACTAGTGGTGGTTCGAAACCGGTTAATGAGAAAAAAGAAATTTGAACTACAAAAGGTTAGTACTCAAACACCTTGAGTTTTAATACTTATAAACATGTTAGTTATTTACTATAATTGATGTTCTAAAAGTGCCTAAGATCTAAATTGCTTCCGCATGTTTTATATTAACACCATCACGCACATCGGATACTGAAGTAGGAATTTTTCGCTCTTGGATAACTTTTATCTTATTGCTGTCCATACCGATCTGTCCACAAATGATGACATGTCCAAGGAAGTTGATACATGTTTGTGCGAAGGCACATTTTTCTTTCTTAACGTACAATTGACTTTGCCCGTAGCCTCCAGGTTTGCACTGTATATAACTATGTCGTCGAGGTATACTACGACGAACTGATGCAAGTATTCATGGAAAACTTGGTTCATTAACGTACAAAACGTAGCAAGGGCATTTGTCAAACTACCAGGAATTCAAAGGCCCCATATCTTGTTGCACACGTTGTCTTGGGCTCGTTCCCTTCCGTGATACGTACCCGTACCCTGATCGTAAGTCCAACTTCGTGAAGTATTTAGCCCCGTGAAGCTGGTCAAACAAATCGAATATTATCGGCAATAGGTATTTGTTGCGTACCGTCACCTTGTTTAAGGCTCTATAATCTATGCACAGACGCAATGTCCCATCCTTCTTTTTCTGAAATAGTACGGGGGCTCCGTAAGGTGCCTTTTTCGGGCGGATGAATCCTGCCGTGAACAACTCATCTAGTTGTTTCCTCAATTCGGCTAACTCAGGGGGAGCCATCCGGTATGCATTCTTCGCTTGGGGTTTAACCCCCGGGGAGGAGTTTAATTTCGTGATCAATGCCTCGACGGGGTGGTAGTGCTTGTAGTAAGCTCTCTGGCATTATGTCAGCATAACTGTCTAGTACATCCTTGATTTCGCTTGGAACAGTTTCCTCAGTGGTCATTTCTTCCATAAGGGGTATAGCCATAAATGTAGGTTCCTCTCGTTCGAGTCCTCTTTTCAATTGAATGGCCGAGATCATTCTAAGATTACCTGGTTGCTTGGTGCTTGCAGGTATCACTATGGGGTTGTGGTCAGTGATCACCAAGCATTTCGCTAGTGGCATTGGGATAACTTTGTGTTCTAGCAGGAAGTCCATCCCAAGTACCACGTCGAAGTCATCCATGAGAACCATGACAAGATCCATTTCTCCTGTCAAGTCCTTAATTTGAAGGGGACTCTTTTAGAAACTCCCACAATAGGCAAGGCCTTGGAGTTGACAGCTTTCATTTTTTCAGGGTCCTTTTCTATGGTGAGTCCCAATCTTCGCACTTTTTGGTCGGCTATGAAGTTGTGGGTTGCGCCTGAGTCTATCAAGGTGCTCTTGCTTGGTCGGGAGTTTATTGTTGCATCTATGAACATGAGCCCTTTCTCTATTATCTCCTTTGGGTCGACCCTCCGTTGGAGGCCTGATAAGAATTTAAGCGCACCCATTAGGGGGTTGTCCTAATCTTCCCTCCTGTCTAGTGTAGTCTCGACTCCTGTGTCATTGCTCTCTTGAATGAACACTTGGAGTGCACTAAGAGAGGCCCGATGAGGACAGTAGGACAGTCTGTGAGGGCCTTTACACAACAGGCATTGTAAAGGTGTCGTCGGGTAGTTCTTTTGAGGGTAAGGTCCTCAAGACGTCCCTGCTTGGTTATTCTGAGGAGGTCTATCTGTCCACTCTCTTAGTCTGCCGTTATTTCCATTTAGTCTATTGGGGCCTTCATTTCGATGATCTAATGGTCTATATGTTTTGCCCCTAGTGTTTGGGGCCTGTGTCGTTTTTCTTTGGAAACTTGCTTCGTTCCCAAAGTCTAGGAGTCTCTCGACGCTGGCAATTGCAGTAGCTAGATCTTGAACCTTTTTCTCATGTATTTTTGTTTTGGCCAACGGTTGTAACCCATTTATAAAGAAAAATACCTTGTCTTTCTCTGATGTGCCCCTGATATCTAGCATCAGGGTCGATAACTGTCTGACATAGTCCCTTATGCTTCTAGTTTGTTTCAGGGTTATTAGTTTTTCCATTGCTATATGTTCTATGTTTTCGGGGAAGAATTGGTCCCTCAACTCTCTCTTGAGGTCTTCCCACGAGTCAATGGTGCACAATCCATTCTCGATGTCTTGCACCTTTGTACGCCACCAAAGTTTTGCATCGTCTATGAGATGCATTGAGGCTACTGTCACTTTTATGTCGTCGGTACAAGTCGTTGTGGCTTTGAAGTACTGCTTGACATCAAAGATGAAGTTCTTCAACTCTTTGGCGTCCCGGTTCCCTTTGAAGGGTCTGAGGTCTGGGAGCTTCAGTTTGTTGGATCCTGTATGAGCTTGCCCAGCTGTGACGTTCTCCACGGCTTTCATGGTCACTCCAATTCAAGTGTTCATATCGGCCATCTTTTCTTGGATGACATCGATCGTTGTTCTGAATTCGTCAGCTAATCCATTAAACAAACTCATCATGGTATTTTATAGCACGTCGAACTCTTCGCCACGTCCCTCCTTGTGCGCAATAGAGCTATTAGGGCTACCAGAAGGTCTTGAGCTGCTCGTAGGAGCAACTTTTTCTTCAAGCGAGGCCACTCGAAACATTAGTTCTACGATTGGCAACTCATCCAAGTGATTGCCCATTGCGTCGATTTGTACGACTTTTCCATTCAATTCTGTCACCCGTTCTTCCAAGAAGCGGATGGTGTTAGGGACTTCTTTGAGGAACAACATTTCCTCCTTTATTAAAGTAAGTCGGTTGACTTGTGATTTGGGTATCGACTTTGTCGTCGTCATAGTTTCGGCCTTTGCTATGTCACGGAGCTAACAAAGCTCTGATACCACTTATCACAATTGCACTCTTGATGGCAGCAGACTTGCGATTGTGCGGCACTCACTTTCAAATGACAAGTGAGCTAAGCCAATTTGTTCTTACATCGCCTACGGCCAAGCGACGTATGCTCGAGCCTCTGGCTTCGATTTAAGAAGAAGGTTTTAGAAAACGAGGGCAGAGAGAGAGTTTAAAGAGATGTTATGTAAGCAAGCAAGAGAGTAACAACAACGGCTCAAAGTATATAACCTTGGGTGGGAGAATGGGAGAGAGAGATGGCTCAAATTATATAACCTTGGGTGGGAGAGTGGGAGAGAGAGATGGCTCAAAGTATATAACCTCGGGTGGGAGAGTGGGAGAGACCTTGGGTGGGAGAGAGAGATGGCTCAAAGTATATAACCTTCGGTGGGAGAGTGGGAGAGAGAGATGGCTCAAAGTATATAACCTTGAGTAGGAGAGTGGGAGAGAGAGATGGCTCAAAGTATATAACGGTGGGAGAGTGGGAGAGAGAGATGGCTCAAAGTATATAAACTTGGGTGGGAGAGTGGGAGAGAGAGATGACTCAAAGTATATAACCTTGATGGGAGAGTGGGAGAGAGATGGCTCAAATATATAACCTGATGGCTCAAATATATAACCATGGTGGCAGAGTGGGAGAGAGATTACTCAAAGTATGGAGAGATGGCTCAAAGTATATAACCTTGAGTGTGAGAGTGTGAGAGAGATGGCTCAGAGAGTGGGAGAGAGAGAAGTGTGAGAGATGGCTCAGAGAGTGGGAGAGAGAGAAGTGTGAGAGAGATGGCTCAGAGAGTGGGAGAGAGAGAAGTGTGAGAGATGGCTCAGAGAGTGGGAGAGAGAGAAGTGTGAGAGAGATGGCTCAGAGAGTGGGAGAGAGATGTCTCAGAGATGGGAGATGGCTCAGAGATGGGAGAGAGAAGTGGGAAAGAGATGGCTCAAACCTTGGGTGGGAGAGTGGGAGAGAGATGGCTCAGAGAGTGGGAGAGAGAGATGGCTCAGAGAATGGGAGAAAGAGATGGCTCAGAGTATATGGAGAGAGATTTTAAAGAGACGTTATAAGCAAGCAAGAGAGGGAGAGACAAGCAAGAGAGATTTTAAAGAGACGTGATAAGCAAGAAAGATTTTAAAGAGACGTTATAAGCAAGCAAAAGAGGGAGAGAGAGATTTTAAAGAGACGTTATAAGCAAGCAAGAGAGGGAGAGAGAAATTTTAAAGAGACGTTATAAGCAAGCAAGAGAGATTGTAAAGAGACGTTATAAGCAAGCAAGAGAGATTGTAAAGAGACAGAGACAAGAGAGATTGTTAAGGAGACGTTATAAGCAAGCAAGAGAGATTGTAAAGAGACAGAGACAAGAGAGATGGTTAAGGAGACGTTATAAGCAAGCAAGAGAGATTGTAAAGAGACAGAGACAAGAGAGAGATTGTTAAGGAGACGTTATAAGCAAGCAAGAGAGATTGTAAAGAGACAGAGACAAGAGAGATTGTTAAGGAGACGTTATAAGCAAGCAAGAGAGTCAACAACAACGGTTCAAAATAAGCAAGCAAGAGAGTCAACAACAACGGTTCAAAATATATAAACTTGGGTGTGGGTTCAAATACCACTTCTAACATTTCAGTTGACTCACTAGTGTTAAAACATTATTTTTGAGAATATCTTTAAGTTTGAATTGCTAGAAAGAGGGCTTGAACCCTTTAAGCTTGTGGTGAACAACCACACGCTCTAACCAACTGAGCTATTCCAACCAATCATTTGTTACAATCCAAGACCAACATTAGTTGATATTGTCTGCTTTCTTTTGTTACGTATCGTTGTCACCCTCATGGTATTAAACCACATCTACTAAGGAGAGGTTTTCAGACCTTGTAAGAAATGTTTCTTCACCTCTCCAATTGATGTGGGATCTCACAATCCACCTCTTCTGAGGGCCAAGCATCCTCACTAGCGCATTGCCTGGTGACTAGCTGTGATATCATTCGTAAAAGTCCAAGCGCACTGCTAGCAGACATTGTCCATTTTTTTCAATTAGGTATTGCCATCAGCCTCACAGTTTTAAAACGTGCCTATTAGAGAGAAGTTTTTGCCACTTATTAGGATTGTTTCGCTCCTCTCTCCAATAATTAGTAGATATTATCTATTTTAATCCATTACGTATCATCGTCAGCCTCTCAGTTTTAAAACGCGTCTACTATGGAGACATTTACACACCCATATACAGAATGCTAAACTCCCCTCTCAAACAAATCCGGGAACACACCATTAGCAATCACGATGGCCGAGTGGTCTAAGGCGCCAGACTCGAGTTCTGGGCCTCGTAAGAGGGCGTGGGGTTCAATCGCTAGTGTCAAAACATGATTTTCAAAATTTCGAGTTAGTTCTCTTACATGCCACGTCAAAAACCGAAGTTGATTGGAAATATATACTAGAGAGAAGCACCAACACCCATTATTATAATAAAAGGGGTGCTTCATTCCCTTTTCCTAGAAGGAGGGCTAGAACCTCCAACCTTGTGGTTAGGTTAACAGCCACACGCTCTAACCAACTAAGCTATTCCAACCAACCATTTGTTGTAATCCAAGACCACCATTAGTTGATATTGTCTCCTTTAGTTCGTTATGTCTCACTGTCTCCCTCACGGTTTTAAACCGCATCTACTATGGAAAGGTTTTCAGACCCTCCCTTGTAAGAAATGTTTCTTCACCTCTCCAATCGATGTGGAAATCTTCATTAGCCTCACAGTTTTAAAATGTGCCTATTAGGAAGAGGTTTTTGCACCCTTATAAGGAATCTCCATCAGCCTCACAGCTAGTGGATATTGTCTATTTTAGTCCATTACATATCGCCGACACCCTCACAATTTTAAAACGCGTCTACTAGAGAGACATTTACACACCCTTATAAGGAATGCTTCATTCCCCTCTCAAACCAATGTAAGATCTCATAATAAGCAGTCAAGATGGTTGAGTGGTCTAAGGCGCTAGACTTAACTTTTGGTCCTTGTAAGAGGGTGTGGTTTCATATCCCACTTCTGACAACTCATATTATTGTGAACTAATTTTTGCAATTAGTCAGCTTGCATTGTCACAATAGTGAATAGGTTGGCACACTACTAGGTTCGTTCTAAGTTGTTGAATAGTGCTACTGTGTTGTAGAGGGAATAGGAGGTGGTCGGGCTTTAGTGACATTGTTCACCCTGTCATTGGACTTGTAAGCTGTCTTAAATTTTCTTAGGCGTAGTGGAGATTTACATGGTTCTTAGGGTATCTAAGCAATTTAAATCACATCTCATATTTTTACGTTGCTCAAAACTAGTTTTTTAAGGCTAATCCAATTTCTCGGAGCACAAAGGTCTACGTAACTAATTGTTGCTCACGATTCTAGGATGCTCGGTCTACTAAAAATATAGTGACCTAGGTCACGTGAAACAAGCCTAGCTCTTATGTCCTATTCTAAACAATCCTAGCTATTTCCTATTTTTCAATGACATTGGTCGACAAAGTTTTGTGTTGAGGAGAGATTGCTACTTTTTGGGTTTTCTAGAAAAATTATTTAAAATGGATTTTTGAAACAATCATAAAGATTAAAAAGGGAAAGAATGTGAATTCAAATTTTTAATAGTATTTTTTATTTTTGACTATTTGCTTTGCATTTTTTTTCGTTCTATCTCATTCTGGAATTCAGCTTCCAAGATTCTCAATAAAATATCACTAAAAAAAATTAGAAAAATTAATTAGGATTAGGTTTTTGTCTTACAAAAATGATTTTAAGTTATTTTTATATTCTAAAATGTGCAAAATAGAGTCAAGATTATTATCTCATTAAATTCCATCTAGATGAACACTATACTTTTGATGAAGGCATCAACTAAAGATAGAATCGAGCTTTATGATATGGAAAATTAAAATCGAAGGAAAATGACACCTCCAACATCCATTTGTGAAAATGGAGGTTGAATAACCAATGTTGTTTGATTGAATTGAATTGGATCCGGTGGACTATTTTTATCTATTTTGATTCACTTTGACATCTTTGTTTTACCATTCTTTTTTTTTAATTAAATGCAACTACTATAATTTTTTATTTTAGAAATTAATTGGAAGATTTTGAAAAATTTAAAAGAGGAAAATAGCTTGAATCAAATTTAGATTGTGGTAACTATTTGGATTTCTCCATTTAAATATTGCTTATAGATTAAACATGTTTATGAATTGTTATTTAATTTATATATGTTATGGTTGAATTGACGAATTTGATGTGTTAAAAGCATGTTAAATTACAAAGGGTTTGCATAAAGTTAATTGAAGTTTATGTTTGAGTTATATTTATAAATTAGACTTGAAAATTTATTTATTTAAGCATGGCAGTAATTATTAGCATATAGAACTATCCTAAATTAGGAGGGTTCATGTGGTTGAATGATACTTGATATAGAGTTGAACTAATTGATATTGATTTGATAAAGTACCTTAGTGCTTATTAGTAAGTGAAATACATTGAACGATAGCATGAGATCCCACATCGTTAGAGAGGGGAATAAAGCTGTAAGGACCGGACTGACTCGATGACTCTAAAAGATGGGTAAATTTTTCGTCGAAATAAAACAAATGAATTTAAAACATTATATTTACATTATATCAAAATAAAGTTTATATTATAAGTATTTAAAACACAACATACTACTTAAAACACAAAATAAGGAACGAACACAAAACATTTTAAGACAAAAGGGTTGAGGACGACGGGTGAGATTAGTCTATGGCACCTACTCCCGACCTCGACTAGCTCCTTATTACCTGAAAAAAAAAAAGGAGAATAAGGAATGAGTACAAAGGCTTAGTAAGTAGCCTACTTGTAGTAGGCTCTTAATCGTGTCCTTGATATGCTAGGGTACCACATTCTTTGTTCTTGTCTTGTTCTTTCTTGTTCTTGTGTAAGTACTTAGGCCCTCTACTTTTTGTTCTTTACTTGGGATTCTTATCATGATCTATCCAAGGACCTTGGTCCCTGGATTTTTAAACCTTAGTTATTCTTTAAGGGCCTTAGTACCATAGTTCTTAGTTTTTGTCCTTAGAACTAGGATCTTGATCCATATTCTAGTCCTTGATCTTTCTCAAGTGACATAGTCTTAACCCGCATTTTAGGGCTTGCGATTTGATACAGTCTTCTAACCTATGCCCAAGGCTTCATGCGTTTCAAGCGGCATAGTCTGAAAACCTACATTCAAGGTATCTTAAGTTCCAAGCGATGTAGTCTAATCTTACATCAAGGGCTTGCCCTATAATACAGTCTGAATACCTACACTCGAGGCTTCATGCGTTCCAAGCAACGTGGTCTAAGTCATGAGCATGTTGTACCATGGGTGGTCTTAGGAGGTTCTTGATTCTTGGTTAAGGTAATTTACTCTCTTCTTGTTCCTCCGTGGCCCTAGACTACTCCCCATGATAGACCATAAAGGTCACGTGGTCGGTGCATACATGAACATGGCATCCTGCAAATCTTTTGGGTACCCATAACATGGTACAAGACATTTCATCTAGGTGAAGGAAACTTGAGGCCAAACATGACATCCTGCAAAGGAAACATGGTGCAGGGCATCCCACCTATTTTTGTACTTATGTGCACTGCATTTGGAGCACATATGGACTTTAAATTATCATAAGTAGTCCTAGGGGCATTTTGGTTATTTTACTCCTAATTCTTGGTTTTGCTACTTACCGAGTTCCAATGGTTTTCAAAATTTACCACATCATCAAGCATCATAAAATAAGATCTACTTCAAAGTTTCATAGTATTTGGAGGTCATCTAGGTCATGAACGGTAGGTAGATATCCTTATGGGCATTATGGTTATTTTGCATCGTTTTTTAGTTTACCTACTTATCCTTATCCAATGACTACCAAATTTCATATACAATCTTAATATGCTATAATATGCTAAGGATTAAAGTTTCATAGGTAGTGGAATTCATTTAGTGAGTTATTTTAGTGTTACCTAATTCTCAAGCAATTTGATCGGTTTAGGGCCTTAACTCACGGTTCTTTGAGTTTTTCTTTCATATATCCATAATTCATACTTGGCTTAGGGTTTCTATGGAAATCCAAGTAATTCCTACAAGTATTTCTTAACAAAAAGTCCAAGGTAGCTACTTACCTCATCGTCGACGTTTGGGACCTCCGTTCTTGAGCTTCTGGTATCCGAATTACCTTAAATTTCCTTACATAGACTCCTTATTGTGTCTAGTTTCTAGAACCATAAATATTTTTATAAGAACAAGTCTAGAAGAGAGTTAAAAATGAGAATGACCAAGGGAATATCGAGTTTTGGGTCAACATGGCCGGTTCAACTGAACCGGCCACGTCATTGTCTTCTTCCCCCAGACGGGAAGAAGACGAACACAACATATAGCACCCCCGTCTGAAACTCGCCCTCCACAATTCCGATCACGTCATTTTTCTCCTCGATTTCTTCATGAAACTTAAAGATGATGTTACAAGGAAGAGCTAGGAATTGATTTCATACATTCTCGTGGATTGTAGCCTAAGATATTCGCTTCCAAAATATGATTTCTCACCGAAGCAAAAACAGAGGATTTCTTATTGGGTATCCGATTCTAAGGGTTTTCAAGGCTTGATTTCTTCACGAAACCTCTTCCTTATTCTTTCCTCAAGCAACATGGATTGGTTTGGAGGAACGAAGTTGAGTGTGTGTCCCCAATTTTGGAGAATCGTCCTCGGTCAGCAAGTTAGCTGAAACGTAAAAAAAATCAATCTTTTGGATAGCTTGTTCTACAACGTTTCAGCTCTCGATTCCTTCATCAAAGTTACTCAACTTCTTCCTCTCAAGCTAAAGGAATCCTTAATTTTAAGGAAAAGGGACTGTAGATAGGAATTCGAAACTTACCCCCGATTTGAGCCGAAAATGGATTTTCTTCAATTGGGCACATTTCAGAGGTTATTTCTCTTCGTGGTCTTCTATGGAAATATTCCTTAAAGGTGTAGAAACTTATTAGGATCGTCCTTGCTCGATGAATTCTTGTGTATCCTCGGATTGGAATTTTGAGTTTTCCTTGAAGCTCTTTAATGGCGGATTGGATTGGGGGAATAGTTTCTAGGCACTTTCAGCACTCTATTCCTTCATAAAACTTGTGGGTAATCTTATTTAGAAACTGCAGGAACAAGTATGAAAGGAAATGGTGGGGAATTGCTCTCAAATTTGGAAGAAACCCAAGAGTAGGAGACCCAAAATCTAAACGCTTATTGCCTACGATTGGGAGCTCGACCTATCTAGATTTTTGTTTCAAACTATTCCCCAACTTCAAATATTATAGGGGAAGCTTAAACCGAAATTGAGAGCTCCAAAATCATTGTAAATTGGAGGTTGGATTTTCTGGAAAATCGATCGAAAATATAATCTTCGATCAGCAAGCTACCGACCTTGGTTTTGAATCCTAGTCGTTGGATGTGATGATCTATGAGTGTTCTAGAATATATCCAATTTGGGAGGAGATCCAACAGCTAAGAACCGATATTTGATGGATTTTGTGCAAGTGGTCATTGTTGATAATCTGATTCTTGCCAAAATGGCAGTTTCATAATTATCCATATCTTGAAGGGTAAACTAAAGTATCCTAGCTATGACTCATGGTTATAGGCTTGGTAACCAAGTTATAATGTAGGTTCTTTTAAGGGTTAGTTAAATAATCTTTAATATGAATTTGTCTCGAAGGGCAAGAGATCAAGTAGTACCGTGTAGCTGATAAAGGCACTAGATCACTTCCCATATGATTGATTATATTGATAGGTTAAATACATGTTATTTGTAAAGGGTAACAGTTAAACTTTAATAGTAAACATTGTTAATGTATAGTAAATGTATTTGTATCAAAAGAGTTTGTTGAGCTAGGGACGTGCCCTAGGTGCATGTTATATCCACTGCTATCAAGTTGTTATACAAAAACATCTCATAGCATTTTTAGGGCCTTCAAGACTAACATTTCTATATGATTTCTGTTGTTCCTTCCTTCTAATGGGTTTTGAATATAAAAAATAGTTTTTTAGTCTAATCTAAATAAATATTATGAACTGAATACAACAAATAAGAGTATCGTTCTTGTCTCAATTTTTTTTCACGTTGTTCGAACAAAAATTGAATGTGTATCAATATGTTGATATTTGGTACATAGAGTCACTATTTGACATACAATCTATCTTCTATTTTTTTTATAGATAGAAAACATCTTATCTTATAGAGATAGAATTTATTACCTCCAAGAAGTTCCTTATCTTATTGATCAATCTCCGTAGTCAAGAAGTTTCTTCGAGCTATTCTCCCAAGATTCATGCAAATTGTTACCTACATCGAGCAATTTGATGGCCTTAAGAACATATTAGTTGAGAATGTTTTTGTTCGTCTTAAGGTCCATGAGGAGACAATTTTTTGTTATGAAGACAAAAAGGAGGAGAAACACCTCTTACTCACATATGTGGAGTGGCTCGCATAGACGAAAAGGAATGATGTGGTTGACTCTTCTTTTTCAAGTACGAGGGGATGTGGTAGCCATAACAAGAAAAACAAAGGTCATGGGCGTGGTCGTAGACATGGATGCGAACGTGGTGGCAGAGGAGGCCGTGAAAATAGCTCACGAACCCACGATAATTCCTACCCTTCGAAGGACAATAGCATGATCAAGTGTTACTCTTGTAGAAAATATGGGCACTATGCAGTAGAGTGCCACAAGAAGAAGCGCGGTGTGGAGGGAAACCTCACACTCACCAGGATCAAGAACCCGCACTAATGTTAGTCGAGAAGATGCCTAACCTGTTGATGCTCAACAAAGAGAAGGAGAATCTATGTTCAAAGAAAAAGGATGTGGGTGTACATGCTCAAAGAAAAAGGAGAATCTATGTTCAAGAAATTAAAAAGATTCGTTGAAAATGGGTATGATCACAAGTTGAAAACCTTGCGCACTAATCGAGATGACGAGTTCTTATCCCAGAACTTCTCAAAGTTTTGCGAGGAGGAAGGTATCAAATGTCAACTCACTACTCTGTACACTCTACAACAAGACGATGTAGTCTACCCAAAAAATCGCATCATAGCTTACTCAAGAGCATGCAAGTCTTGAAGATTTTCTGGGGCGAGGCAATGCGACATGCAGTTTATCTTCTAAATCGTTTACCGACAAAAGCACTGGACACTTGCATCCCCTATGAAGCATGGTTCGACAAGACACCTCACTTCGAGTACCTAAGATTCTTTGGTTGTACAATATATGTTAAGACTGCAAAACCATATATAAAAAAGCTTGATAACAAAAACCAAAAGATGGTGTACTTTGGCGTAGAGGATGGAATCAAGGCACACAGGATATATGATCTGCAACATGAGAAAATTCATGGAAGTAGAGATGTCGTATTCAAAGAAGAAAAGAAGTGGTATTGGTGCAGCGTTGGCGATAACAAGTAGAATGTTACAGAGTTCATTACTCTCCCGAAGAAGAGGGGGATGCAACGGACCTAGAAAATGCCCCTAAAGCAATACCAACAAATCCACACATGTCATCATCCGTGATATATGCTATCTTTTGACTGAGTAGCTGCCGTGGGTGAGAACAGGAAGAAAATAACAGAAAGCCCAACAGAATTATCTAACTTTCCTTATTATGGAATATGGGCAAATTAAGAAGATATCTTCGAATTTAAATTATTAAAGAACAATATAAATCACAATAGTTCCAAATTTACATGGTTTAGAAAAAATGTGGACAGTAGTTTATTTGATCTTCAATTGAACATACAAATTGTCTAATGATAAGGATTTATAACCACAGTATTAAGAATAAATACGATAAATTTTTTTTTTTTTTTTTCAAGATCAAAATATGATCTTTAGGAAGAAAATTAGAAGATGACAAAGAATCGTGGGAATGACGGCACGAAAATAAATGGACAGATTTGAAGGAAAAAAAAAAACGTTAGCATAAATGTAAGATAAAATTAATTCTAGAGTAGGCCACAAAAAAGCAACCTAGGCTCCGATACCAAATTGACAAGTCAACCCTAATTCTCAGCCACACGATCCAAGCTTTTGTTGAACCGAGAACCTTGAATCAAAGAAATTAACACATCCTCCTACAAAATTCGGATCAACAAAGAGATAACACTAGAATTAGATTACCTCTCAAGATCGAAGATCTAGAAGCAAGATTTGGAACCTTGTTCTAAATTGAGTCACCTAGCAACCGAACTTGATAAAGGCTTGATTGAATGACTCAGATGCAATCTACACGAATTACATGGCTTGATTGAATGACTCAGATACACAAAAATTACATAAAACTTAGAAATGACAAAAATAATATTTGGATTTCTGAGGGTAAAAAAAGATGATATTTGGAGTTGTAAGGGTAAAAGTCTACTTGAAATCTCAATTTCATTCGACTACCATCTAATTTTTAGATAATAATCTATGAGTATTTATAGAAATTAAAAACTTTCAAATCTTCGAACGACCCCTCAATAAATTAATTAGTAACCAGATTTAATTCTCATTCCATTGAATCTCCACAAAAGAATGAGTAAATTTCACCAATGACTTCCACCCTTTTACCTATTACAAGAATTATGAAATTAAAAATAATAATAAAGTTTTCTAGCAACTTTTCAACCTTTTTAATAATAAAGTTTTCTAACAACTTATCAACCAATGCAGTTTATAGCAACTTCATCCACTGTTTCAACCGTGCAAATATTTACTTCTGAAGCTCCAAATGCTCTTTCCTCAATCAAATCAGCTTGTAACACATGACATAATAGTTGAACCTTTGTAGATGAAGAATGAATGTTTGTTGAATGTTCTTGGCCTTATATCATGTAATAGGTCTCGTTGAAACATTTGGAACACTGTGATCCTTATCAATAGGACATCCTCATGTCTAGTTCTCTTTTTCAAGTTGCTATGTTGTCCCAAAGGTTCGTCCATAGGACCGCGTCCAAGACAACTTGTATAACATGCATCCATATGCCGATGAAAGCTTGTATCAAACCTTGTAGACCTGTGAGATGACCTCTTCGAGTTTTTCAGATCGGGGCGCCCTAGAGCTATCCTACCCCTTGTACATGATGTTTTTCCCTATCGAGAGTCTAAGGTCGCTACATGGGTACTACTATCTATCAAAACATATTACGTTCAAGTAATTTCTAGACTAATCCTAGTGAGTACGTTCATCAATCCTTTCTAACATATAGAAATGCATAAAGCTAGAATCCAATAAATATAAATGCTAAAGAGTTTGGCATAAGCAGAGTACCTATTTTTCTTGTATGTGCATTCTGCTACTTCGAGGCTTGACTAACCACATCTAAAACATACTCTAGTCCCCATCAATTACTCACATTTGTGCTTTAGACTTAGAAGAGTTTTTGTATGACCTTCTCCCCTACTCCGAGCAGCTTGGGAAGTCTTATCAATCTATAATAATGAATAATGAAAAAACTTAACCAGATATGTTCTCAAGACAATCAAGTAAACGTGGAGAAGAGTCCAATTCCAGCAGCAAGCACAAAATCGCAGAGGTTCCTTAAAAGGGTAAGCACAGAAATTACAGCTAGGTCGCTTCTCTTCAAATTCAATATTTTAGTGTGTTAGGTACCCTTAACGAATTGAAGAAGGAACATGTGAGATTCCACGTCGGTTGTGGAGGAGAAGGAAGCATTCTTTATAAGAGTGTAGAAACCTCTCCTTAGCAAATGCGTTTTAAAAACCTTGAGAGAAATCCCGAAAGAAAAGGCTCAAAGAGAACAATTGAGCTGTTACAAATAGTATCAGAGTCAAGACACCGGGCGATGTGCTAGCAAGGAGGTTGAACCTCGAAGGGGTAGACACGAGGCGGTGTGCTAGCAAAGATGCTAGGCCACAAAGGGGGTGGATTGGGGGGTCCCACATCGACTGGAGAAGAGAACGAGTTCCAACAACAATGTTGGCCCCAAAGAAGGGGTGAATTGTGAGATCCTACATCGACTTCTCCCTAGCATACGCGTTTTAAAAATCTTGAGGGGAGCTCAAAAAGGACTATATCTGTTAGTGGTAAGCTTGGATTAACTAGAACGACTTTACACCGAAAATTGATGGGTCCAAATTTAAAATTACAACCAAAGTTTTAAATTTAACTTTTTTTATTTAATGTGATCATCACTCTCACCATTCTTACAAATATTATTGTGCCAATTATACACTAAAAAAAAGTTTTAGATTCAACTTTTACAAACAATTCCCTAGATCTTAGCCCCATTTCAAGAATGGGTAGTTGTCGCTAAACTATAATTTTAAATATACAGTTTGGTATTAAAAAGTAATAAACATTAAAATATACTACTCTTTTCAAAACTCATTCATCACTTGTTTATTACCAAAATGAATCTAGCCTGCTTCTAAACCACTTGTTTTAACTTCAACACTTCGGAAGAAGTAAGAATATTATTGTTAATCTACTTTTGGTTGCTCACTCTAATCTATAAACAACATAAATGATTACGAGTTTAGAAGAATGAATGATGAACATATTATAGAAAGCTATACGTATCGAGCGTTGTTTTAAAGGGACTTCAATTTTAATATCAGCATAGGATTGGATTAGATTATTCGTTTTTTTTTTTATTATTATTACTAAAACTACTTATTCAGGAATTCTCTACAATTTAAATATCAAACATTTACGAGTCACAATACATCATTAACCTTGATTATAAACGTTAAGTATTTTTAATCTTTTTATAAGTAGGATTGAGTTAGATTGTAATCTTATTTTTGGGTTGGTCTAGTTAGGCCAAGTTGACTCAACTTAAAAAAAAAATTATCAACCCTGAAACTAAACTGAATTTCGATTTTGGAATCGTGTTGGATCCGTTATTTAGGGAAGATTATTATTAGTATTTGAAGTTAGTAAATTTGGAACTCGAGAACCAAAAAGTTGGTTAAATTAGAAACTCGAAAGTCGAGGTTGGTGTACAGAAACCGAGAGAGAATTGAATGATGAGCAAAAAGAGTAATAAAAAATAGATAGGTGTGTGTGTGTGTGTGTGTGGGGGGCGTGGGTGAAATGCAGAAACTTGTGGTTGCTTGGGAATACAAATTCAATGTTGGTGTCTGTTTTACTAAACATATTATAACTCAAAACCTTCAACAATTTCGTACCTTATGTAAAAAATATTATAAATTTTAATAATATAGATAAAAACTTTTAATACTTTCTTTTAAAAATATTTTTATCCTTAATATTATATTTAAAAAATATCTATAATAATAAAAAAAATTGAAAATTAAAATTTTCATAGTATTAATTTATTTTTAAAAATTGATTAGTATTTTTAAATTTGGTACTAAATGTATTTTTGAACTCGATATTTTTTGAACCCTTTTAACATTAAAATGTCCTTTTCAAACTCTTTTGAAACTCTAATGTTTATAAAATAAAATATTAATTATTTTCATCAAAATAGTTTTTTTTTTTAAAAAAAAAAAAAAAAATTTGGTAGTTGTAGCCGTATAAAATAGGATATAGATATTTTGTTTGTTTTTTTTTTTAATTTTTTCTAATTTAAAAATGTATCATCAAACCCGATGGACCCACCGCCCCATACGGCTGCTCCTCCGTTCACCGGCAACGCGTGCTGCACAGATGAGAGAGTGAATTGAGAGTGTGAGAGAGATTCCCCGTCCGCCCTCACCTATCAGCCACACATTTCTCTTCACCTTTTCTTTTAATTATTATATTCACACACATTCACAAGCATGTGATGTTATATAATTACAATCATGCATTCCTTTTTATTTATACATTACATTTACTTCTTATTTTATTTTATTTTTTCATTTTTTAGCTTTTTCAAAAAAAATAAAATTTTTTTTTTACTATTTTAGTGTGCTAAATTTAAACGTTTGAAGTCAAGGCATAAATGTTAGATGGTAAAACAATATCATAAGAATTACGAGTATACACTGGTTGAGTTAGGAAAACCTTCTGGACCACCTCGAAATTTGAAGTTGGTTAGACCCGTAATTGTGCAACTCTAATAGAGTTCATAACCTAATAGGCTACATTCGAAGGTGAGCAATTTCAATGATATGATAACCTATAAAACCTTAAAGAAAATGAAAGTTAGTGTCTATACAAACAAAGTGCACCTCCCTTTTTTGGTGACTCACTTATAAGAAGTATTTATGTAATACATGTGAGCGAGGACAAAACATGATAAAACACTAAAGATATCAGATATCGAATTTGGATTTCAAGGATTGGGTTGTCGCAAATTGATACGAGTTTTCATATTTTTTTTTTAATTTAATCTAAAAAAATTCAATTTTTATGATTTGAATTAGGTAATTCGAGTTTATGAACGTTGGCATTTAGAACTAAATTTATTAATCTTTTTTTTTAATGGTAAAGAAAAGAATTGAAATGGAAAAAGAAAAATGATTACTTTTCTGAAAATGGATTGAAAAGAGAGAGGTAACAAAATGGAGTAAAATTAAAATTAAAATTATTATTTTTCTATTTTTTTTTAGTGTTTAGTTTAGGAAAAATATGTGGCATATTGTTTTATTTTTCTTCCCGAAAAAAACAAGGATCTGATATGTAAGTGGTCGGTGGGGACCACTTATCCTGACACCAGTGGAATTTTTGTTTTATTTCTATATTTGCAGTTTGGACCCTCCCCTCCTAATAATTTATCACACAACTCCCTCCTACGTCATCATCCATTTGTCGGCGACGCACCTGTATTCCACTTTATTTATTTATTTTTAATAAAGGAAACATTTTTCTAATATCCCTACATTCTCCAAATCGTTCTTCCTATTATCATTTATGTCTCATCTCTTATCATATTTTACTTCTTTTATAGGTGAATTTAAACCATGCTCAAATAGTCTAGCCACGACCTAGAAAGTTCAAAGGTTCATTGCAACTCGAGTTCAAAGGTTCTAGCCATGACCTAATAGCTTTTGTTACTACAATGAGTTTAAGTTTAATCGAAGATGAAAATTGTCATTTTTACGAGTTTACTGATTCAACAAAGCTACTTGGAGGGTGAAGTTAGATATCTCTAAGTAGGAAAAAAAAAACACAAATCTTAGCTTTGATCACCTCGGTCGAAAGGTAACGCCAAAAATTATTGCTTTGAATAACATTTCTTAAGATAAGCTTTAGAGAAACTAAAGGTGTTAGAATGACTAATAAATTAAATGGTTATTTTATAGTTGATCGATCAAACCTCAGCTACAAAAGAAGCAAACCTCAAGAAGATTTAGGGTATTCCCCTTAGGATTTAGAACTTGATCTACATTTTAGTACTTATTCATGTTCTTGACCACTGTCTTGTTCTTGGTTCTTTTCTGAATTCTTGTATTGTTCTCGTTTTGTTCCCTAAGATACTCTCCTTAGGATTTAGGGTACAAGTCATGAACTTGACAACTTGTGTTATTCATGTTCTTGACCGCTGTCTTGTTCTTGGTTATTTTCTAAGTTCTTGTTCTCTTCTCGTTTTGTTCCCTAAAACACTTTCCCTTAGGATTTACGGTACAAATCATGAACCTGACAACTTGTGTTTGAGGTTGCATATGTTCCAAGCGACACAACCTTAACCTATGTCCAAGGCTTCATGTGTTTCAAGAGACATAGTCTGCACCTTCATCCAGGTCTTCATGGGTTCCCTTCGTAAAACCTACACCCAAGGCTTTTCACATTCCAATCGTTGTAGTTTGAAACCTGTATCCAAGACTTCATGCATTCCATGAGACGCAGTCTGAAAAACTATGCCTAAAGAGTCATATGTTCCAAGCAACATAGCCTAAATACGTACGCTCAAGGCTTTTTACGTTCTAAGCAGTGCGGTCTGAAACATGCATTTAAGGCTTCTTACGTTCCAAGTGACAAGCGATGCAGTCTGAGTCATAAACAGATGTCCTGTGGGAGATCTAGGAGTTTCTTGAGTTTTTGAGTTTGAGGACCTTGGTTTTTTATTCTTGAGTGGTACCTAGCATTCTTCTCGTCATAATAGATATAGAGATTATGTTGGTCTTTCCCTTGATTCTTGTCCTTTAAGTATTTTCTTAATTTCTTGGGTTCTTAATTCTTGAGGTATAGGTTATAACATACTTTCTTAAGCCCTACTTAAATCTCATAAATCATGAACTCATCGCAGTAAAATCATAACATGATCCTTCAAAGATTCTAGAAGGTTCTTGAATATTGGGTAAGGGTCATTTGGGGTATTTTCTTTAAGCCTAACTTATGCATAACTTAGTTTAGGTTCCAAATTTGATCCGAATAACTTGAAATCTTGAATATATCTTCATGGCCTTAGAAATACGTCTTACTAAAAATCTTGAGTCATTTGGAGGATGTTTAGACCTTGAAATATCTTAAAGAGTCCTAGGGTCATGTCATTCCGTATTCCATTCTTCTTCTTCTTCTTCTTCTAGGAGGAAGAAGACGCATGCAAACAATTGTAAGAGAAAATTGACTTATAATATCTTCCATATTCCATTCTTCTCAATTGCTTCGATCTCTTCTACCATGACTTTCTGCTACTCTTCTTTTTTACTTGCTTCTTCATACCTTATAATGCATGAAAAAGTAAGAGAAAATTGACACAATGCATATATGTCGGCTAAAGATATATACTCACTTCGTGTTGTCTCATTTGAAGATACTTCACAAGAAGAGTTGTTTAGTGATGCTAAAATTGATGTATTTCAAAATTTTATATTGCAATAGAGACATTAAAAGAGACTGCGGAATTGAGTCTTGTTTTTTCATCTAGAAAGACTATAATTGTAATCTCTTGTTGCACCTAATCGTTATCCGAATTCCAACTTACATTTTCATCCAATATTACATCCTTTTAGTTGAAATCTTTTCATTAGAAGAGTTATACAATTTATATGTTTTTGATAGAGTACAATAATCCATGAAAATGCTAAATTTTTCATCAAGCTTTTGACCAATTTGAGACTTTATTAAAGTATAAGCAACACAACCAAAAACACATAAATGACTTACAAATAGTTTCCTTCAATGTCTTGTTCCAAAAAGAGTTCGATTCATGACAACTTTTGTTGGTGAGAGATTTAATAAATAGAACAATGTTGCTATAGCTGCTACCCAAAATTGATTTAGAAGTCTCCTTGCTTGTAACATATCTCATGTCATATCCACAACTATTCGATTTTTTTGTTCAATGACTTCATTTTGTTACTTAATGTAAGAAGTTGTTAACTCCCTTTAGATGCCATTTTATTCGCAAAACAAATTGAATTATCTAGATTTGAAACGTCTCAAAAGTTTCTGACCTACGTTGAAAGAAGTAAACACAGCTTATGCGACTATAGTCATAAGTAAGCAATAAAAAAATAAACACTCCCACTCAAATATTTAGTTTGTATTGATCCACATAAATCAACATGAATTAGTTCTAAACAATTTGACCATTTCCGTAGGAAATGACTTCCTAATCGGCCATAGATGCATCCTTTGCATAAATTATTTGAATCCATTTTTTATAATTGAAAATCAAACCTTCATCATTGAGTAAATTCGTGGCCTTCATATGAATGTATCCTTAACTAACGTCCTTGTTTATTTTTAAGGCCTTAAACATCTTTTAAAAACTTTTAAACGAGTTTTAATCATTTTCATATCAAAGTAACTCTTAATCAAGGAGTTGAATTTCTAAATCATATTTTCAAAAGCTACCGTCTAAATCAATAAAACAATTAAACTCCGGTCAAAAGAAAATAAAAACATGAATAAATCATCACTAAATAGATAAAGCTCAAGTCCCTCAAGTACGAAATCTAGATACTCATGATCAACAAAACAAAATCTAAACACAATATGAGATCCATAATATAAAACTGCAAATTTGAGAGGTAAGAAAAACCTGTTGTCACGCGTCAATCTTAATTGTCTAATATCTACATTTTCTAGCTTTGAAATCTCTCCCCAAGCCCTTGAGAAATCCTCACAAACTCTCTTAATTCAATAAAATTAGTTTAGGAATCACAACTTGTGTATATAGAAATTGTGACATAAATTGTGACAACATTTAGACATTGTTTCCCAACGATGTAACTAACTTACGAAAACGTTGGTAATGTCGAAATGCCATAAGTAGCATTGAGATACTAGGGATGAAACTCCAAAACTGCGTGTTTTGAGAGATGGGGGCGAAAGAATTCCAAACTAAATGCAACAACAAATGGGGTGAAAGAGTTCGATCGATTGAGAGCATGGTCTTAACCAATTAACCTAAGCTCGGATT